>CM062817.1:865230821-865782596 GCA_031772625.1 Pinus tabuliformis | reverse complement strand
ATGCCAATTGAATCTTTTGATGAATTATCATTTTTCTTAGCATAGTTTTGGCTCTAATTTTCTAGTATAAATCAATAGTATGCATTTTTTATCTTTCTGTTATAGACAGAGTAAATAGGAGACGCATAGACACTCAGGTTTATATAGCCTTGCCTAAACATTCTCAGGCTTTTCAGATTTTGGATGGCATATAATGTTGTCAAATAGCAATTTACATGGTTTCCCAATGAGCAAGTTGAGGCCATCTAATTATGGATGATGTTTATGTAATTCCTACCTATTTTTTAAAATCGAATAATCTGCGAAGCTTACTAAAATTATTTCTTAAAAAAAAACTAACTTTTTTAAAATAAAATATTTAAAATTATAATAACTTTAATAGTATAATTGAATTCTAAATTCCAAAAAATAATAAATTACTTGCAAGCAGCACCACAACCTCCAAAAATTAAAAATTAAACCTACCTAACAAGGATCACAGCATATAGAACAGGCAAAATACCCACAGCCATAGGTAATGCACTGCAAAATTTTCTATCCTCTCTCCAACTACATCGTTTGCATGGCAATGTCGCATGTCAAATTTTTGCAAGTCACCAAACACATATATTGTTGGTTGGTTGATGGATGGATGCTATCAGTGACAAGAACATAAGAAAACAATATGTCAACGTACATACAACACAACTATAGAAGACTCACATCGTAAGAATTTGAGACAAGCAAACAAAGAACCAAATGAAAAATAATTACATTCGAAGAGGCCAAGTGTGTTTACAGTCCAATGTGCATTTTTATAGGTCGTAGTGTATGTTTTCGACAGTTTTTGGCTATATTTGTTTGGTCAAATTTTCCTATTCAATTTGTTCGCAATACATTGGAATCAAAAATTTGATTTGTGAATTTTGTATAATAGTGGTGGTTTTTTAAGAGCTGAATTCAAAAACAAAAAGCAAGATTTCACCCAAAATTAAATGCTTCCAGCAAAAAATTCCAAAGAAATAAAATATAATAAGGATACAATATCCCTTTTATAAAGTAATAAGGAAAAATGGAAATTATTTTATTATTATTAAATTGATAATTAATTGAGTTTGTCTTGAATAATTGGGATTTTTTTGTCATAATGACTTGGAACCTTGTTATTAAATCTAAACATAAAAATTCTCGATATACGTGATAACATTTCTACGGTTTTGAATTATAAATCTATTTTTTCTGCACAACCAAAAAGGACCATCTTTCCTACATCAATGTTCATAATGATAAATCTTGTGACTTATTTAGCTGAAAGTCTAAAATATTGCTCAAGCAGCCTACTCCCAACAACTAATTTTACTTTGTTGATCATAACATGATTGTTTCTCATTATTATCACTTCCCAGTTTTTCTTTGGAGACTGAACAAATACAAATGGAGTACAAGACCATAGCAATCTCAATTCTGGATTTGAACATGTAGAACTCACTCTTTTTGTTTGTTTCTCACCAATTATTCCAAAGCCATTAGATTTCTATGCTGAAGTTTTAAATCCCATAGCTTCCATGAGAGAAAATAGATTTATGTACTGAATTTGCCTACAGATTTTAAAAATTGAAGTTGCCTCATCTTATCAGGCAACCTAGTCATATCTTCCACCTCATCCCCTTCTCAGGTAACACTCAATTTAGGCGATTTCTTCAGTCTCATAATGTAGCAACAAATGTCTCTCTCTTCTCAGGAAACACACACCTAATTTAGGCAATTTCGTGAGTCTCATAATGCAGCAGTAGAAATAGATGTCTCTCTTTCACCAAGTTAAATCAATAAAGAGGTAATCCAATTTGTCCAAATGTCTAACTTCAAACTTCAAGGATTAACTCATAGTGTGTCATCCTTATCTCTTCACATACCCTTCATTGCAATTAAATCAAACCAGTCTCAAGCCATCTGGGAGATCCTTGAGACACACCTCCACCCACTGAGCCCTTTGGAATTCAACATGCTTTGGAAAAAAAAATGTTTCCTCCATCCACTATCATGATTCATGGGTTTTGGCAACAGGCACCTAGGAGAGGACATATGTAATAACAACCCATTTACCACACAATAAAGCATGGAAAGAGTACTATGATCAAGCTTCACAGTTTTTTGGTGCTAGCAGAGGAGGTTTCCCATAGTCTACAACAACTCAAAGTGCATCAGAAAATTTGATATATGAATGAACCTATGCTTTATAAATTTGCATACATACATAATCAATTATAGGCATGAGGTATACAACTCAATTTTGGATACCTAAATTATTATCTTTGGATATTCAAACGAATTTATAATTCCTTGTGTATATGCTTTCATAGTTATTCATGTTCTTACTTCAATTTTTTGAAATATTTTTTGGTTGTTCCAACGAAGTTACAATCTAAGTTTTCACAATTATTCATATTGTTACTCAGACTTTCTCAAAACAAACTATATAAAAAAAATTGAAACATCAATATTTATAGTGAACACTCCACTTAGTCAAAAACAAATAAACAAAATATCTTATCGTTTCCTACAGGATTGGAGGGTGGGGTACTTTCAAACTTTGTTACATGGGAAAAAATGACATCACACTGCACATGGGTGCATATTCAATTTAAACTTGGGTAGTTATTCACATCACCATGGTTAAATGCAAATCCTAATCAACAAGAAATGTTGCATCAAAAGTAAATGCAAAAAAACAATCTAGATTCTGTTATATGAGGAGAGATAGAATCGTTCCAAGTTAGGAAGAAATGATAGCATCGTTGATCCAACAAGTGGTACACTAAGCCCAAGATAAATACCATTACTTGGAAATTGATGGTGACCATAAACTTCAAAGGGGGAGGTTTAAATCTCTAAGATCGTGTTCAAAGATTTGCATTACAAAGGAAGCTACAGTACAAGACATTGTGACCTTGGGGGTCAGTTTGCAAGTTGTATAAATCAACTTCTGAAAAAAAGATAGTCCTGAAGGGTGTTACTGCAGGTTTGGAGAGTAAATTTTTGAAGGTACAAGGTGATGGTTTGCAAGTGGGAAATGTGTGATTTGTTTCAACTATTGGAGAATGGTTTCTTGCAAAACTTCTACATATTCTCAATTTCTTTGCATTCAATTGCATCTTCACATATATGATATGTCCATAGAAACAACCTCAAAACCCCGTGAAAATGTTCATACTAATGGTGAATATCATATTTAAAAGCATGTTACAAGTTTAGGATCCATTGCACGAGGAGATAGTGGGGATTGGGGCTGCAATAAGTATAACGATGTCTACTAAGGGCCTTATACCTGCACAAGGGAAAATTGTTTGGATATACAAGGTAATGGTGTAAACATGTGAATCACATTTGACCCCATGTCCCCCTGTTGTGTAACACAACCCTCCCCCCACCCTGGTTTTTTTATGTAGTTTGACCAAGTCAAAATGATTTGAGGACAGGATAAGTCAAGACATTAAAACATCTCTACCATACTGGTCTAGAGAGCGGCTCTTAAAACAACTAGAAATATCAGGGTTCATGTGAAGCACATCTTAACAAAAATAAGGCTTTCCCAAAACCCAACTTCCCAATCCCATACATTTACAACGATTATCCAAATTTTCCTACACTTTTCACACATATATATTCCCATCAAAAGTTATGGCATTCTTATGTAGACCTTGCACATATATAACAACAATGTACTTTCTATATCTAAGATTTCTACTCTGACTTCTCTGTAATTTCAACCTATAACAATCTAACTTTTCCCTCCCTGAACATAACAAGTATCCCCTTATTTGGATCTGCTAGTGGAGGTATGCTCAATTTGCCAAGCTGTTGCTTTTATTCTCTCCGGCAGAGTGAATTTGCATTGGCTAAATCTCTGTGAATTTTGCATCAACTGAAATGAAAATTGGACCCATAATGTTCCTAGAGGTCTAATTTGCTATGGACTAGGTTCACTTCAATTTTATCTTGGCATCCCCTAATAGTTTTAGCACTAGGTAGTAACACTAAATTGTATTGATTGCACCTCCATTGTTCTTATGCCAACTCTGAAAAGTTTAACCAAAGATTGTCACTAGTATCTTCTATCCAAAATTGTAAGCAACACCTAAAACTAGAGGTGGTCCCCATAAAAAGTTCACTTATTGCTTGAAGGTATTCATAACAAGAAAATAGTTCTCCTTGAGCCATATCCATGATTGTGATCATGCAAGTCTCAGCTTTCATTAATGCCCCATGCTTTCATCAATCCCCCATGCTGACCCACATCAACCATATTCGGAAGCACCAAGTGACTGATGTTGTTGGAGGCAGCACCCAGTGATTGATGTTGTTAGAGCATTCTATTATCTTGAGTGCTTGTCCTACCATTTTTAGGAATCAATACGCACCATATTTAATGGTTACCTTAATGGACATTGTTGATCTCTCATGGAATCAGAGTGCAGTCTTCACGAATGTTGTTTCCAATGCAATTCTTAAAAGATAAATTACTGTATGGCACAATATTGTGACTCTATTATAAGTGGCCATAGAATTTCAACAGGCCCTTCAACAACTTCATAGTATCCTGGGGTGTGGTGCCCATGTTCCTCTCAATTTTTCAGCGCTTACCCTTCTTTGACATGGGAATGGGTACAATTGGAAATGAGAATTTATGGGTATGTATGGCTGTCAATCTCTATAAATTTATGTTAATCTTTTCTGGTTTAGCATTATTGATATTAAAAAGAAGCCTTTTGTAAAACTAGCATTGTCTTCTAAAATATCTAGAGTAAACCGTTATGTGTGCAGGGAATGTTTTCAAAGCAACACAGTCCTATAAAATCTCTACATAATAAAACATTATTTCTGCAAACCATACTATTATATAAAAATCAACAATTTTGCAAATGACATCTTAGTTTACAGATGGGTGAAATTCCCCAATTTTAGGTTTTATAAGAAAATTTAGGCACCTTTCATCTACCTTTTTACACTATGAATTTGTATTTATAGCAAGAAAATAGTTCTCCTTGAGACATATCCATGATTGTGCTTTCATGATTGTGATCATGCAAGTCTCAGCTTTCATTAATGCCCCATGCTTTCATCAATCCCCCATGCTGACCCACATCAGCCATATTCGGAAGCACCCAGTGACTGATGTTGTTAGAGCATTATATTATCTTGAGCGCTTGTCCTACCATTTTTAGAAATCAACACACCCCATATTTAATGGTTACTTTAATGGACATTGTTGATCTCTCATGGAATCAGAGTGCAGTCTTCATGAATGTTGTTGCCAATGCAATTCTTAAAAGATAAATTACTATATGGCACAATATTGTGACTCTATTATAAGTGGCCATAGAATTGGGAACTTAAGCAGGGACAGGTACAAAATTCGAATTAATTACATCCTTTAAATCAGAAATCGCTACTATAACTCCATATAGAACTTGGTCCTTTTGCATAAACATGTCTATTTGAAGTTAAAAATCTAAATAGGATAGTCCTTTAGCATAATCATGTCTATTTTAAGTTAAAAATTAAAATAGGACGGCCAAGCAGTGATAAGTTTAATTTCTAATGCATTTTCTTCAAAAATTAAAACAAGAGGTTAAAACAGTAACAAAATTGATTTCTAATGCATTTTAAGCTCTATTCATCTATTTATTTTTTAATTGAAACATTGTAGTTTGCACTTTTTCATCAAAATGTTGTCAAACCAGATTTACCTTTCACAAAACTTCCAAATATATCTTAGGAATGAGTTTTCTGAAATCATTTATATCTTTAGTGAGGCTTCTACTCTCTTAAACTAAACAATTTATGTGCTGAGAACCTCCATGTACCTTTCACAAAACTTCCAAATTCATATCAGGAAAGAGTCTCCTAAAATCATATATTTCTTTAGTGAGGCTGACTCTTAAACTAAACATGTTTCCAGTGAAAACCTCCATGTATGCTGGAGATCTTCCTACACACCATTGATAGGCGGAGAAATTTTATTGAAAAAAGGTTTAAACTAGCACAACCTCAACTGAGCAATGCTGCTGATAGGGGTGATAAGAACCGAGTGCTCAGGCTTGTGGGAGAGAACGTACTAGCTTTCTCACTTGCTAATAGCTATTCTCTCTGGCAAGCCTAAGAAAGCCAGTAAGTTCTCTCTCATAAGCCTACACACCAGTGGGTTCTCTTGGTTTTCTCACCATATGTTCTTACCATGCCTAACAACGTTCCTATAATGAAAATTCCATGTTCTTAAAATTCCAATTCATTTTAAATTTCACACGCCCAGACATATTCTTGCTAATTCCAAAATTTGAATTCCTGGTAACTTCGAAGCACCAAAGCTCAAGTGTTGACCTTTGTGCTTCTTGAGCTGAATGAACAAGCTCGCTTAAAGGTAGTAGGTAAAGTAGCACAAGTAATACTAGATGAATTTAAGCCAGATTCGAGCTTCATTTTCAAACACTACGCTTATAAGGTATAAATCCTGTCCTGGTGAACTGAAGAATGTTTTTAATTTCTGAATCAGTTTTGTATATAAATTTTCATAACTGTAAAGAATAATATATAATGTAGAATACCTATTATGGCACATGATATTAGCTGAATTCTCTTTATGGCGATCATAATTTTATTTATTTATAATCTATTTTTTTTGAATCATGTGATAGATATTACTGCAATATTGGGTGTCATTGCTTGTTCTTCCTGGATGAATAAATCATTCTGCTAATATTGATTCGTTACCGTGTGAATAAATCATTTTGCTAATATTGATTCCATAGAGAGATAATATTGATTCCATAGAGAGATACAGCAAGCCTACTGACCTCATCAAGCTTCTCAAAAGAGATGGCCCAGCGTGGGATCCAGCCTTTGATCGCTTCGCCAGCGACAACAATAAACCAGGCTGGCCATCCTGCAGTAACTCTCGCCTTCGATGTTCCTGGAGAATTCCCAAGCCTAGGATTAGAATTGGCATTCAGAGAAAAATCCTCTCCCTGTGGCTGCAGAGGATGAGAACAAAAAGGATAGTGTTGCTTATGCTAATAGTGCCGTTGCTTTTCGGCGTCGTCCCACAACAATGAAACTGGGTCGGCACCATTGTTTTTTTCCCTCTCAATTTAGTCCTATAATCCCCCATGTGTCTGTTCCCAGCCTCAATGCTATGGTCCATGACTGCAGGGGCTACCAACTGCTGAGACACCATATAAGAAGATCAACTATTGGAGGATGCCCCCTTCGAGCTCTCTACATAATATGTGGCTCTTGTAAAGGGTTTGCTGCAAATGCACTCTATAAGAATAATTACAAAACCTACTCCTGAAGCCCTCCTCTGCCAACCTGAAAACCCAAGAAAATCCTCGAAGCAAAGAATTTAAATCCCAAAATGACGTTGCATCCAAGGCTTGCCTTTCCCGTATTTGCTCTTTTATGAACAAGTCTTCAGCTTGGATCTGTTAAAAAAGTAATAAAGGCCGCACAATAAAATACCCTAACCAGTTCATATTCACATCATTTTGTGTGGAGAAAAGAACAAGCCGCATTGCGTCAAGACCTCCTCTTCTTCCTCTAGTATTCTTCTTAAACACGCATCATGGTTTCGAACCCCGTGATGTGAAACCAAGCTAGTTGCTTGGAACCCAGAAATGCACTTAACGACACGGTTTTTCTTCAATTTTCTCTGAACCAGCACGTCCTGGGTTCGAATCCCAGACGCAGAGTGCTTCACTGAAATCTGGAGCTGCACACTCACTAGCTGCAACGCTAACCCCATCTGAACGGCCAACATTCTCATTCCGTCAAATGCATGTTAACTTCGACAACCCTGATTCGGGGAGACCATACCGGCCATTGGGTGCAAGTTTGAATTACTGAAAGATCTATCTATGTCTCCCATGGATTCAAGGAGGTCATGGATGCCACAGGGTGCAGGTTCGAATCCTTCAAAAATCAATTTTTGGCTGTGCGAATATAGAAGAGCTGTGCAACTAAAATGACATGTCTTTTTATCGGTCATTATTTCTTAATTTTAGAAAATTAATTTTCTAATTTTTTTTGTTTTTTGTTTTTTTTAATTATTTATGGTTTCTTTTCTTGTTTTGCTTTTTTCTATTTTTTTTGCTTTTACTGTTTCTTGTTTTGTTTTTTTATCATAGTCATTATTTGAAAATTAATTTTCTAATTTAATTTATTCATAGGTTTAATATATATATATATATATATATATATTCATTGTGATGAGTGATCTCAAATGAGATTTTTTGGTTTTTTTTTTATCATGGTCATTATTTCCTAATTTTATAAATTTAATTTTCTAATTTATTTTCTGATTTAGTTACTCATAGGTATAATATATATATTTCATTGTGATGATTGATATAAAATAAGAATTTTTTGGTTTTTTATCATAGTTATTATTTCTTAATTTTATAAACTTAATTTTTTAATTTAGTTTACTTATAGGTAGAGTATATGTATTTTATTATGATGATTGATATAAAATAAGATAAGATTATTATATTTATGTCCAATTAATGACCATAAAGTAGGTCAAATGGATTGTTGAGTACAATGATGTCCATACAAAGCGGGAGAACCAAATGGTCTCCCTAAAAAAAAGATACAATGCATGAAATAAATCAACATCTGGCTGTAGCGGAGAAGATCCAGGAGCTAATAAGTCTCAAGACTAGATCCATCTCTCCTAACATCTGAGGTTGAATGAAGAGCACTAAAGAAACTCAACAAAGTCTGTTGGGTTGATGAAGAGTCGGTGGAAAGTGCAAACTGTCCACTAAACCGTCGCTTGGGGGGTTCACTTGCTGCTGAGGTATGGAGGACTTAGTCCGTCTCCCAGGGATGGATCTAAGAAGGATTTGCCACTGAGATCTCGTGTGGCAGGGTGAGGTCCCGCGGATCCTCACTGATCTAGTGTCTAGATACGTACTGGTATCAATCAATTTCTTCGTGCCCATGTCTGAAAGTAGTACCCTGAAAAATGACGTGATCCTCTGTGTGGGGTCTGGTCTGATGGGAGGCTGAAAAATATGCGCTTGGAACATGAGAGCCTCTTGAATATATAGGGCCAAACATCCTTGATCTAAATAGAATCTCTAATAAAACAATGAAACCTTCCTCTAATCTTGTAGTAGACAGGGCATTCAAGAATGAAGTGCACATCGGTCTCCACTTCCTGTAAATGACATACCTGGGAGATTTTGTCTGGGCTACCACCCGGTGGTCCATCTCTACCTGAAGTCTGTGACAACCTACTCTGAACTAGCCTAGAGGAATGTGAATATCATACATTCAATTGTGAAATGTATACTGGGGTCGAACAATGATCCTGTCTCTCCACAGTTGCCTTTCCGGCTTATAGTCCATCCTCCACACTGGTACCTCAGAAATTTGAGCATAAATAAATCTGGAACAGGTTCCTTACTTACATGCCCTTGGATCTGAAAATGACAACCACCATATATTTAATCTCAACTACTGCAAGCCCTCAACTCTGGACATTATGACTTCGATATTAGCTGGTGGTGGTAGAAAATCTTCTTGGAACTGGTCCCCTGAATGATAAATAACTCGACTCTCCTAGTGTTGGTGGAAAACAATATATTCAGCCCTCCTATAAGCTAATTAGACTCCTTCCATTGGCTATGTCACAACAAAATTAGATCTGGGAACTACAGTGCAAGATTCTTATGAAAATATAGTAGAATACTACAGAAGTGTTTTAATTCCCATTCGGATTTTGGCTTGAAATGATGACCTTTCTTGGCTGATTTTCTGCAGGGATAGGGGCTGTTCAAACGGGCAAGATGACCAGTGCTGCCTGAAGAAATGTAGAGCTTGAAGAACCTTAACAATCATGTATTAAACAAACTTTGATGATTTCTTCTTCAAAACTTGCTTTGAAGAAGAAATGTCCTTCAACATTATTAATAATGAGAATCTTGAAGTGAAACCTTATTGAAACTCTCTTTGGCCTGCAAGCGTTATTTCACACTTTTGGAGACAAAACCCTGGACTCGAGAATTAAATGACTCTTTTTGACCAAAATGGCATTTGATGACTGCCAATGACGAGAAATGAACCTTGGTGAATTTGGCTCTGACAGAGAACTGACAAGACTGAGTCTAACAGAAGTTACCCTTCGAAAGACATAAAACAAAGAGAAAAAGATGAAAGGAAAAGGCCCATCGCAAATCGCAATCAGAGCTTCTAGCAACAACAAAGGAGGGCAGCAAGATCAACGATCAACGATCGTTGATATCGCAAATCGCATGTCAGAGCTCGCAGTAGTTATGAAGTATCGGTGAGGGTAAGATCAGCGATCAGTCGATCGTCGATATCGCAAATTGGCTATCAGCGGGTCCAAGGCAGAGAAAATATCGCATATCGGTAGTCGAAGGCCCATGGGACATAATGTATCAAAAACTCACAATGCAGAGCGCCAATATCACATATCAGACAAGATTGTTCGAAGCACCCCAAAAATTCAAGTATGTTGCCAATGTGCTACCTTTCTATAAACTAAAATTATTTATTTTATTGTTGTAATATCAGTGATACAGTCTTGGTTCAAATATTTGAAAGATAGACTTGATTTTTCATCTAGTTGATTATGAGACTCTGTACTCAAGATCATGAGAAAAAAATCCAATAATTTTTAGCTAGTCAAGCATATGATCCTGAAAGTTAAATAGTATCTATCTCTATCATGTTTCCCACTGTGCAGATAGGCATATCGCTGATTTTAGCAAGCCTTAGAATTTTTCTCTCTACCTTCGTAAGGAAGCAAATTTCTGAACTCTTCCCTCACACACATGAAAGTCATATGCATTTTCTGCAATGGTATTGACAAATTGTAAGAAATTAATTTATAAGAACCTTCTTACAGTCCTTGCTTCTCAATTCCAAGCAGATGTCCAACCATCCATAATACATAGTTCCTTCTTCCTTAGTCTTTTAGCTATTGCAGTATGATTGATGGAGCAAAGATTTAACTCTCCTTAACATTAGCACTAAGAGGATGCACACTAAACCCTGCCATAGTCATTCTAGCTCCCTGTTTTCGCGCGGCTTCATACCTCTCAATACTTTCTTCCCCCTTATAAGAAATTATGTTCACTATGTCTCGGGCAAGGCATTGTTTTTCAATATTCATACGATCTATGATATTCCTTTTAAGTGTAGCATCTAGAGACTCAAACACTGATGAGTAACAATTTAATGCTTCCATGAACTAGAACAAGAAAGGTGTAGTATTAGTGTTAATCTGTTGTTCTACTACTATGACAAAGAAAGGTGTAGTATTAGTGTTAATCTCTTGTTCTTTATGGTTGAGAGACTTCACCATCCTAAGAAGTCGCTCACGTGGGTTCTTTGTAGACACACTTTCATCGGACATGTGATGCAGTTGGAATGAAAATTTGAGTGCTAAAACCTCATCTAGATTTATGTCAAGCATCCTTCATGCTCTACTTTGAACTCGGGCATACTTGTCACCATCTGTCTGACATTGGGTAGAGCCTTATAATGAAGAAGAGCAAACCTCTGGTGCCATAGTTCAGATTGTAGAGAAGTGGCACAAGACATGGCTCCCAATGGACTTCCTCCAACTTGATGCGAAGTGTAACCCTGGAACCCAAGAGTAAAAACATCTTTAAAATTCATTTTCCAAATGCATACCTTTCCATCGATGAATGCCACCTTGTATCCTTTGTCTTCCATTGTCAAAATGGGCACAAGGTTCTTCTTGAGATCAGGTACATATAGAACTTCTTGTAAATGAATCGTGTCACCTTGATTCAATTGAAGGGTAACATTTCCTACTCCCTTCATGGGATAGGTGGCATCGTCTCCAAGAATAATTTCCAAGTTTGTCTCCTTCTCTATCATATTAGAGAGAGCTTCCTTGTACAGTTACAAAAGTATCTTAGCTAGAGCTCGAGTTGTCTACTAGACTAGTTGTCTCGGCGAATGTAGGGCTATGTTGCCCAAAATGATTACAATCAGGATTTGGTCCCTCTTGGAAATAAGGAAATTATAGAAATAATAAGAAACTAGATGATGATGGAAGAAGAGGTCCTTCTTTTGTTCCCGCGAAAACCTCTGGTCAAGCCACGTCTTTGTCATCATGCATCCTTTTAGCTGCTCATCTGGTCCCTGTCGCTTTTGCCTTAACTGCTTGAGTAGCGCATTCTCCGGAGTTGGGAGTGAGTCAACTGTGAATGCCTGTCACGGAGTGGAAATAGAGCATGTCCTACTAGTACTTTGCTAAGTATCGGAGTGCAACCCCATGTCGAGCCATTAAGTCTTCTTGAGCTTCAATACATTCATTTACTCACAAGAGACGAGCAGTGAAGTAGTCGAATCCATCCCTTCGCCCCTCGTAGTCCTTGGTTTCGTGTTGCAGGGGCTTCTACAAGACCGACCCATATGGATTTCCCACTGCCCCGTACCTTTATTCATTTCCTTAGCTGTCGACTCGTCTACCTTTAAAGCTTTGTACCATGCTATCGGGGCATCACCACATCGAGACCTTTACGCTAAGAGGCATCACAGAATAGTGAATCTCGGTCACTTTTGGCCCCTCTGACTTAACCCCCTTTTGTGTTTCTGCATAATAGGACCAAGGGCTGAGACCTGGGGAGCGAGGTTTAAATCAGAGATCAGCAATCGACGTTTTATGACACAACTTTGTTATCTCCCTTGACACCTATGATTGTCGATCTGTGGGAATGGGCTCACCCAGGATATTACTATGGAAATACAGGAGGAAGGACCTCTTTACCTCTTCTCATAACGGTGGTCGATTGTCCGAACGCAGAATCCTCATAAGGTATAACTCATAAAATATTGCATCCGAGAGGGTCCTTCACATATCGCAATCGCAGCTCGGAAGGATCTTCGACGGAGGGGGGCCTTGACTTGTGCGATCGTCAATCGTTGATTTGAGATGGGTGACATCATCGCTACCATGTGTCACCTTGTGAGTGGTGACACATGTCACTAAGAAGTTCCCCCATAGGACCCATGAAAATGCCAAATCTGTGTGCCATGTGTCCTCCGTACTGCCACGTCATTTTCGTACTGTCACGTCGCCTCCATACTGCCATGTCATGATCACGTCAGCTGCCATGCCATATATAAGGACCAATGGTATTTTGCAACGTGGTACCATGGAGGGAGAGAAGAAGGCTCACGTGTCCCTATTTTTGTGTCAATTTCCTTTGATAAATATTTTCGGCCTTCCAGACAATTTAACACTAAGGGCCCAAATTTTAGTGATTTTTGTGTTATCAACGTTTGCGGCTTCATGACCATGTGTTTGTGTGCACCCTTTTGTTCATGCGATTGCCGATATGTGATATTGGCGCTTTACATTGTGAGTTTCCAATACACTATGTCCCATGGGCCTTCGACTACTGATATGCAATATTTGCTCTACCTTGGACCCGTCGATAGCCGATTTGTGATATCAGTGATTGACTGATCACTGATCTTACCCTCAACGATACTTCTTGACTACTGCGACCTCTGACATGCTATTTACGATATCGACGATTGCTAATTGTTGATCTCGCTGCCCTCCTTTGTTGTTGCTAGAAGCTCTAATTGCGATTTGCGATGGGCCTTTTCCTTTGGTCTTTTTCTCTTTGTTTTATGTCTTTCGAAGGGTAACTTCAACATCACTTAGGGATCCCTTTATATACTTGTATACTAACATCACTAAGTACTTTGTTTTTGGGGAAGTCATCCGCCTAGGTTACTTCAATGCTCGTACTAGAGGTCTCCAGATCCCTCTTCGCGACGAATCAGAGGATGTGTTTTGCACCCAAGGGATAGATCCAGATTCAGTAGGGCGTCACCAAAGGTCAGATGATGCTTTGGGGCCCACTACATTTTATGGTAAGCATCTATTGTAGTTGGGGGAATCCCAGGAGTGTTGATTCTAAATGGCCTCCCCTATTTCCAAGACTCTCGCTTTTTCACATGTCGGCCATATGGTGCGGGTGCGAGTGTACTTGATTATGTCCTCACTAGACATAACTTTCTCCCTTTTATTCACCATTTCTTAGTCTCCACCACCCGCCTTGCCGATCATGCACTTCTTTCTGTCTCTCTCTGGTTTGACCCTCCCCTTCCACCTGATCCCTCCCCTTGGGTCCCACCCTGAACTACCTTATGATTTGACGAAGGAGACCCTGACATCTTCTCCTCTACTATATGCAAGATTCTCCCATTAGAGACCCAATTCTCCTTGCTTGATTCTACTTCTACTAAATACACCTGCGTTTCATCTGCCATTTGGAAAGCAGCACTCAAATCCTTCCCCCACTCCACTTGTTCTATTTCCATCTCCCCTAAAGTTGGATCTTGCCCCATGAACAAGTGGTACAATGATGAATGCAAGATTCTACATCGAGAAATTCGATATGCTTTAACTCACTCTCCACCTTTCCACTCTGACGTCAAAGCTTCTTATCACCGTCTACTTTGTTATGATCTTCAATGTGGTGAAGAAAACCTTAGACCTTCAATTCTTATTCAAAGGGGAGAGATTGAGATCACTAGCACGTATACTTACTTGGGGGTGCAATTCTCTGGTCCTCACTTCAGTTTGCAACCAATGCTTCAACCTCATATCAACAAAGGATATGGATCCTTAGCCCTTCTGGAGAGACAAAGCTTTTGACATCACTTCCAGGACATCTTGTCCAAGATGATCCTCATGGACACATTGATCTGTCCCATTGTTCTATAGGGCTTAGAGTTTTGGTGATTGTCTTTACTTCAGTTAGATTGGGCTTCATCTCAGGGAGTCCATATTCTTCTTCTCTGCCACATCATTAGAAGTAAACTGACACTACTGCAACACATCATCCTTGCAGAGTTTGGAGCTCGACCCTTTCAACTTGAGACGATCTTTAGATTGGTTTCATTCTTGCGTTGTGTCCAGGGCTTTGCGTACTCGATAAAGAGTGGGGACCAATATCCTTACTTGACATATTTCTCTTCTGAGAATTGCCCATTCTACTCCCTGAGGCTGAGCTAGATGTTGATTTACAGGATATTCAAATCTTTTAGAGTTAGTGGGAATTCAGTTGGATCGTCTCCCTCCTTTCTAATATTCCTTAGATGCTCCTAGTCACCTTTTACCTACTAGACATGAGCTAAACAAGATCATCAAGGAGGACATCTATAGATAGTTCGTCTAGGTCACCTAGGTCAATCCTCCAAGAGGGTTGTGCCCAAAGATGGCCTTCTACGCTAAGCACTTCTTGGAGTTGAGAGACGAGATCATTGTTCGACCCCAGTATACATTTCACCATTTAATGCATGATATTCGCATTCCTCTAGGCTAGTTCAAAGTAGGTTGTCACAGACTTCAGGTAGAGATGGACCACCAGGTGGATAGCCCAGGCAAAATCTCCCAAGTATGTCATTTACAGGAAGTGGAGACCGATGTGCATTTCATTCTTGAATGCCCTGTCTACTACAAGATTAGAGGAAGGTTTCATTGTTTTGTTAGAGATTCTATCCAGATCAAAGATGTTTGGCCCTATATATTCAAGAGGCTCTCATGTTCTAAGCGCATATTTTTCGGCCTCCCATTAGACCAGACCCCACACAGAAGATCACGACATTTTTCAGGTTACTACCTTCAGACACGGGCACAAAGAAATTGATTGATACCTGTATGTATCTAGACACTAGATCAGTGAGGATCCATGGGATCTCACCCTGCCACACGAGATCTCAATGGCAAATCATTCTTAGATCCATCCCTGGGAGACGAACTAAGTCCTCCACACCTCAGCAGCACGTGAACCCCCCAGGCGATGGTTTAGTGGACAGTCTGCACTTTCCACCGACTCTTCATCAACCCAACAGACTTTGTTGAGTTTCTTTAGTGCTCTTCATTCAACCTCAGATGTTAGGAGAAATGGATCTAATCTTGAGATTTATTATCTCTTGGATCTTCTCTGCTACAGCGAGATGTTGATTAATTTCATGCATTGTATCTTTTTTTTAGGGAGACCATTTGGTTCTCCCACTTTGTATGGACATCATTGTACTCAACAATCCATTTGACCTACTTTATGGTCATTAATTGGACATAAATATAATAATATTATCTTATCTTATATCAATCATCACAATAAAATACATATATTTTACCTATAAGTAAACTAAATTAAAAATTTAAGTTTATAAAATTAAGAAATAATAACTATGATAAAAAACCAAAAAAATCTCATCTTATATCAATCATCACAATTAAATACATATATTATGCCTATGAGTAAACTAAATCAGAAAATAAATTAGAAAATTAAATTTATAAAATTAAGAAATAATGACCATGATTAAAAAAAAAATGAAAAAACCTCATCTTAGATCAATCACCACAATGAAATATATATATATTATCCCTATAAATAAACTAAATTAGAAAATTAATTTTCAAATAATGACTATGATAAAAAACAAAACAAGAAACAGTAAAAGCAAACGAAAAAAAGAAAAAAGCAAAACAAGAAAAGAAACCATAAATAATAATAAAAAAACAAAAAACAAAAAAATTAGAAAATTAATTTTCTAAAATTAAGAAATAATGACCGATAAAAAGACATGTCATTTTAGTTGCACAGCTCTTCTGTATGCGCAGAGCCAAAAATGGATTTTTGAAGGATTCGAACCTGCACCCTATGGCATCCATGACCTCCTTGGATCCATGGGAGAAATAGATAGATCTTTCAGTAATTCGAACTTGCACCCAATGGCGGGTATGGTCTCCCCTAATCAGGGTTGTCGAAGTTAACATGCATTTTACGGAATGAGAATGCTGGCCGTTCAGATGGGGTTAGCATTGCAACTAGTGAGTGTGCAGCTCCAGATTTTAGTGAAGCACTCTGCGTCTGGGATTCGAACTCGGGACGTGCTGGTTCAAAGAAAATAGAAGAAAAACCGTGTTGTTAAGTGCATTTCTGTGTTCCAAGCAACTAGCTTGGTTTCACATCACGGGGTTCGAAACCATGATGCGTGTTTAAGAAGAATACTAGAGGAAGAAGAGGAGGTTTTGACGCAATGTAGCTTGTTCTTTTCTCCACACAAAATGATGTGAATATAAACTGGTTAGGGTGTTTTTGTGTGCGGCCTTTATTACTTTTTTGACAGATCCACGCTGAAGACTTGTTCATAAAAGAGCAAATACAGGAAAGGAAAGCCTTGGATGCAACGTCATTTTGGGTTTAAATTCTTTGCTTCGAGGATTTTCTTGGGGTTTTCAGGTTGGCAGAGGAGGGCTTCTGGAGTAGGTTTTGTAATTATTCTTATAGAGTGCATTTGCAGCAAACCCTTTACAAGAGCCACATATTATGTAGAGAGCTCGAAGGGGGGCATCCTCCAATAGTTGATCTTCTTATATGGCGTCTCGGCCGTTGGTAGCCCCTGCACTCATGGACCATGGCGTTGAGGCTGAGAACAAATACATGGGGGATTATAGGACTAAATTGAGAGGGAAAAAAATAATGGTGTCGACCCAGTTTCAGTGTTGTGGGACGACGCCGAAAAGCAACGGCACTATTAGCATAAGCAACACTATCCTTTTTGTTCTCATCCTCTACAGCCACAGGGAGAATTTTCTCCAAATGCCAATTCTAATCCCAGGCTTGGGAATTCTCCCAGGAACATCGAAGGTGAGAGTTACTGCAGGATGGCCGAGCTGGTTTATTGTTGTCGCTGGCGAAGGGTTCAAAGGCTGGATCCCACGCTGGGCCATCTCTTTTGAGAAGCTTGATGAGGTCAGTAGGCTTGTTGTATCTCTCTCTATGGAATCAATATTAGAAAAATGATTTATTCACACAGTAACGAATCAATATTAGCAGAATGATTTATACTTAGCAGAATGATTTATACATACTGGAAGAACAAGCAATGACACCAAATATTGCAAAAGAAATGCACTAATATCTATCACATGATTCAAAAAAATTAGATTATAAATAAATAAAATTATGATCGCCATAAATAGAATTCAGCTAATATCATGTGGTAAGAAGACACCAATTTTTTTTTATCAATTTTCCTAGTTCCATGAGAAGCTAAGTTGTTCATGGCCATAATAGGTATTCTACATTATATATTATTCTTTACAGTTATGAAAATTTATATGCAAAACTGATTCAGAAATTAAAAACATTCTTCAGTTCACCAGGACAGGATTTATACCTTATAAGCGTACTGTTTGAAAATGAAGCTCGAATTTGGCTTAAATTCATCTAGTATTACTTGTGCTACTTTAGCTACTACCTTTAAGCGAGCTAGTTCATTCAGCGCAAGAAGCACAAAAGTCAACACTCGAGCTTTGGTGCTTCGAAGTTAGCAGGAATTCAAATTTTGGAATTAGCAAGAATATGTCTGGGTGTGTGAAATTTAAAATGAACTGGAATTTTAATAAACATGATAAGAACATGGAATTTTCATTACAGGAACATTGTTAGCATGGTAAGAACATACGGTGTGAAAACCAAGAGAATCCATTGGTGTGTAGGCTTATGAGAGAGAACTTATTGGCTTTCTTAGGCTTGCGAGAGAGAATAACTATTAGCAAGTGAGAAAGCTAGTACGTCCTCTCCCACAATCTTGAGCATTCGGTTCTTATCACCCCTATAGGCAGCATTGCCTAGTTGAGGTTGTGCTAGTTTAAACCTTTTTCACTCAGTTGAGGCTGTGCTAGTTTAAACCTTTTTTCACTAAAATTTCTCTGCCTGTCAATGGTGTGTAGGAAGATCTCGAGCGTACATGGAGGTTTTCACTAGAAATTTGTTTAGTTTAAGAGTCGAAGCCTCCCTAAAGAAATATATGGTTTCAGGAGACTCTTTCCTAATATGCATTTGGAAGTTTTGTGGTTTCAGGAGACTCTTTCCTAATATGAATTTGGAAGTTTGTGAAAGGTACATGGAGGTTCTCAACACATAAATTGTTTAGATTAAAAGAGTAGAAGCCTCATTAAAGATATAAATGATTTCAGAAAACTCATTCCTAAGATATATTTGGAAGTTTTGTGAAAGGTAAATCCGGTTTGACAACATTTTGATGAAAAAGTGCAAACGACAATGTTTCAATTAAAAAATAAATAGATTAATAGAGCTTAAAATGCATTAGAAATCAATTTTATTACTGTTTTAACATCTTGTTTTAATTTTTGAAGAAAATGCATTAGAAATTAAACTTATCACTGCTTGGCCATCCTATTTTAATTTTTAACTTACAATAAACATGATTATGCTAGAGGACTATCCTATTTAGATTTTTAACTTCAAATAGACATGTTTATGCAAAAGGACCAAGTTCTATATGGAGTTATAGTAGTGATTTCTGATTTAAAGGATGTAATTAATTCGAATTTCGTGCATGTCCCTGCTTAAGTTCCCAGTTCTATGGCCACTTATAATAGAGTTGCAATATTGTGCCATATAGTAATTTATCTTTTAAGAATTACATTGGCAACAACATTCATGAAGACTGCACTCTGATTCCATGAGAGATCAACACTGTCCATTAAGGTAACCATTAAATATTGGGTGTGTTGATTCCTAAAAATTGTAGGACAAGCACTCAAGATAATAGAATGCTCTAACAGCATAAGTCACTTGGTGCTTCCGAATATGGCTGATGTGGGTCAGCATGGGGGATTGATGAAAGCATGGGGAATTAATGAAAGCTGAGATTTGCATGATCACAATCAAGAAGGCACAATCATGGATATGGCTCAAGGAGAACTATTTTCTTGCTATAAATACAAATTCACAGTGTAGAAAGGTGGATGAAAGGTGCCTAAATTTTCTTATAAAACCTAAAATTGGGGAATTTCACCCTTCTATAAACTAAGATGTCATTTGCAAAATTGTTGATTTTTATATAATAGTATGGTTTGCAGAAATAATGCTTTATTATGTAGAGATTTTATAGGACCGTGTTGCTTTGAAAAAATCCTCTTTGTAATATCAATAATGCTAAACCAGAAAATATTAACATAAATTTATAGAGATTGATGGCCATACATACCCGTAAATTCTCATTTCCAATTCTACCCATTCCCATGTCAAAGAAGGGTAAGCGCTGAGAAATATAGAGGAACATGGGCCCCACGCCCCTGGATACTACGAAGTTGTTGAAGGGCCTGTTGAAATTCTATGGCCACTTATAATAAAGTCACAATATTGTGCCATATAGTAATTTATCTTTTAAGAATTGCATTGGCAACAACATTCGTGAAGACTGCACTCTGATTCCATGAGAGATCAACACTGTCCATTAAGGTAACCATTAAATATGGGGCGTGTTGATTCCTAAAAATGGTAGGACAAGCGCTCAAGTTCTCTCTTCTCTCCTCAGTCGCCCTCCTTCACTCTTTGTGCTTTCTTTAGGGGCGTTCCTTTATCTTTTGCTTCTCTGTCCCTTTCATCCTCATTCCTGACTCAGATAGTGTTCTAGGAGACCCTAGTTTCGACTCTTTCTGAGTCTAGACTTTCCCAGGTCTCTTTCCCTAGTACCACTGAATTTGGCATTACTATAATTATGATGTTAAGGAAATGGAAGAATACATACTTCCAACCTGAGTTGACGCAGTTGAATCCATCGGCCTGCGTCCTCATCCTGCGTCCACCGCCTTTCTATGCTCTTACTCTCACTCTCTCTTTCTGCATGCAACTATCTTCTTTCTCTCTTACCTTTTGTTTTACCTCGCTATCCCTACTCCCTTTCATCACACCTACCACCTGTCCTCCTAATTTTCTCGCCACCCTTTTCCTTATTCCTACTCCTCAGAATGATGGCCCTCTGTCCCTTCCAGCTCTTACCCTCATTAACTCCCTCGTGCCTCAAGCTGCTCCTACCGTGGGTTCTTCTCTATATTCCTGCCACTTGTTGGCATCTCTTCGCTCACTCTTTCGATGGCTCCCATGCCTTCCTCTTTGCCTTCCCTTCGTAACCCCGCCTGTCTTCTTTCGAGTCTTTCTCCCTCCCTGCCTTGTCCTTCCACCTGCCCTTTTTGTTGTCCTCTTCCTCCACATCTTGATGTGTTCTCTGTCCTTGTGCTCGAGTGGATGGTCCTTGACATCTCCACTTCCCATCATCACTGGGCCACCTCCTCTTCTCTGTCACATCCCGATCAGGGGTTTTGGAATGAAATATTGGTGTTAGAAATGTGCTTGTGTTTGTACTAGAATAAAATCTGGTATGCAATAGATTTCTTTTGCAATGTAATATTGTCATTGGCAACGTGCTTGTATTTGTGCGAGAATGAAATATAACCTGCATTGGATTTCTTTTTCAATGCAATATTGTTGGAAATGTACTTGCGTTTGTGCTATAATGAATTATATCATGCATTGGATTCGCCCCCCTACAATGTTAGGGTTTCCAATGTGTTTTTGTTTGTGCTAGAAGTAAATAAAGCGTATGCTAGATATCTTCCACCCTGCAATTTTATTTTTGGCAATGTGATTGTGTTTGTGCTAGAAGAAACTCTAGAATGTGTAATATTTTTTTTACTTTGCAATTTTTTTGAGAGTAATATGCTTCTATTTATGTTACAAGGAAATTTAGCATGTGGTGGACTTCGTTCCCCTTAGAATATTGTTATTGACAGTGTGCTTGTGTTTGTGCTAGAAGGAAATCTAGCATGTGCTAGATTTATTTGACCATGTAATGTTGCTTCGAGCAATATGCTTATGTTTGTAGTAGAAGGAATGATATTGATTGTTAGCTTTCATTTGAGGTGCAATGTTATTGTTGGAAATGGGCTTCTACTTGTGATAGAAGGAAAGCTAACACACATTATATTTCTTTCATAATGCAATGTTGTTATTAGAAATATGTTTCTCATTATGCTAGAAGGAAGGTTAGAATGTGTTAAATTTCCTTCATCTTGAAATGTTATTGTTGAAAATGTGTTTGTATTTGTGATACAAGTAAATATTTCATGCATTAAATTTTGTTCACAATGCAACATTATTGTTGGAAATGTGATTGTATTTGTGTTAGAAGGAATTATAGAATACACTAGATTTCTTTGTTCTTGTGCAAAAAGGATCACCCTCACAAAGGTTAGTGCTTTGATATTGTTATTGGCAGTGCATCTGTGATCATGCATGAAGGATACCTAATAATTACTAACTTTCTTCTAAACACCATTACACTTATGCAACCAATGCACTAGGAGTGACATTGTATCAATAATCACAATGGTTAGAATTATAGCTTTTGATGTGCCCTTTTATTGAATTTGGAACAATTTATGAATATCAATGATAGTGCAAAAGAAGTGTATCTAAATATATGTTGTTGTCGGCACTACATTTGAGCTTGCGTTGGAAGGAAAGATAATTGTATAGCTTTCCTTTTCGCACAAACATAATAATCCAATCATAATTATTTGATCCATGGAGAATAATGTGATCTTTGTATAATTTTGAAGTTTATGAATAAATTTATTATTGAGGTATACTATATTTTTCTTCTAATGCAATTTCTTTGCTTTTAGAATAAAAATGAAAATTATCTAGTATTTACAGTAGCAAAAATTTTATTTGGAAGAGAACCTCTAGTTTGGCTTTCGATTATCAAGTTCAAACATCAAACATCCTCACTAAGTGAAATATAAATATAATTTTTCCTTCTCATGGGGATTTTAGACATCTTATGTAGCATCGATCTTGGAATTTCTCATATTTTCCAAAGGACCATGTTTTGGTTCTTTAACTTCTACATATTTCTTATGATCATTATTCATACACATGCATCAAAACTACAAGTGTCATTTCTAAAGTTAAATAAGAAGTTGGTGGTTTGATATGAGTTGATATTTGTCATTCTATGATACTATCTACATCTCTAATTTCCTGTTCTTCATATATATATATTTTTTGTGTAATTTGTATGTAAAGTAATTTTTAGTAATAGGCACTAAATGGTGGGAAATAATGTTTCGTTACATACAATATGACTACCATATTATTTAAATTATTGCATCTATATTAATTTTTCGTAAGTTGTTGTGTTTTTTTTGAAAACATAAAGTCACACTTTACATGGTTCAACCTGTTAATTACAAATTACAATTTAGTTGTTGTTATAGAATTTATACAAGCTATAATGGAAAATATAATTTTGCCAAAAGGGGACTATGTTTATTTCCTTATTAATGATCAAGTCATTGGGCTAGGAATGGTCAAATCTATAGAGTCTAGAACTTATTATATCAGAGAAAGGTTTAATGCAGGTTATGTTACAATTTTGATAATTGGTGTCACTCAACCACATTTGATTGATGAGGATGTTAATGAAGAGGACATACATCCATGGAAGATCATAGATTTGAGACACAGCATATGTAAATCAAAATATTGAAGTATGTGTTAAATATTGTTGATAGTATAATAGTTGTTTTCTTGAGTAAATACTAACCTTATTTACATTTGTTTGTAGGTGCAAATGTTTCTTCTACATTTTCTATTGGAGATAAGGTAGATATTCTGCAACATGGAGTGAAGGTGGGCGAGGGCTCCATATTCAATGCAGAGCTTGGGCATAAAGTGCATGCAAATATGGTAAAGAAAGGATTCATAGTGGTTAAAATTGATAAGGTGTTAAAAGATGATGCTCGTCTACCACATCCAACAGTATTTGAGCATACACTAGGGGGTGCATTGGAATCTTATGAGGTTTGGCCAAAATCAGATTTGGAGCCTCACTGTCATGATCATGCCATAAATCTTCCCAAGATAGGGGTAGATTCATATTTACAAAGGTTTCTCTTACAAATGAATGCATGAGAACAAGCATGTGCATTGCCAAAGGAATTCTAGTTAATGTCCGCGAGGATGACATTGTTGAGGGTGAAACACTAGGTGAAATGGAATTTGGTGTTTTTTTGGAAGAGGTAGATGGAAATTGTGGGATATGTAGAATTGGGGATAATTTTATACATTGTTTGGTTATATGTCCAATAAATAAGTTGGTGGAAAAAAAAGGTGTGATATTAAGGGTCAAGGAAAAGTACAAGGAGCCACCCAAGAAAATGGTGATATGGGATGTTATAGAGGACACAAATCCCTTAAACAAATGGGATGTGTATCTTTGTAATGAAAATTATAGAAACTCAATTGATATGCATGTGACAAGGTTGTATAAAAGGATTAAACGAGTTATGGATACAAAAAAATTTGCAAAATGTCAAACAAAAGTAGATGAAGAGAAAGAAATTCGACTTTTGGCAGCAAATGTATGTTGTAGAAAATATTGTCTTCAACATGTGGATAGGAAGGCCATTGCAAGTGCTAGAAGGGGTATGAAAAATAAATAAAAATGGTATTAGGGAATTTGTCTTGAATTCACTCATGTCAAACACATTCATGTCAAAGGCCATGGCCTGCCATCTATTGCTAGAAATGTAAAGGACATGAGATTTGATGGGAATATTATTTGTAAGAAAGCATGGTATAAGATACATAAGATTCCTCAAAGCACATTCTATAACTGCCAACAATATTTCCAACATGGACATATTAAAGCTATTCATGGTAACGCCAACACATGCAAAGCACGAGCTCACACAACAATAGAAATATTGCACAAAATTGTAATGGATAATTTAGACTTTTCACCAAACCAAACACATTAAGTTGAAGAAGATGGAACATCTGCTCCTTTAAGATTGCTTCCTTCGATTTACACACAAAATTCTTTGTTAAAAGAGATTAATGAGGCTCTTCACAATCTCAATTACCCATCAATACCATAGTCAACAATGAGCAAGATCTGGAATACTAAGTTTCGAGATGTGGCATTTTCAAAGAACACCAACTTCAATAAATGCAGTGAAGGTATTGTGTTGAAAGCACAAATGAAGTCAGCAACTACAGAATAGTTGGAAGAAAAGGCACGAGGTAGGCTAAACGAACATAACAAGATTGTTATGTGTGGAAGATATTACTACTATTCCCATAGAATTATGTCAAAGCGATTTCCAAAGGAGAATTTGAGCATTATGCATGATAAAATGGAAAAAACAAAGACTTCAATCCCAAGGCTACATATCAAATCAAAATCTATTGTAGGAACAAATTTAGGTTTGCCATTGATAGGTATGCTTACACATGGGCATATGACATGAGGTTTTGGCCATTTCTCCCTACCATTTGTACATATGGGATCACAATTTACTATTACATACCTTGCAAAGTGTGTAAGGGACCTTGAAGACCCATAAATGGATATGTATGGTGATCTACTTTATGAAAGTGGAAGTTAAAGAAGCCCACTTACAAATGCATTACTTGACACCTTTATTTACTCAAAATGTCAAGTGTACAAGGATGATTTTATATCTAATGGAAGATCAAAAAGTCAAAATGTTGATTTTAAACCTCTGCCTCCACATTTTTTGTTATAATTGGACAATGCAACAAGTGATAATAAGAATCAATATCTTTTCATGTTTCTATCACTTTTAACTACACTTATTGTCTTCATCACTATTGCAGTTGTGTTCTTGCGAGTGGGGCACACCCATGAAGACATAAATGGAACCTACGGAAGAATGTCTTCCAACCTAAAAAGTAAAGATATTTATTCTTTATTTGAAATGATGGATACATATTGCATAATTGAAGAAAATCGAGTGTTTCCACCTACACTTATTGGCAAGGTATATTACTTCAAAAGTTTCCTTAATGGATACATCAAGGATGGAAAAATGCACTGGCTAGACATCTTAATCTCCAATACTTCCAATTTCTTGTACTCAATGATGTTCCAATACTAAGGTACAAAGAATTAATTAGAGGATATTAAGTGGTCAGAACCACTTGAGTTATGGAATATAGATGATGAAGGTCAAACTATAATTCCCATAGGGAAGCCATATTTCTTAGCTTCCAAACAAAATGATGTCTATTTAAAAGAACTAAAGGAAGGGATAACATCATACATAAAAATGTGGAAAGACACTATTGGGAATGAGGATTCACCAATTGTTACAAAGGAATGGAAAAATAAAGTAGTGTATTTGGAAAGAGTTCTTGATACATTAGATGGAATCTATAATGATCATAGAATAATAAATGAAAGTGATTCATTTTCCAAGAATTTTTGGCCCATGAAAAGGCACATTGTTGATGTTGATCGTAATACACTCCAAGTAATATCAAGTATTATGGATGGAGATTTTGATAACGTGATAGATGAACGAGTATATGTTGGACCCAAATGCAACAAGCCAAAGCCAACATTCAATATTATGATTGAAGTTGATAAAGGAAAGATGTTGCTAGTTAGATAAGGAAATGAGGATGCAGGAAAGATGATTTGGATGAAAAATCCTTCTAATATATCTTAACGGATAATGAAAGTGAGAATCTTCATGTAAAGGTTGTTTGGTGGAAGCCCATGTCAGGGAAATACAATGGAAATTTTTTAGAGCAATATTAGGTACCAAATCCCAATGACACAAAACTTGGCTCTATTCCAATTAATACCATAATGTGGGCATGGATGCCAAAGAAAAAACATTGCAAGAAGACCAAGATAAATAAATATGGTGTAGAAGCCATTCTTGATCTACTTAAGCGAATATCTTGAGATTAAGTTTATATGGTTCATGAATGTAATTTTTTTTGAAGGATCTATTAATATACACTCAAACACACTTTTCAATATTTGTTGTATATAAATTATTCTCTTCATATTATTTTTGGGGTTTTATATTATTTAATATTTCAATTTAATCTTGTGTTGATACAAATTACGTGACAGCTCTATAAAATATTTAAGTTTTCAAAGCTTTATTTGACCAACATGACTTTTCACCATATCAAATATGCATAATCATATTCAATAATGCACTTGAAAACATATTCTAAACTTGGTCTATTAAAACAATAGTGGAGTACCTAATTAGTATTCTGTTTAATATAAAACATTTAAACACTTAATGAATAAATGCTAGACACGTGTAATAATGTTTGAAGTGAGTTTTCCTTAACATTCTTTATTATAATTGAAATAAATCAAATTTTCTATTTTGTTGCACTCTAATTTATAAAAAAATTATTTTTATCATTGAACAACACAACTAGAATTACAAAATATATCCTCTTATAGATTTGGAAGTGGTGCCAACATTGTACTAGTATAATAAATTTTTACTCAACATAGGAAAAGTAGTTAGTGTCAATTTAAAATGGTCAATAATAGTAAGAAAAACAATATTAATATATTGTTAAATAACTTTATAGGTAAGATTTTCTTTACAAAATCTATTATTCATGAGTAAAATTTCATACATAAATATAAATATAAGTATTAATGATGATATAAAGAATATAAAGAATCTAAGTTTTAGATTAATGCTAATATGTTCTTTTCAATATAATATCTTTAAACACTACACGAATAAAAACTAAATATTTGTAATAAATAGTTTAGTTTCCTCTTGTATTTGAAAATTATCAAATTGCACTACTTTGTTACTATTCTAATTCATGATTGATTTTGATCATTAAAACGATTAGTAATTGTTCTACAACCGAGTATGCGGGGATGTGTAAGTTTGTTTGTCCATCTGTGCCCCTTTAAAATAAAAATTATGTTTTAATTAGAAAAATAAAAAAAATGAATATGTTGTAAAGTAGTTAACATAAAAGTGCGAATAATAAATAAAAATAAGTTATGCTACTACTCGCATTCAACATTTAATTTGATCCTAAAAAAATATTTTCTCCTCAACTCTAAAATGGTGCAAATTTCCTACAATAGTATGAAATGATGATGGTGATAACGATGATTATCATCCACTAAGACCAAATATGGTATATAAGAAGGCAAAACGATATTACCCAAAATTATTTCGAATTTTATTGTTATGCTCAAAAAGCATTAAAAGAAATGTTTCAAGCTCATCATAATTATGTTTAGTTAAAAGATCAAGAAGGTTGGTAGCGTCACAAATATTTGGAAATTTAAATCCAATATGAGTATAAACTCGATGGTCTATGAGATTTTTTAAATCTTCAACGATATTACTAGTGTTGCAAAGGTGATAGACTTTTAAATTGTGCCAACATTGTCTTAGTAATAATTGTAACTTAACATGTACATGATATTTACTATATCGGATTATAATTAAATGGGTTAATAATAGTAAAATACACATCATTATTTTCATAAAATAGCTTTAACAAACTTATATTTTAATACAAACCATAAAAATATTAAAATAGATAATGTAAGGAATCCAAAATTAAGACGTGAAAGATTTTCTTTTGCAAGTTTATATGAATTTGTTTAATAACGTTTATCATGATAATTTTTTCACAAAAAATGATGAATATCTACAATAAAATTAGTGAACTAAGTGAATTTCTAATTCCGCATTTTGAAAAAATTTAATCTAGTTAAAGTTACATATTCTAGATCCATTGAATACTTCCAATTTTAATGAAATATGTGTTTTTAGATTTATAGTCCCTTTTGTAGTGCCCTTCCTTTCTACATTTCCAACACACCACCTTTATAGGATTTCTTGGAGATTTAGATCTCTCTCTAGATTTAGATCTCCCACTCGATGACTTATTTTTGTTTATGTTCTAGGACCATCCTCATACAGACAAGGAATCACCATTCTGGCTCTACATATTTTTCTATCTCATCAAGGATGAGACTATTTCATCACACTGCAAGGCAATTGCATTGCTACCTATTGCAATAACCAGACTATCCCATGAATCTAGTAGAGAACACAACAAACTGATGCACTTATCTTCATCTGAAATTTTAATATCAACAGATGCTAACTGACTTACCATAGTATTAAATGCATTCAGATGCTCTAACATCGAGTCTCCATCTTTCATCCTCAGGTTATACAGCTTTTTCCGCAGGAACAGTTTATTCACCAGAGACTTAGATTGGTACAAAGTCCCTAACTTGTCCCACAAAGCCTTTGTCGTAGCTTCCCTTGATACATTCAGCAATACTAAATCTAAGACACACAATCATATTATGCTCTTTGCCTTCCAATCCAACTTCTTCCATTCTTCATCGGACACTCCCATTGGTTTAGTATCCAGATCTACCATGATCCACTGATATTTATCCACCAACAGATCCTCCATATTGAGTTTCCACAACTCAAAACTCTCACCATTAAATTTCTCGATCTCTATCTTTCCACTGCTTGCCAGCTTCTTTCACCACCAGAATCGATCCTGCAGATCTCCCACAGAATGGGGTCTACCACAGGCCTGAGCAAAATCCCTCAACAACAAAGTCGTCCCCTTGAAGCCAAAACAACTCTAATACCAAATGTAGGTTTTAACCCTGTACAAAAATTACTTCAATACAAATTCTAAAACACAAAAAATAAAGAATGCAAGAGCATAACACATAAAACACATATACAAAGAGATTTTCCCCTGGATCCCAAAACCGGGACTACCAGCTTGATTTTTCATTATGTTCCTTTCAATGTTACAATACATATTTATACATGCTGAAGCATCCAATACCATGGACCGAAAACTGTCGCATCCAAATCCATGTGTGAAAAACATGCACAAAACCATAGGTAGGTCTTCCGAACCTAATATAGGGTCCAAAACCAACATTTTCTGGGGCGTTGCCTCGGACCCCATAGAGTGGGGTTACTTGCACCCATCAAACCCCCTGTGACTCCCCCCGCTACGAAATTGGCGCAACGAAGGGGGGGCTCCGCCCCCCTTCTAACCCCCCGGTTAACTACGTGGGCTAGGCGTGGAAAGAATATAACACAACCCAGCATTCTCCCACTTTTTGTTTTCTTTCCACAGGGGCCACAAGAGATCTTAGTCATTTATCCAGCCTTGCAATTCCTATTGTTTCTCTACACCAAGAGAAGTTCTCAGAGCTCACAGATTTTGTCAATGCATCTGTAGTATTCTTCAAAGTGTCCACCTTTACCTACAACATCATTTTTTCTTCTATCATATCCCTCACAAAGTGATACTGGACATTAATGTGCTTTGTCTTTGAATGATATGCAGGGTTCTTTGCCAAGAAAATTGCACTTTGGCTATCACAGTCTATCATCAATCCCCTGTGACTCCCCCCACTATGCAATTGGCGCAATGAAGGGGGGCTCCGCCCCCTTCTAACGCCCCAGTTAACTACGTGGGCTAGTGGTGGAAAGAATATAACAAAACCCAACAAGAGTGGGTCTTGGTTTCGAGCCTAGTGATCCATTGTGGATTGCGGTAAATTTTGAGAGACTCAGGTCTTAGTTTAGGGCCTAGTGGTCCAATTTTGGATTGCGATAAAGCTCGAGAGACTAGGAGACAGGAAAATTCCTCATGGTGTAGGTGGAGAAATCCCCTGGTTAGTTCTTTTTGTTTGACTCCCACATTCATGCTTGGAATATGGCACGGGGACGAATAACTGAAGAGATATTTGGCTCAACCATTCTAAGGTCGAGTGGAACATGGAAGTCCCATCTCGTGTTTGGATTTTGAATCATTAATAAAAAGTTATTTATCCTTGTATTTATATGATAATTTTGTTGGATTATATGTGGTCTATATTTTTGTACTTCAATGAGTATTTCTGTTATTATTATGCTGGTTATATGTGTGTTTTATGACAACAAATATGTATGACTCTCATCATGTTTTTACTTGTAAATGAATGGATAATGTATCTATGGCCTAATAGAAGGTAATGTAGTAAATGACATGAGGAAACAATGGTTCTTAGTGATTCTCAGATATGTATGAGATCCCTATGTTTAATTATATTGGTTACACCTGTAGATTACATGCTTGTGACATGTTTGACAAAATTCTTGTCATGGCTAGTAGGGGTTTGATTAAGGTCTTGTTTAACTTATTGCTCTTCCATCATTGATTCCCTATTCTTTTACTGCTCCTAAGTTATCATTCCATTATGGGCAGTGACCTGGGCTTTGGGCCTGAAAAAGTGGCTCAAATCCTGGGGATGCTGGCATAGAAATGGTAAAATAAGTCTCTTGACCCTGGCAAGTAAGCTCGTGAGAGAGACTCTGGGTTTCTAGATGTTGTCATGCCTATAGCATGAGAGCAACTGAGTCTTAAGTTGGTCAAAACTTCGGTAGGACCCAAGGGAAATTTATTTGAAGTGTTGGATTGGTTCCTGATGGTCCTAAAGTTGATGTTGAATGTCTGTGTCTTATGTTTCCGTTGATTCCACTTCCTTAAGGTCACATAGGAGGTTGAATCCAATCATAGTAGCCTCTCATCGCATGTTTACCACAGCTAGTTGGTTTCTTGGGTAGGTGTGGGAGGAGGGTGTTACAGTATTGTAACATTGAAAGGAATATAATGAAAAATAAATCCGGTAGTCCCAGTTTTGGGATCCATGGGAAAATATCTGTGTATTTGTTTTGTGTTTATCACCATTGTATTTTTTCTATTTTTTAAGAATTCATTTGTAGGTAATTTTTGTACAAGGTTAAAACCTACATTTGGTATCATAGTTGTTTTGGCTTCAAGGGGATGCCTTTGCTATTGAGGGGTTTTTCTCAGGCCTATGGTAGACTTCGTTTAGTAGGAGATCTGTGGGATCGATTCTTGCATTTGAAGAAGATGGATGACAATGGAAAGATAAAGATCGAGAAATTTAATGGTCATAGTTTTGAGTTGTGGAGGCTCAAGATGGAGGATTTGCTGGTGGATAAATATCAATGGATCGTGGTAGATCTAGATACTAAATTAATGACAATGTCAGCAGAGGATTGGGTGAAGTTGGATCAAAAGGCAAAGAGCACAATATGGTTGTGTATATCAGATTCAGTATTGTTGAATGTATCATGGGAAGCTATGGTGAAGGATTTCTGGGTCAAGATAGGGAATCTGTACGAATCTAAGTCTTTGGTGAACAATTTTTTCTTGCAGAAAAAGATGTATAACCTGAGGATGAAGGACGGAGACTCAATGATGGAGAATCTAAATGCCTTTAATATTGTGGTAAGATAGTTGTTATCTATTGATATAAAAATTTTAAATGAAGATAAGTGCATCATTTTGTTGTGTTCTATATTAGATTCGTGGGATAGTTTGGTTGTTTCAATAGGTAGAAATAGAGCTACCTTGAAGTTTGATGAAATAATCTCATCCTTGTTGTTGGAGGAGATGAGACAAAAAAATATGGAGAGACAGAATGGAGATGCCTTTTTTGTATGAGGACAGTCCCAGAATAGAAACAAAAATAAGTCCTCTAGTGGGAGATCTAGATCTCTAGGATAATCTATAGAGGTATGTTGGAAATGAGGAAAGGAAGGACACTTAAAAAAGGACTATAGATTGAAAGCTCTTGAGAAATGAAAGGCATCTGATGATGCTCTTTCTGTAGAGGCAAAAATCACCTCAGATGAAGGTGGCGATGTGTACTTAGCTTCTTCTTCAAGTACACATGTAGAGCATGAGGAATGGTTGATTGAGTAAGGTGCATCCTTTCACTTCACTCCCCATAGGGAGTGGTTTTGTGAGTATGAGAAATATGATGGTGGTGATCTCTTCTTAGGGGACGATAGGAAGGATAGAATCGTTGGACAGAGAAAATTCAAGTTGAAGTTTCAAGGTGGAATGATTAGAACACCTTGGGGTGTTCTGCATGTTCCTCCATTGGCCAGAAATATGATTTTTATAAGAAATATGGATGATGCAGGTGCAAAGATAGTGTTTGATAAAGATACCTACAAGATGGTTTAGGGAGAACTGGTATTGATGTGGGGAGTTCAGATTGGAACTCTGTAAAAGCTTCTAGTTATTATTGTAATTGATGGGTGCAACAATTCGGTGTTTCCTGAAAGTGGAGTAGAAAATATAGTCGTCTATGGAGGAAAGACCATGCTATGGCATCAAAGGCTTGGAAATATTGGAGAGAAGGGCCTTCGTATACTTCATGGTAATAGTATGGTGGAAGTTATGCCTAATTGATTTTCGAATTTAGATTTCTTTGAACATTGTGTATATGGGAAGCAGAATAGGGTGAGTTTCCCCTCTAGTGCTAAGAGGGTGAAATGGTTATTAGAGTTTCTACACAGTGATGTGTTTAGACCTGTGTTGGTTCCATGATTGGGTAATTCTATGTACTTTGTATCATTTATAGATGACTTCTCAAGGAATACATGGATACATTTCCTCATGAATAAATCCAAAGTCTTTGAAAGGTTTAAAGAATTTAAGGCTCAGGTGGAAAGACAGGCAGAGAATAAGGTAAAGGTGTTGACTGATAATGGTAGAGAGTTCTGCAAGAAGGAATTTGAAGAGTTTAGTAAGAAGTGTGGAATAGCATGACACAAGACTACTCCATACACACCTCAACAAAATATAGTTGCAAAAACAATGAACAGGACATTGATGGAAAAGGAAAGAAGCATGCTCAGTGGTACTAGTTTAGGACACAAATTATGGGCAGAGGCGGTGGAGACTGCATGTTACGTATTTAATAGATCACCTTCATCAGCACTGGAGGATAAGTCTCCACATGAAGTAGGGACTGGTAAGAAACCATCTCTTTCACATATGAGGGTATTTGGCTGTGATGCATATGTACATGTTCCAAAGGAGAAAATAACGAAGTTGGATAGTAAATCTAAAAGGTGCAACTTTATTGGGTATAAGGATGGTTTAAAAGGTTATAAGCTTTGGAACCAAGAAACAAGGAAGGTTGTGTACCGCCAAGACTTGGTGTTTAGATAGGTGAAAGATGTTATTAAAAATGAATTCCTACCAAAGGAACCTGAGAAGATAGAGTTTGAGCTAAAGGAGGAAGAATCAAACTCTACAACAGAACAAGAATCAAATGATGAAGAGCCACAAACTCCAGCTGTGAGAAGATTAGTTCGACAAAGAAGGTAGCTAGAAAGGTATAGTCTATCTTCTTTTTGTTCAAATTTTGTTTTATCCATTACAGGTGATGATCCCAGAACTATCAGGGAGGTAGTAGATTCAGAGGATGGAAAACTCTAGAAAGTGGCCATGGTTGATGAAATGGCATCTTCGGAAAAAAATGAGGCTTAGGATCTGATGGAGTTGCCAACTGGAAGGAAGATGATTGGTAGAAAATGGGTGTTTAAGAAGAAGATGAATGCAGAAGGCAAGGTGGAGAAATACAAATCCTATTTGGTAGAAAAAGGTTATTCCTAGGTGTCAGGAATTGATTTTGGTGATATTTTTTCTCATGTTGCCAAGGTAGCTTCTATTAGATTACTTCTATCTATTTTTGCTACTTTTGATTTTGAGGTAGAACATATGGATGTGAAGACAACATTTCTTCATGGGGATCTGGATGAAGAGATCTACGTGAAGTAACCTGAAGGCTTGCGGTGAAGGGAAAGAAAGAATTGGTATGCAAGTTAAAAAAGCTTTTGTATGGGTTAAAACGGTCACAAAGGATGTGGTAATAGAAATTTGATACATTTATGCAGGGACTTGGCTTCACCAGAAGAAAAGTGGATCATTGTGTGTATTTTAAATTAATTAGTGACCATGTTATTTATTTGCTCTTGTATGTGGATGATATGTTGCTAATTGGAAATGATAAATAAATTATCTAGGATTTAAAGACCCAATTGTCCTCCAAATTCGACATGAAGGATCTTGTTGCTGCAAACTATATTTTTTGCATGGAAATTAAACGATATTGAGCAAAGAGGAAGCTTTGGTTAAACCAAAGGAAGTATGTCGATACAATACTATAGAGTTTTAACAAGCAAGATAGTAAGCTGGTCGAGGTTCATATTCCTATAGGTGTAAAGTTACCTCTTGAAAATTGTCCCAAGACATAAGAAGAGGAAGAGGACATGTCTCATGTTCCATATGCAATTGAAATCAATAGCCTAATGTATGCAATGGTCTATACTAGACCAGAAATTGCACATGCAGCGGGAGTATTGAGCAGCTTTATGTCAAAACCAGGGAAGGATCATTGGACAACAATGAAGTGGATTTTCAAGTATTTGTGTGGCACTAGTGATTATGGTTTGTGCTACCAAGGAAGATTAGGATTGGACATAGTTTTGGAACTATGTGGCTTTGTTGATGTAGATTAGATGGAGATCTGGATCAGATAAGATATACAAGTGGCTATGTGTTTAACATATTTGGAGGTGCAGTCAGTTGGATGAGAAAGAGATAGTCTGTAGTGGCACTTTCAACTAGAGAGGCAGAATACATGGCAACCACTCATGCAAGCAAGGAAGCAGTTTGATTGCAGAGATTGTGTTCAAGTATGGGGTTAGGACAATGAGCTATAAGAATATATTTTGATAGCCAAAGTGTAATTTTCTTAGCAAATAACCCTACTTATCATTCAATGACAAAGAACATTGATGTTTAGTATCACTTTGTGATGGATATGGTTGAGCACAAAAGGGTGTTGCTGGTAAAGGTGGACGCTTTGAAGAATGTTGCAGATGCATTAACAAAGTCTGTGATCACTGAGAAGTTTTATTGGTGTAGAGAAATAATGGGTGTTGTGGGGTTGGATCAATGAGTAAGCTCTCGATGTTGTAGATGCATTTATAAAGTCTGTGAGCACTGAGAACTTTTCTTGGTGTAGAGAAACAATGGGCATTGTAGGGTTGGACCAATGACTAAGCTCTCCCGTGACCCCCTGTGTGGAAAATAAAACAAGAAGTGGGAGAATGTTGGGTGTGTGTTATATTCTTTCCACGACTATCCCCGCTATATTAGTTTGGTGGACCTATATATGGTCTTGTGCATGGGTTTCACAGATGGTTTTAGGCATGATGGTTTTTTGCCCATGGTATTTTTTAGATCTGGGAACTAAGATTATGTTCTATTCTAGAAGTTTATGAATGCTTCAACATGTATATCTATCTATATATCTATCTATCTATATATATATGTGTGTGTGTGTGTGTGTGTGTGTGTGTGTGTGTGTGTGTGTGTGTATTGTAACATTGAAAGGAATATAATGAAAAATCAATCTGGTAGTCCTGGTTTTGGGATCCAAGGGAAATTCTCTTTGTATTTATTTTATGTTTCTCGCCATTGTATATTTTCTATTTTTTAAGAATTCGTTTGTAGGTAATTTATATACGGGGTTAAAACGTACACCCCAACCCTTGCGAATTTTCCTAAGACCACCTCACCTCATTCCAAAATCATCTGACAATCCAAATCTCAACCAAGAAATGAATCCCATCACACCATGGCTATCCAAGAAATGGCAAGGCAAGGTTGAAACCGTTGTCAAACCTGACAAAATCCATGTCAATGACAACCAATGAACCAAATACACAAAAGGCATGAACCATGCATTCACACCTCAACTAGGAAATCACACATGCAACCTATTACCCACAAAATCTTCCCAATGGAGCTGTTGATCCAACCTTATCCTTACTTTCCTTGCTTTTCCTTTTCTTTCATTTTCCTTCCTTTGCTTGCTTTCTCACTTTCTACTCTTGGTGCTCTCTCTCTCTCTCTCTCTCTCTCTCTCTCTCTCTCTCTCTCTCTCTCCATTCAATTTATCCACGCTAAGACTGAGAAAAGGTTGTGAACTCTTCCTTAGAAGCCTTTTTATCATTGAGGCCTCTATTTTCTTCATTTTTCCTTCAATTTCCCTCTCATGCAAATTTGTGTCTCTTCACCTTCCTTTTCTCCTATTTTCCTTTATTCCACATATAAAATGCCAATTAATGCCGCTTTTCCTTTGCCAATTTCCATAGCCATTAATTAACCGAAAGTGATGCCCACTATAGTGTTTTTCCCATCATTCATCTTGGAATACATGTCCCATGACCTTGGTCTTATTTTTCCTTTATTAACCTTTATTACATGAAATTTTAACTCAAGGTTGTTACAAAGGCCACTCCAAGTGTCTCTAAATCTACCCAATGGTAGAAGGTACTTAAAGAAATCCATTTGAAAAATCGTGAGCGAAAAAACCAACTTGACAAATCTATTCAACAAATGTAGACTGAGGAAAAAACAATCAAGAAGACATGGAAGCCCAAATCCCCATCAATTCAAGAAAAAATCAAGAATGTAATGTAAAATTCCAAAGGCATCTTTGCAGATAATATTCACTTGAAAATGGATGAGATCTTCCTCAACTCACATAAGTGAAGCCATGAGAAGAATAGTACATCTTCCAGTAAGAAGAATGGGACTTCTTCCATTAGGATGAATGGAAACATTTAGAATGGTACCTCATATCAAACTAATCAGGCCACTAGTATTCAGATTGATAAATCCACTATAATTGATCTAATAGGGGATACACTCGCCAACTCTCTAATGCACATTGTAAATGAACAAAACCAGTCGGAGAAAAATTAGTTGAAACAAAACTAGTCAAAACAATAGCAATTAGAGTAGAACCAGTAAGACTAGCAAGATAATTTAGAAGTGAAATCGCAAGATAATATATTTCAGTGCACTTACTTTGATGGAACTATCAAATATCACAACTCACAAGCGACTAAGGTATCGATTGACCAGTACCAGGAAAGAATGAATAAAGTACCAGTCACCAACTCACTAGTCATTAACAATCCATTGATGATCAACCCTGTGTCAACCGACATGACTTCTACATTATCGGCTTCAATAAGGACAATGGAGGTTTAGGATAAAAGGGAGATTAATGACAGCTCGACCAAGTATGCCAATATCAAACTGGCCAGCGACAAACACATTTTTCAAGTTATGGAATAGTTGTTTAAACTCACTGAGAAGAGGTTGCGGAAGAGAAAGAAGGATACCAAAAAGCTTCAAATTCAATAGGAACAAGAAAGGGAGATTTGGTTGGCATGTCAAAACCAGGTAGCATAAAAAATTATAATTCCCACCCTAACCAAATTTGGTAATCATATCATCTACATACAACAGTTGGTGCATTAGTTAATTGACCATAATGAACAACTCAATTCACAGGTTTGATGCCTACAGTTCTTGGAAATTCAAATTTTACATATATTCTGGAGAAGGCTCATGACGAATTTGTTGCTACCAAATAAACTTTGGAGAACACACTCGACAGGGGAGATTCCCTTATGACCACATTGAATAACTGGCCACCCTATCTTGCTTCTAATCATTCCAAAATCAAGGCTCAATATATGCTCACTGGAGAATTGTTTACAATACAAACTAAAGACCCTGCGACATAACAAGGACTTAGCAACACTTTGGAGTAGGAACGATAAATATATGGGCAACTACTTTGATAGGAGCACTAGTGGCTAAGGGAAGGGAATAAATCACAACACTAAGTTGAGAAATGCATCTGAATATTTGCAAGGAGTACTTAATCAAGTCTTGACCATTGAAACGACCAAACCTTTCATCCAAAGCCTAGCAAAAGACACACCCCTGGAAGAAAAAGTTTAGTACCTGTTAGAACTTAAATAATCTAGTGCTAAAGTTATATTGGTAGTGCGTGAATGGTCTATTTTCGATGAGCACGTGCAGATATTTTCTACAGTGATTTATTAGAATTCATATCCGAACATGCCTCCTTCACCGCCAACTTGTTTTGCATTGCCGCAACCACCATGACCTACCCACCAATTCTTTGCACCAAGTGTTTCAACATATGTTGCAACATCATAACAATAATCCCACGAAGTTGAATTCGACTAGGAAGTCAAACAATGTGTAGATCCAATAGAAGAGGTTTCAATCACATCCACAAAATCACTTGCTGAAGATATTCCAGTTATCTTGCCTTAATTTATTATTATTGTAAATTTTTATGTATTAATAATTTTTCTCTTAAGGAGCCAACAACATGTATTATATAACTTTTTGGTAGTGTTAAAGAAAATTCTTAGTCTTTTTGTATCACTTCAAATCTCCCCTTCTTCGGGATGAAGAAGGCTTGAGAGTGGAGGAGATGTTGGAGGGGCTAGCCAGCCTAGCTGACTAACCTAAGTTGATTCGACAAATACATATTGTAATAAAGTGATAACTAATGTCATATTAGTTGTAGTATTTGGTTAGACAGTTAGACTGTGTAACTGTCCAGGTTGACTATATATATATATATAACCATACACCAATGTATCAATTCTGATTCTGATTCGACTAATAATAAAGAAGATATCTTTGCGTGTTCATTGATTCCCCATTATTGTGTCTCTATTATCTTTACTTATGCTTGTCATGTGATTGCCTAATGTCTGTCTATTGGTAACAATGTGCACTTTATGTTAGATTACAACAGGGCTTATTTGATGGAGCCAAAGTTCATGTCAAGGATGTATGCAAACCGTGAATTTCATTTCACGTGGAGAATCATCACACTTTCATTCTTAATTTAGCGTTGACGCCTAGAACTAATAATAAAGAAAATTTAATTTGGCTTTTGCTCATCCCTGATTATGCAATGTATAGGCGAGTGAAGTGCTTACACATCTTTGGCAATTCACTAGTGGTTATTGATTTGTTCTTGGGGATTGGTACTTTACACAACTTTTCCCTGAATCATTGGCAACAAAGAATGTGCCAATTATAGGAATTTTTTGAGGAGTAGGACATATCACATATCCAAAGGGGACAAAATTTCGATGCAGACATAAGATCAAAGGAAGCATTACTCCAACTTGTAGGACATTTAGTGATTACAAAAAAAGTTTCTAATGTCCTTATGGTCAATGCCAACCAATTTTGAAACTAAAGTTGTTGTAATTGTTGGAACCTACCAAGTTTTCATGTTGATAGTCATATGTTTTGGATTGGTAGAATATTGTAATTGAAAAGTAATTTACATACTTTCATTTCAATGAAATAACGAGTATGAGATATTTTTTTGGGAAAAAAAAACTCCTAAAGTGGGATGATTTTGTAGGTCAAATTTATATATATAGTAAACAGATGATTTAATATCAAAATATATGTGAATATGCATATGTGGTGTGAGAAAACTTATAGAGATTTAATACCTAATCCCTCTAAAAAATTTAAAAGTTGAAACATAATTTAAATTATAAAATTAATCAATTATGTTTTATTTCAATTTCAATTTTTATTTCTTTTTCTTTTAAAACATATGATTTTACCATAAATCTATAATTTTTATAGAAATGAAATTGCATTTTTTTTTTATAAATATTCAATTTAGTTTTCAAAAATTTATATAATACAAATGAAAAAAATAATTTTACATTAAACTTAAATAAAAAATCTATTAAATATATAAAAAACTTAAAAATCTATTATATATATAAAAAATACTTAAAAAAAATAAAATCCAATTCATCCCCGAAAAAAAATAAAATAAATAAATATATTATATATTAAAACATCCACTTAGACGAATGGGATGGACAAGGAGCGTATGCTAGAAAAATTTCTCGTGGTTGGACGAACACACGAAGCATACCAAGTAGCAAGCGAAGGAGACATGTGCACATGCATGGACCATCAAGTGAACACGAAGACCATTGAAGAATCCACACACTTTTCCATGTGGAGGTGAAGCTATGGTACACCACGAGCACACTCATCACTTGGTAGCACAACAGATCGACACGAACAACACAACTAGCATGTGCATACTAGTAGTGTCATGTCAATTTCTGTCATGAGTCGCCTCGACCACATCACTCTTTTGGGTCATACTTTTGAAATGAATGTAATGTAACTTGGACGTCCAGGAGACCCACGAATGAAGTTAAAGAGTCATGTAAGTAGAACAGTAATGAGGGAATTCGAAGGGTCACAAGGGTCAGTTTCACCCTTGGCGATATATACCCCTCAATTGTACATGCAAAAGACTTTTCACCTTGGCTCCTCCCACATAAGTTTGAGAGTCTGTAGTCTTTTCTTTGAGGAGCGAGCAGTGGCTCCAATGCCTTGGGGTTAATGATGTATGGTGTATGGATGTGTCTTGGAACTTTCATTTAATTCAGAATCCTGTTAATAGGGAAACACATTTTCACACATGTATTGTATTCGTTTGTAAGACTATTCTTTGGATGCTTGTAATGCATGTTGCTTGAACTTGTACTAAAATAGTTGAACTATTTCGGTTGTTTTAGTACATATGTTGTTGGAAATGTGTTGTATCAGTTGTTATCATTGTCTTGCTTGTGTGGACTACTTTGCCAGACACTAGACACAGTCATTCTTGTAAACTTTTTATAACAACTATCGTACTTCTGTGGACGACTCCGCTAGGTTTTGTATGTGCTATCTGTTCACCTTTGTGTATGTGACTATCACATCCTTGTGGACTACTCTGCTGTAAACTACACAGATCCTTCTATGTTGTGTGTCTCTACCTGGGTTGGGACTATTCCCTTTCTACTTGAGACTCACTCTCACCCTCTCCCTCTGCAGTGAAAGAACTTAGACATAAGTTACACTAAGCACTCACAAGGCACACAGGCCTCATTGTTTGAAGACTAAGTGAACCACTCTCATCTGATGACAAGCAAGAGCTAAGACATATCCTTAAGGTAATGGAAACTAGACCATTGTACCAGATGGGACTCCTACACCATACGGTGTGAGGTCTAGTTGTGACTTCATACTATGAAGATCCCCTAAATGTTGGTAGGTCCAGCACCATCAACAAAATGCAGGGGCCACTTTCTAGAGAGAAATGAATATTTCTTTCGCAGATGAGAAGGATAGGTTTATTGTGATTTATCTAGATCAAATTACTGTATTTTGCAAAACATATGAAGATCACTTGCTTCACTTAAGTACAATTTTTGAGAAATGTAGGAAATATGGTATTCCCTTGAACCCCAAAAAGACTCTTTTTGGTTTAGAAGAAGGACAAATACTTAGTCACATTATTTTTAAGGATGGTATTAGAATAAACGCAAACAAAGTTGAATCCATAATGAAGATTGATCCTCCCAAGAATGAAAAAGAAGTTCATTATTTCATTTGCAGGAAAAAATTCTTGAGAAGATTCATCCCAAACCTAGCCAAGATTTTGAGAGTAATCACTAACATGTTGAAGTAGGATACTACGACAAAATGGAATAATGAGGCTAAAAATGTTCTAGTGAAGTGAACGTAGCTTTGAAAAGTGCTCCTATTTTAATTAGCCCTGATTTTTCTCAAGATTTTTTTATTTTTTCTTTTTCATCAAAGTACACTATTGCAGCAGTTTTAATGTAGAAAAAGGAGGGAAATGAACAAATTATAGAATTATTGAGTAGAGCTTTAAGATATGCCTCCTTGAAGTACAATATGATGGAAAAACAAGTTTTTTCTTTAGTAAAGGCTTTAAATGACTTCAGAGTATATATTCTACATCCCCACATAATTTCTTTCGTTCCAAGTACATTGGTGAAAGGTATCCTGACTCAGACTGATCTAGATGGGAAAAGAGGAAGATGCATTGCAATAATTTTATAATATGACATTGAGATAAAGCCTACTAAACTCATCAAAGCTCAAGGACTAGCCAAACTGACGGTTGAGTCAAATGTTCATACACTGGACATAAATTTTATAGTTTCTCTAGATGAACAACAAGATATGGCGACTCCACATGTATTAGAAAGTTTTCTTGTTTCCCCCTGACATGCAGATATTGTGTATGTTTTGCAGAATTTACAAGCTCCTACTGGTTTGACGAAAACCAAGGCAAGATTTCTTAAACTAAAAGCTATAAATTTATTTATTTTGAATCAAGATCTATATTGGAAGGATGTTGGGGGTATTTTACTAAATTTTTTATTGAAGGATGAACCAGATAAAGTCATGGGGGAACTTCATGAAAGTGATGGTGGAGGAAATTTATACTAGAAGGCCACTACCAACAAGATCCTAAGAGCTGGTTTTTACTAGCCTAACCTATTTGCGGATGTTCATAAAAAATATCAACTTGTCATCTGTCAAATTTTTGAGGGAAAGAGAAAACTCCTACCTCTACCTCTCAAGCCTATATCAGTGGAGGTGCCTATCCAGTAACATGGTTTGGATTTTATTGGAGAAATCCACCCAAGCTCTTCATCTCAACACAAGTGGATGCTAATAGCAACATACTACTTAACCAAATGGATAGAAGCAACCCCAACTAGACAAGCTACAAATTCTATCATCATTCAGTTCATTGAAGACCATATTCTCTCCAGGTTTGGTTGTCCCCACAAAATTATTATAGATAATGCTGCATCTTTTAAATAAAAAAGGATGATTGATTTTTGTAACAAGTATCACATAGTGTAAGGTCATTAGACTACCTATTATCCCCAGGGAAATGAGTTAGTTGAATCTTCTAACAATTCATTAGCGAACATCATAAAGAAACTACTGCAAGGAAACAATAAATTCAAGCACAAAAAAATGATAAATGCCGTATGGGCTGATAAGATAAGCACAAAGAAATCAATTGGAATGCCCCCTTTCCAATTGGTTTATGGAATAGATGCAGTTTTTCCTGTTTCCTTAGGAATTCTAGTGCTGAAATTGTTGCAGGAAGATGAAGAAGAACCAAATGATGCTCAGATAATGATCAATCAATTGATACATTTGCAGTAAACTACAGAAGATGTCTACAACAATACACAAGTTATTCAAGATAAAATCAAGAAAATTCATGACAGGAGGATTAAAGCAGAGGATTTTCAGCTAGATGATATTCTTTTAAAGTGGGATGCCAAGAATGAAGAGAAAGGGAAATATGGGAAGTTTGAAAGTGTGTGGAAAAGACCTTAGAAGATAGGAGTTTTCTGAGGAACTCATGCATTTTGGTTGGGGATCTCAATGGAGAAACACTGCTTGGAGGACCTGTTAATGGTAGATTGCTCAAACACTATTTCACTCAAGGATAGATAAGTTTTCATACATGTCATTGTAAATATCATTTTATCTTTTATTGCAAGTGAGGGTGGATGACATCAGGAATTGAAGCCCGTAGAGAAGGCCCTAAGATTCTGATGAGTTGCTGCCAATATTTATAATAACAAAAGCTAATCAATTCAGTTATAGAACAATAACAAAGGACCAACACCCAATGGACAAAGGCTACTGATCTACTGTGTTTTTGGCACCTCACAGGAAGGATGCCATCCCCATTGGATCCACTGTTAGGTTCCTATAATTTGTAGGATCAAATGATGATTATCTATTGATTTCTCTCCCATGAGATGTTGTAAATAATTATTACAATGTGCAAATTATTTCCAAAAGTTCAAAAAGAAGAAAAATATAAAATATATAGGGAAAAAGAGAAAGAAAAGGAAAAAATAAATATATGGGAGATAAAAAATATATATATGTGAAATTAAAAGTAAAGAAAAAAAATAGCCCCTATAGCGAGCTAATCAAAATGCCATTGTAAAGAAGAAAACGTAAATTTAATACATTATTATCAACTTTGGTTTAAATATAATGTTTAAACTTTGGATATTATGTTTTATTTAGGAAATAACATGACAAAGTTTATTTGTCATTTGTTCTTAAAAGGTGCGCACAAACAAATGGCCCAGATTAATTTCACCAAGATTTACGGTGGAGGACTAATTTTGCCCCTCCCCCCCGCCCCCCACACTCGTGACGATTAACACAAGGGGGGGGGGGGGGGCTGAGAAATGGTTTCCGCTAAAACAACTTGGGTCAACGTGGTGCCTTTGGAGAATTTCGGGGGGTCCCCGCATGATACCATTTACCACCTGAACCCCCACCCCACAAAATATCACTACTCCATTCCTGCCACCTACCGATAACCTCCGTCATTCAACTCCTGCCAGTTATCTTCTCATTCGCCACTCACCTCCCACCAGCTATCTGTTACATCTGCTACACCACTACTACCATCTGCCATGCCACATCACCCCCTCCATGCCACATATTCATTCAACGTTTGAATCTTTGCCGCCAATTCCATAGTGAATGTTATTCCATTTAATTTCCCACTGTTTATCCATTTTCTCAATAAATTTGTCGTCGCTCCATAACGATAAATTTTTTGTTATACAAACAATAAAATTGTTATAAAAATCCATGGAAGCCTGAAATTCACTCCTTTTACCACACCATTGATTCTACATGTCGAAGATCAAGATACCACCAACTGTCAATATTCTATAGCAGTTTTCCCTCTGTGAAGTCGACCAATTTCACCCAGGTAACTTTTTCCGTCAAAGTTATTTCTATCAAGAGTTTTCTAATATTGTTCTTTCACTTTTCTATAATTATATTTCCAACATGTAGACACACAAAGGAAAGGGAAAAGTTACTCAAAAATATCTGATGATTCCCCCTCTCCCTGATTTTGACAAATCCCCTCCGATCGAAACCAAGTATAAAATTGTCGAGACCCAGAGTGAATTCAACCTTTACGAACTTCACAACTGGAAAAAAAAAAATCCTTAATGGAAGTGATGACCTGAACATTTGGGAATCCCTTCTCCCTTAGTTTACTTCCCCTCAAACTCATTTTTTCCCTGAGTTCTCCACTTCCTGCAATCTCTGATACCTGTCAAGCCAAAAAGTTGTTATTCCTGAAAGTAACGAAGTCATTTTCTCCATATCCCTTGAAAGTATTTTATAAACTTTGCAACTTGAATATGAATCCTCCCATCATCCTTTCTTAGTTGAGGTATTGATGGAATTATGAAAAAACCTGAATTTCCCTCATAGAGCGCAAATCTTTTAATGTTTCCTTCCCGAAAATGTTGAATTACCCACGGACCAATCCTCCATAACTATTTTCGATCTTCCAAAAAATTTCTGAACATGTAAATTCTATGGTAACCCGAGTGCTTGGGTATTATAATGATCAATGGGTAGATGAAATAGTTATGGGGTTTTTGTCAATTTTTGTAGTTGGAAAAAAGCCATCCATTCTTTTTAATTATGACCAATTTTGTCCAATGTAATTCATGATCAATTTGTAAGTTTCAAAGACAAAGGTTTCTTCAAATATCAGTCATTATTGGGTTATCTTATGCTATTTAGTTAGTTAGACAGGTTCAAATTTATTTTACAGAAGACAAATAATGAGGGCAATCCTTTGTCAGTGATTCACTGGACTTCTCTGGTTAGAAATAACTCAGAGGAGTATACTTACACTGATTTTGTTGATAATTTTCTACATACCTCATTATGCTTACTTTGCAGTGATGTGATCCCAAGGATTTCACTAGAGATAAAGAAGATATTGGAGTTTTCAGAGCAATCAAAAGTTGGAGACTGGTATTTATACCAGAATTATACTAAAATTAGAATATATGGATTAGAGTTACCTCCTTACAGGTTACCAATGTTTGTACCAGTCAAAATATTTGCATTAGAATACACTAGACAAATGTTGAACATGGATGAGCTGCACTTTGTATGCTACAAAAAGAAAGCACAGTTCAAGCTGAAGGCCAATATAGGTCCTTAGATTGTCAGCACTAGAGCTGTAGCAAAGGAGGTGGAGGCTATATTAAGTCAAATAAAATTTAATGCTAGTTTCTCTTTGTCCTATGATCCTCTGGGCATCATTACAAAACTCAGATTAGAACAGAAGAGTACTTCCTATAGACATACACCAAGGCCAGAAATTGAACAATATGATAACCAAGAGGAATGAACAGAGGGAACTTTACAAGAAGCTAAAGAACAACTGGTTAGTCAGTCTTCCATGCAGACTCATATTCCTAAGGAGAAGGAGGTCAAAACGGGGAGAGAGGAAATGTCCCCTACTGACTTTGAAACAAAAAGAAAAAGAAGGACCCAAATACTACTAAAAAATTAGACCCTCAAGTTGATCCTCTGGTGATTGCTATCTAAGATGAATCTCCAGAATAAAGAGATACACAGTAGCAGGCCACAATATTTTTGACAGGAACTCCCGTAAATCCTTTTCCTCAAGAAGAGGAAACAATTTAGTCACCTACTTTAGAAACAATAGTTCAGTCTTTAGTACTTCTAGTTCTCAAGTTTCAACTAAACGGAGTATATTTTCAAGGTACAGGGAGAAAAAGTTAAAAAATGAAGGTTTAAAGGCTTCAACTTACTCTGAATTTTCGAAGCAGACAACTAAAAGACATCATAAATTTTTCTCGACATTCGACTTAGAGAAATGATAGGTCCAAATTGCATTCATGGACCTTTAATGCTATCTCATAGGAGTGTTGAAGACTACAAAGCCTCCCTTTTCTCAATTGATACAAACAAGATACATGAAATCGATCAAATCGATTTACACAAGAAAACAAGGGAGCTGATATTTTCAACAATTAATAGTTCTGCCATGACTGTTTCCAAATTACATTCATCCTTGACCAACATACATTCTCAGTTAAATATTGGGAATATGTCCTCATTCGCTAAAGACAACAAAATAAAATCTCTAGAAGATTTGATAATAAAGCTAGGATATGACCATGATAATCGCAAGGTAGCAGAATAGCTTATCAAGAGAAAAGAGGCAAATATTCAAGAATTAAGAAAGAAACTGAAGCCACCATGCACAAATCATCCTCAAGCTAAAGAAGTTGCTAGCATAGGAATGGAAAAGGAGAAATTATTTATAATAGTTGTTGAGTACAATGCACAGATACAAGAAAATGGAGCAAGACATGGAGACACTGTTAAGAGAAAAAGAACAGAGGAAAGTAGCAGGGACATCTACATCGGGCACAAGTATAGCAGTAGAGAGTTCAAAAGAAAAAAAACATCCTTAGATTATACATAAGATCTTGCTAAATATTTGGAAGAATTATCATCAGCTAAGGCAAAGAAAGAGATGTTATCAACAACATTGATTCGAATGGAGGAGAATAAAATTAGAGTTGATAATACCTTCAAGCTCATTCAGTAAATTTAGAAATTATATGAAGACTAGAATTTTATCATTTAGATGTTGGTAGAGGCCAAAAATAACATTTGGCAGAATATAAACGTTAATATAATAGATATGTGGCCATCAATTCAAATCACTTTTGAGCAAGAAGAACTCATGCAAAGAGTTAAGTCAACAATACAGAATACTACAACAAATTTGGTGAACATGCCAGAAGAGACACAAAAGATTATTAAGTTGTTAAACTCCAAGACCAAGGATGAATAAGAGGACCTAAACATTCCAAATGTGACAACAACAATAATGAAGGTCAAAATATTTTTAACGAAAAGGATTTTATGATACAACTAGAGAACAAATGTAAGGAGCTCGAATTGAAAGTCAAAAGATTCAACAGAAAGTTGACACTACTGCAGAAAAAGGGTCTACCTACTCTGAGGAATTGTAATGGAAAATTGATTTCATTAGAAAACTACCAGGAACATTTGTGTAACATATCTTCTGATGCTTCAAAGTTTGTAAAGGCAAAATGATTTATTAGTGGAGAAGCATTTATCGAGGGCCTACAGTTTTATTTAAATATTCAGCATGAGATTCATCATCTTTTTGTCAATAAGCCAACTTTTGACATTTACACCAAAGTGTATGAAAGGTTTAGAAATATTCTAAGCTTTTCTATCCCAAATGAAGAAAGGTGGGACCAATTTCTAGAGTTGATAGAGTAATTACAACTAATAGCCCTGAAATTTTGGCAAGAGAGAAACAACATTTGCAGCAAAATAGCCATAGTCAACACCAAATTTCTTCAAAGCCTCAACAATGTAGCAAATTTTACCAGATTTTCCTAATTTTCTTCTTCTATATCTAAAATATCTATGTGTTTAACAAATATTATTTTGTAAATATTTTTTATTTTGAAGTTTGATCTGAGATGTAAAAAGTTTCTATAAATACTTAGCAAAAGGACATAGAAAATGTTGGAACATGTATGAAGAAAGGAACCACATTTTGATGTAAGATTTATTGAAGTGATCAATCTGCAATAATACAAAGAATTTTTGCTCTAGGATTCCCATGTCAAAGCATTTTGTGATGTACTTTCTCATGTGAAGTTGTTATCTTCTCAGTTTTCCATATGTTTTTAGTCTTTATTGATTCAAGAAGATAGAGGGCCAAATTAGATTAAATGTACTCTGCTTTGGCTTGTAAACAATATTAATGTTTTGACTATGATGTTAAGTATAGAAATCATCTCAGTATGATATATATTTAATTAAACTTAAATCATTTTCATCCTAAACACTCCACAAATACCTTAAAAGATCCAAATGTTTGCCTATCCTGCCCTGTTACAGCTACCCTCTTATTTTTGTGCTTGATCACCCAAAGACTCATGACTCCATGCCCAATGGACTTTCCCTACAATTTTCAACCAAATCTTAAAAAAAAACCAATTTCAGAACTCAATAAGTAGCCTAATACCTTAAGACATAATTTGAATCAGAAAGATAGATCCCTCTCTGAAGTTGGAAGGGTTATATCCCAGCTTTGCAAGTAGTTTTCTGGCTACCTCCGGGTTTCTCTCCACAGCCTAGGGAAATTACAGAGTGATAGCGTGATCTATGATGGTTGTGTCTTGATCTAAGTCAATGTGATATGTTTATCAAGGAAAATTTTAGGGGCTAATATTTGTAAGTGGGCTAATTTTCCATGTTTTTTCCAAAAAAAAATTGTTAATTTCCTTCTTTTTTATAAAAATTATTCACCCAAATTTTATACTATAAAATTGTTTCACCTTAAGAATCATGAAAATTTATATAGAGACTATATAAAATTATTAGAAATTTGAATACTTTTACAAAAACATTTCCTAACATTTTACAAATTGCATATTATGTACTAGTGAGATTCGCCAAGGTTTCTAAAGTTTAAAATAAATTTCCATCCTTAAAATTTTCCGTGATATTTATTCATGATGATTTGATCAAACAATTCATTTTATCGTTGTGATAGGACATAAATAGGATTGGAAGTGTAGCTTATTGACAAGCTACCTATGAGGTATGATGTCGATTTATTTCAATTTATTTTAATCTAATCGAAGTTATGTTCTTGGTATAGGAAGCACAAAAATGCCTGGTTGGGTGGTTGAAGTTGACTGCAAGAATTAGCAACAACAATGAAAGAAATTGGAACAAGCAGTAGTATGTTGGTAAAGCACTTCAGGGGCAGGGCCATTATGGGACACTGGTACTCAATATTGTCCATTGATTTCCATGAGCATTCTATGACCAATATTATGGTTTGAGGTAGGGATATGTCTTGGTTTTTGTATCCTTTGATGCGAGGAAGCCTTGCCAAGGGATGGACAACCCAAGATGGAGGTGCCAACGGAAATTGGAAGGTGTGTGACTATAAGGGAGGGTGTGACCAGATTTCCAAGGGACTTTGTAGCATAGAAGGGAAGGCCGAGGATGGATTTTTTTCGTCATTAGCATTGCGAGATGGAATCCGATGCACATTGGGAGTGTGCCCTAGAATAATGAGTCAGTATCTGTAAACTGAGAGGACAAGTAGCACAACATTATAACACTTTACATTGGATGCATAGTTTACTTTGCAATGGACTCTGAAATTCCTGGGAAGGAGGTGAATCCTGGTATTACTTTGAGGGTTGTTGTGTGAGACTCTGGATTCCGTTGTTGCAGATGCAGGCATCATATCCTTTTATTTTCCGGTTGAGAAAATGTGCATATGTGTATATGTGTTTATTATTGTAAATATCATATCGAGCTAGATTTATAAGTTCCATAGATAGTGTGGTTATTTTCTAGTTGAAGAAAATGTGCATGAGTATATGTTGTTGTTATTGTAAATACCGTAATGAGTTGCGTTATAAAGCTCCAGTAAATGGTATGTTTGTCATCTTTAGCATATGGTAATTGTAAATACTGCAATGAGGTATCTTATAAATCTCCATGGAAAATATGTTTTCTTTTCAGTAGTCTTGTTGGTTATAGGTTTCATTGAACACCAAGGATGATGTTCCCCGAAGGGGTAGCGTTTTGTAACAACCCTAGTTAAAAATCCATCTAAATATAAAAAATATAAGACCATGGTGATGGGACAGGTATTCCAAGATGAATGGTGGGAAAAGACATCCTAGTGGGGTGTCATTTTGGTTTATTATGGCTAAGAAAATTGCCAAAGGCAATGGCAAAGGATTTGGAAAGGCATGAGACATTTATTGGCATTTTATTAATGAAAATAAAGGAAATTAGGAGAGAAGGAAGGTGAATGGTCACAGGCTACATGTGAGGAGGAAATGAAGGAAAATAATGGAAAATGAAGAAAATAGAGGCCTCACTAATAAAAAGGCTTCTGAGGATCAGTGGGTAAGCTTGGTGAGTGGAGCTTGGTCAGTTCAGTTTTGGTGGAGCTCTCTTCTATTATCTCTCTCATACTCTTGGATACTTAGAGTTTTCTTGGAGCACTCTTGGAGTGTGTGGCATACTTGGAGTTTTGGAGCAAGAAGGCAAGGGAAAAGTAGGAATGCACAATAGGACATTGGGATTAGAAGCTATAACATTTGGCTTGCAGGTACCGAGTTGCATGTATGTTTTCCTCACTAGTTTTATCATGCATGGCACATGCATGTGGTTTCTTGGTTATGATCTATTTTTGGCATGGAGGATTTCCAGGATTGACAGTGGATTTTCCTAGCCTTACCATTTCCTAGATAGCCATGGTGTTGTGCGTTGATTTATTTTCTTTCCTTCTTGGTTCTCATGTTTCCGTAGCTTGAGTTCAGTTACTAGTTCCTAGAAGCCCTGGTTGGACAAACGCTCTCGAAGCCTTGTAACATCATTGGTTGAGTTACTAGTCCTAAAATCCTTGGTTGGAAAAACTCTCTGGAAACCCTTGGTGGGTTGAGTTGCTAGTCCTGGAAGCCCTAGTTGGACGAACGCTCTGGAAGCCCTGTGGCAACTATGGGGTTAGTTACTAGTCCTAGAAGCCTTGGTTGGAAAAAATGTTTTGGATCCTTCGAAGGCTTGGGTAGAGATAAATATGATGATGGTTTTGTGATGTTCGACCGTGAGGTGGAATTATTGTTTTATGGGTTCAGGTGGTTTGGCCACTGGAAGCCCTGAATGGTTTTTATTGATGTGTTTTATGAGATCCCACATTCATGCTTAGAATATGTCACGGGGATGACTGGCTTAAGAGAGATTTGGAACAACCATGACTACGGTCAGGTGGAATGTGGTAGTCCCATACTGGGTTGGATTTTTCATCATTAATATGATTTTATTTCTCCTTGTTATCTCATGAGTATTATACTGGTTTGTATGTGGATTATATGGTTGTTGTTTCCTTGGTATTTTGCTTGTTATTATGTTGTTTGTGCATAGGTTTTTTGATAATAGCTATGTATGGCTCCCAACATGTTTTTACTTGTATATGAATGAAAAATGGATATATGGCCTAATGGATGAAACTGAAACTGAAGTGATAAGGAAATAATGCCTCATAGTGAATTGCAGATAAGTATGAGACAGCTATACCTAGATCTATCATTTACACCTATAGATTGCATTAATGCCAAGTGTTTGAAAAAATGTTAGTCCCGGTTGGGGATAGTTAGGCCAAGTCCTAGGGTTAGTTTTTGGTTTATTAGTCTTGTTATCATGTGTTGAATGGGTTTTGTAAGTTACAACAAGTTCTCGGAAGTGGCTAGAACTTTAGGCTTGAAAATAGTCCCTCGATGTAGGCATGTAGGCTTGTGGGATCATCCAGAGTTCTTTGGACGTTGGCATTCCTATAGCATGGGAGCATCCAGAGGTTTACTAGCTTAGAAACTCACTGGGACTTAGGGGCTAGTTAGCAAAAAGGTTGGGATTGTTCCTAGTAGTTCTATTCAAGGATAATTTTAGGGGCGAATGTTCGCCCTCTGGCGAAATTAATGGTTTTAAATTTTTAGTGGGCGAATATTTTGTATCATAGTTCATTTTTACAAATCACCTCAAATAGACCACCTTATTTTAAGGGAGAGGGTAAAAAAGGTAAATTTAGCCCTTGAAATTAGGACTTACAACCTTCCATTCGCCCATTTTCAAGAATAGGTTTTATTTAAGTGAATCCATTCGCCCATTTTCAAGAATAGGTTTTATTTAAGTGAATCCTATGGGCCAAATACCATATTTATAAAAGAGGTATGGTAAATTAATAAAAATATAAATAAATGAGAGGTATGGTAAATAAATAAAACATTTTTTATATTTACTCCCTAAGTCACCTTATATACATGTAAGGGTGTAAACAAATAAAAATATAAGTAAAGTGGAGGTATGGTAAATAAATAAGACGTCTTTTTATACTTACTCAAAAGGTGTGGTAAATAAATAAAAATATAAATAAACTAGACGTATCGTAAATAAATAAAACCTCTTTTTATATTTAGTCCATAACCCTCATTCTATTTATGAAGGCTCAAGAAAGAGGTTTTATTTAAGTGAATCCTATGGGCCAAATACCATATTTGTAAAAGAGGTATGGTAAATTAATAAAAATATAAATAAACGAGAGGTATGGTAAACAAATAAAACATTTTTTTTATATTTACTCCATAAGTCACCTTATATTTACGAACACTCAAAAAATTGGTTATATTTAGGTGAAACCTATGGCCAAAATACTATGGGACAAATACCATGGACTAGATTGTTATTAATACCATGCAAAAAAACCATTATTAACCCTAATATTGGAATTAATAAAAATAAAAATGGCACATGGTATTGACCCATGGTATTCACCAAAATGGCACATGGTATTGACCCATGGTATTCACCTGGAATGTAGCCTATTTAAATGGGGGAATTAAACCAGCATGTAGCCTATGCTAAGATTCACTAGGACTTTACAAAGTTTTGTTATTTAGTGAAAGACTCGCCAAGATCTTACAAGATTTTATAATTGAGTAAAATATTCTAATAAAAATAAAAATGGCACATGGTATTGACCCATGGTATTCACCAAAATGGCACATGGTATTGACCCATGGTATTCGCCTGGAATGTAGCCTATTTAAATGGGGGAATTAAACCAGCATGTAGCCTATGCTAAGATTCACTAGGACTTTACAAAGTTTTATTATTTAGTGAAAGACTCGCCAAGATATTACAAGATTTTATAATTGAGTAAAATATTCGCCATGCCTGGTGAGAGATTCGCCAAAAAATTATATATACATATTATATTATTGATAAAATCGCCTTCCATTTTTCCTATATACCATGGAGATTCGCCCATTTATTATATTTATAAATTTAGGGGGGGTTCTTAAAATTTTCCCTGGTTCTATTGCTGATGTTGAAGGTTTGTATGGTGTGTTTATGTCAGTTTAACTTCCTTAACGTGACTTACGAGGTTGAATCATATCATAGTGACTTCTCATCGCATGTTTAGCCTAGTTGGCTAGTTACTTGGGTAGATGTGGGAGGAGGGAATTATAGTAAATTGAAAATTAAACTGAGGAAGAAACATCTTGCAACGAAAAGCTAATATAATTATTATGTAGGAGCATCAACCCCATGTCTTTCTAGACTAAGAGGAGCCCATGTAAGTTATAGAAGAGAGATTTCAGATTGCACAAATTAGGACTATAGGATGTTAATTTTCCATGTCTCCCATTTCTAATCTTCAAAGTTGTTAGTTTTTTTTAGTACATGTCGAGTGGGCCTTTGTAAATACAACAAGTTTAAGGTAGGAATGTGGTAGTTTTAGGGTCTCGATAGATGTACCATTTTCAATTGGTTATGTGGAGATATTTTTCTAGGCAATGATTTGTATATGTAAATGTGTGTGTGATAGCATAAGTTGTAAACGTCTCCCAGGAATTAGAAGCTTATGAAATTAGGGAAGAAAAGGCTCCCAAGTGCATTCAAGAAAGAACCTAGAAGGAGGTTTGTAAGTCTTATTGTATATAATTTCCAATTAAAGAATGAATATGGTTCCTGAAACTTCTCTTTGTATAAATGAGTAATCTCTCCACATAGGGTAATTGTAGATTTCAATTTATTCATTTGTTTGGTTGATAATTACCAAGGAAACCGTGTGATGGTCTCCACCATTACATATGATAAGAAACCAAATGAAGGAAGAAAATATTTTTGTCAACACTGTGTGTGTACATCGACCTCTCTCTCATCAAAATGTCCCTGCGAATCCATTTATGAAGGAGTAGTGTTAATTCCATAAGGGAACAACACTTAGATTTCTGAAGCCATGAGTTTCTTTCATGCGTGGGTGGCTCAAGTTATAAGTTGTATCATCCAATGTATGTGTTATTGGAGTGAAGATGGCTATGAAGTGCTTTGGAGAGACCGAGCATCGATAATTATTTTAGAAGGGTTAATGTTGGTGAGGAGCGACATATCTTTGCAACATTTATTTTAGCATTAATTTAGTGACAGAGTCCGAACCTAGATAACAAAATTACTGTGCATATATTTGTGGACACAGTTTGGATGTATGAGGGAAAAACAAAATCCCTAGCAGAAAGGAAGTACCTGGCGATGAATGGATCCTAAGAGAGTAATGCAGATTTAGGACCTACAATATAAAAATATTTTTCCTACAAGAGTCTAGACTAATCCATCGCTAAGTTATACTATTGAATTAGACCTGTAGATAGTTGAATCCTTAACAACTGAATCATCGAATTAATTAAGTGAGGGTCCCACTTAAAGGTAATTGACTTGCATAGTTAAGACGAACCTCTATTGAATTAGTTGGGTTCACATCAGTCGACATGAAGTATCGCACATGGAGTCGGTGTAGTTAGGGAGTGTTAGGAGTCGGTAGAGCATAAGGAAACTAGTCAAGAAACAATGTTGACCTATAACTTTAAGTCAAGGCCCAACCTCCTGACCTACATGCCATTGGAATCCGTGGCATGGAAATTTACAAAGGGACATGATGGTATAATATCAAGAGGTTGTTTTAATTTGTTAAATAAAATGTAAAGGAATCGAGGAGGGTGAGCTCAATTTTGGAATCATGCCAATATTGAACTAAGAAGAGAAGTTCAATCACCAAATGAAACAGGATTGAAAGGAGAAGAGTGATTTTAAATGGAAATTGTCGAAGGAATAAAGGAGGACCTACGATTATTAAGAAGGGAAGTATCACATGGAGCTTCAGAGTTGTAGTAAGAAACCTGGGCAATTGTGGTGGGTCACTAAAGGGGCCTACCATCAAAGAAGTATCATATATCTCTATAATTAAAAAGGGATACTGCAACCAAGATTGTCGAAGACTGAGGAAGGAAGATATCCCATAGAGATTTGGAGCAGAACCCAAGATGTAAAAAAAATTAGGTTTATATTGATTATCATTAGGGTAATTTTAGGGTATAAAATGGGCCTCCTAAGAAAATTATAAAATAATAGTGGAAATAATAAAATAAGATTAGACTACATCATCAAATTTTAGAGGGACAAAAGAAAAAAACTACTTTTTCAACTTGTCACCCTATGGGTTTACTCAAATTTGAGTGGGAACACTCGCTCGATGCAAAATTTGATTCCTCATCCAAAGAGTATCCATGTTGTATACTTTTGATGGACCCTGCTACACGAAAAATGAGAAATATATGAAAAAATGTGATTGTAATCATGTTTTTTAATGTATTTCGCATTTTTCATGTAGAAAGGATCGTCGAAAGCATCCAACATGGGTAATCCTTGGATGAGGAATTAAATTTTGCATCCAACAAGGACTCCTCCTCAAAATGGGAGTGAAAACTTAGGGAGACAAGTTGAAAATGTACTTTTATTATTTTTTAATCTCTTTACTTTTTTACCCCAAAAATGGTGAATCATCCCCCATGGTTGACATCATCATCTTGAATCCTATTGGTTCTTATAAGTTTATTTTGGTTTTACATTTTTCTTAGGAGGCCCATTTTAGACCTCAAAAGTTCTCTAATGAGCAGGGGAAGTGAATGGGTCGAGACAATGAAGAGACCTGCGGTAGAGAAGGAAAAGGTATTTTCATCAAAAGGAGATAGAGAAACATAGAGGGATGAAGATGAGATATTAAAGCATAGTTTGGAGCAAAATACATCCAGGCAAGAGGAGATGACTCCTGTGGTAAGGAGGTAAATCTAGTCTTTCAAATTTGTTTGAAAATTAATTTGATAGCATTATTAATGTGATAATATATGAGGAGAGAACCAATAGTGTTTTCAATACTATGGCAGAAAGGAACCTGCAACAAGAAGATTGCAGCAGAACCCAGTTGCAATTCAAGAGTGAAAAGGACATGAGATCCTCAAGAGGAGATAACAAGTGAAGTTCTCAAGAGGTGAGCAAGAGGTGCACTAACTAGGGAGAAGGAAGGAGTAATAAAGAGGTTCCAGTGGAGAGAAATAGAGAAACACCAATAACCAAGAAGAGGTGAGATGTTTAGGTAACAAGCAATGGAGAATACTTGTTACATTGGTTTGTCGACAGCTCATAGTGGGCAAGTGAAGGCTCACAAAAAATGAGGAAAAAAGACAACTACTAATGGTCATAATCAGGGTTCAAATAAAATGCACAGCAAAGGGGGGAAGGATGCCAAGGGAAATGGTGTGAGGAGGATGAGTGACAAATAATTTGAAAGATAGATGACTAAGATGAAGGCATGAGTTGATGCGCTCGTGCAACTGCTACATAGGAGGGAAGAAAACTAGAAAAGAGAATTGATAAGGAGGTCCAAATTATGTGTGAGACATAGGAGTTTGAAGAGGAAATCCCCAAAATCTAGCTAGCTAGGGAAGCCAAGGATGAAGCGTTTGATGGAGTCCTAGATGGAAGAAGAGAAGCTAAGAATAGTCGAACCCAAAGATGAAGCAAAAGGGAGATCACTCCTTGGAGATAAGGAAAGGAGACTGGTGGAAAGTCTCACAGACTGTGAGAGAAGTCCAACCGAGCAAGTGACGCAAGGAGCCGTGGTAGAGGCTCAAGGACCTAATATTTCTAAAACTAACCAGCTATTTTCATGTCCTTTCCATAAGCATGCTGATGAAGAGGAACCATCAAAAGTTGTCATGGATATTTTGGATGGAGGAGAAATCCATAGAAAAGAGAGATTTTCTAGAAGCCTCATGGAATGTATGTAAATTCCAAGAGAAACAGAAGGAACTACAAATTGATGATGGTGATCAATAGGAAAAGTTGACAGAGTAATGGATTTCCAAACCACCAAGGGAAGCCACAATTCCTTTTTTTCAAGATTGGTGAATTTATATGAATCCAAGTCCCTCGGGAGAGGACAATACATAATTAATCCAAAATTAAGATGAGAGCATTTAGTTTCCCCATGGAAGACAAATTTATGTAGCAAATGGTGAAAAATCCCCAAGGCAGGATGAACTAACTTCTCAAAGGCATAAGCAAGAAGAATCAAGTTGTTCCCTGAAGAAAAATAAGGAGAAATGACATGCAAAAAATTATCGAGAGTGGGTGTGGTACTTAGTAACCATGAGAAAGAAAAACATGGAAAAGATGCTTCCTTAATGAAAAAAAAAACTTAGATTTGTTGAGTATGGATAGGTGGAAGTTCATTTATATGAACCAGAGAAAGTACTAATCCTAGGAGAGGATAATGTTTTTGATGAAATGAGGATTTTCTTAGCTCAACACAAGGAACAGATGTTGACAACGTCAAAGGAGGAGGAATAAATAATTATATTTTTAGCTAATTTTTTGCATGAGTTTTAAATTGAAAGTATTGAGCATCGTGGAGTCGAACAAGTGCCAAAGATTTTGGATAGTGAAAAACTACAAGAGGAGATGAAGTATGTTGACGAAAAATAGCACTAAAAGGATTTTACCTACAAGGAATATGGGGAGAAATTTAAAACTACTATGCTGCCATGATAAGAAACATAGTTTAAGACTTTAGAGGATTTTTTGGAAGATCTTTGATTTGAATAAGAATTCATAGAGAGTGCAATGAAATAATTGAGGGAAGCTGAAATGATTAAAGCCATCAAATTTATATGATGATGATAAGCAGACTGTCAAAGGCATGGTTGCAGGAGAAGAGGAAGAACAAGAGATGGTGTCAAGAGAAGAATGAGAAGAAATCAATAATGAGATTATTGTGTCTCTCGAGAATTTGTTTCTTTTGCAATCAATGATTATAGGGAAACAGACAGTAATAGAGAGTTTCCATCTATTTGGAAATTTGCGTTTTATTCACATCTATGAGGATGAAGAATAATGAAGGTCATATGTTGAGTTTGAGATTGAGATCTTGCAGACGTTGATGGTATTGATTGGTGTAAACAACATGTACCATCACGTGTGTTGACTTGACATGGAGGTTGAGGAAATCATGATGCTGATGAAGGGAGTACTTAGTAAATGGTACAATGATGAGGAAATAATGAATAGATTCAACACTTGGCTAACAAGAAAGGACTACAACAACAAGGTGAAGGTGAGACAACTGCAAAAAAAATTTGGGATCATGGAAGGATAAGGACCACCAACATAAAGCTCATTTTGCAAGATTATATCAATAAGGCCAGTGGAGCACAACAAAGAAAAATTTGGGATCCTTGCAAGTTGAAGACAAGACCAGAACAACAACATGATCAAGCTTATGGGTAGATGCAAAGTAAGGTATGGTATCTAGAAGAGTTGAATGCAACATCAAGCCAGAAAGGAAAATAAAGTGGGAAACTGCAACATTTTGTTTCGGACCGTAGAGGGTTCACATACTAAAGGCATTTGACCTTGGGGTAAAATTTTTTTAACCTGGGCAATTTGATGTAGGAGTATCAACCCCATGTTTTTTCCACACTAAGAGAAGCCAATATAATATTAAGTGGGAAAATGCAACATTTTGTTTGGGACCCTAGAGTGTTCACATACTAAAGGCATTTGACTTTGAGGTAAAAAAAATTTCTACCTAGGGAGTTTGGTGTAAGAGCATTAACCCCATGTTTTTTCCACACTAAGAGGAGCCCATGTAAATTGTCAAAGATATATTTCATTTTGTACAAATTACGATTGTCGGTTAATTTTCCATGTGTCCCATTTCCATTATGTTGAGTTGTCATTTTGTTTTATTACAAACCAAGTGGGACTTTGTAAATACAACAAGTGTAGGGTAGATACCTGGTAGTTTTAGGATCTGAACAGATGTTTGATTTTCAATTACCTCTGTTGAGATATTTTTCCAGCCAATGATTTGTATATTTAAATGTGTGTGTGATAGCATAGGTAGTAGAGGTCTCCCAGGAATTAGAAACTTATGAATTTAGGGGAGAATAGGCTCCAAGGTGCATTCGATAAAGAACATGGAAGGAGTTTTGCAAGTAGTAATGTATATATTTCTCAACTAAACAATGAATATGGTTCCCAAAAATTCTGTGTGTATAAATGAGTAATATCTCCATGTAGGGGAGTTTGTATATTTCAATTTATTTGTTTCTTTGGTTAATAATTAGTAATGAAAGCATCCGGTGGTCGCAACCATTACATATGATAAGAAACCAGATGAAGTAAGAAAATATGCATGTCAATGTTGTGTGTGTACATTGACCTAGTCCAAATGTCCCTATGAATCCATTCGTGAAGGAGCAGTGTTAATTCCACAAGGGAACAACACTCATATATCTGAAACCATGAGTTGCTCTGTGTGTGTGGGTAGCTCCAGTTATAAGGAGTACCATCTTATGTATGTGTGATTGGATTGGAACCACCATGAAGTGCTCTTGAGGGACTGAGCATCGCTAATTATTAGTCCCTACCTTCGGGAGTGTAGGAATTATAGTGTTAGATTAAGTGTTGAATCAGTATTAAGTTGGGTTTACCAGCCCATTTAACCGATCTTTCAAAAACCCATTCCATCAACAAAAACCCTTTTATCCAAAGTTTCAGATTTGAGGTCTTATTGTCGGGCTGTGAATTTTTCTCATCCAAAAGAATGTTTTATCCAAAGTACCCATCAACATTTTTATCTAAAGTTTGAAACTATAGAGGTTTTATCCCATGTTTGGAAAAACCCATAGACCTTTTTATCCAAATTTGAAACTGCATATAAATTTGACACTGCATATATCTTTATCCTTATTTTTACAATTGATTCTACCTTGCCACCTATTTGCACCACGTAAATTGCAATACATTAAACAACATTTCTTCCTTGCCACCTATTGCTACGATGCAAGATTGTTGTTAAGCTTGCATTGCGGTGTGGGCGTTCTTCCATCTCCTATACTCACATTCTATCCAACTAGCTTACTACTTCAGGGACAAACTCATTGGTGTCCACTTATTATGCCCCAGGTATATGTTCAATCAATTCATATACGAGAGCTCATTGTTGAGAAGGGCATATGTGATTCCTTTCTTATACCTGAATAAAGAAGAAATATCTATGTCAGTGGACATCTGGGTCATGTGTTGATGTAAACATTTAGATACTTTCATTCTTAACACCTCTTCCATTAAAATTCCTTACAACGAAGGAAGCTTCATTGATGGTAGCTTCCACAAAGGAATGAACTAAACAAAAATGGAAGCAAGCTTCATTGATGGTAGCTTCCATAAAGGGTTGAGAATAAACAGCTACGCTACCATAAAGGGTTGAGAATAAATAGCTACAACATTTAATTAAGAAGGTACAACATATCATAATTTATTTAGTATCACAATTTTTTTGCAATGTTGAACATAAATTAAGTACATAATTGGATTCAGTGCAATAAACATACCTTATGTGCAGAGAAAAGAACGTACAGTCACCCTTCCACCAAACCTGCTTGAATAAGTAGAGATCAACCCCAAAAAATCTTTTTCCTGAAGCAAGTAGTTTGAGGTCGTACCTATGCCATGTGTATCTTGGCTCATATGGGTAGGTTCAGCCAATTCCCCAGCTCAAGCTTTCGATTTTCCTGACCCCACCATGTTTTTGGGATTTCTGAGAAGTGGGCGATCCGAGCGGGCTGTGGCGCAAAATTGTTGGTTTGTGTTAGAGAAGCTCTAGCATGACGACCATGAAGGAGAAGATGTCAAGATTTGGAGTCACGATACCATGGGAAAGATATTCGGACGCCATGTATCCCTTCATTCTACCCACATGTCTAGTTAGAGCAAAGACCTCTTATGAAGATTTCACCCTGCCGAATTGGCAATCTTCGCTCGGAAATTGCCATTGAGTAAAACATTGCTGCTCTTGATGTCCTTGTGGACGTAGGGTGACACACTGTAATTGTGAACATAATTGAGCTTGTCTACCACATCTAGAGTGATCTCCACTATGCATCTCCGAGTCAGAAAAGGGTGAATTGTCATGAAGGCAATTGACGATAGCACCATTGTCAGTAAACTCAAAGACGAGGTATGAATGTGTGTCGTTAGGCAAGAGAGTCATTGTTAGTATACTCAAAGACGACGTATGAATCTGTGTCAGACAAACAAAACCTTAATAGGTGAACTAGGTTGAAGTGGTGGAGATTTTCAACAATTCTGACATAGTGTGAGATGTTACACTGCATTTTATTGATCGTCACTGAGGTTTCATTGATGATGCTATGGTAGATGGAGCCATAAATTCTATTTGGTGAACTGAAATTCCTGGTCACCACTTCAAATTATTTTCATTCAGTTGAACTTAAGGTTCTATTTAAAAACCTACCCCATCTGAGTAAGAAAACTCTAAGCAAGCACCTCTAGCGAATTAAGAAAAGAAGCTCATTAAGATGAGTAGGTATAAATCATTTTGGATGAAACATTCATCGGTACAAGTGGATAAAGAATGACATAAAACTGAAATAATGAGGACCTAGTGTTAAACTCTGGACTATAACTTTGTTTCGATTGAGTTGTGGTAGGCACTTGTGTGCACCTCTGTTTCTTCGTAAGTGTGGGCTTCATTAACAACCTATCATAGCTTTCTGTCGCCTAAGGTAAAAAAATTAGGATTATTTGGGGTAGAACCTTAGATAAGTGGTCTAAATGGTAGGATAAGGGGCAGGACTTTATACAGACTCAAAATTAGGAGCATCTCAATTCTTTCTCTACTACCTATTTAACTGAATAGTTAAGGAGACGCAACATAGAGCACTTCTTGTGCATAGTGCACATTTGACATTGGATGTTGAGTTGTCGCAAAGAGGAATAAGAGGTAAGATCATGGGCCCACAGGGCAAACAACTGGTAAAATCGGTGTCCCATAGATGATTTCTATTTAATTCAATTATCAATTTTTTTTTATGACAATTTTTGTATGTATTACAGGTGTTTACACAGGTTTCTTATAGGTGATTTTTGCAAGATGTATAAGAGAGTGTTGAGTTGTTCAAGTTCCATGTGGTAATAGATCATGCGTCTTCGATGCTTCCTTGTCATCCACATAGCAAGAATGAGGGATATCTCCCTTATACGAGGAAACAAACAAGTTTCATGGAGGAGGGTTTGTGTGTCGTATGGGGCCACATGTAACAGTGCTAGAGTCTTTGTGCTCATAACCATGGTTGTGCTTGATTATTTTATGGTATTGTCCCTGTTTTCTCCACGCACACAAACAGTTCAACAAATACAAAGCCCCCATAGTAAATAATAGCGACCACACACCCTTCTCACACAGTTGATCAAATTTTACAACAATATATATGTATGTATGTGTTGTACATTCAAAGAAAATTTCATGTTGGTTGTTTGGTAGTTGTGGCCAATGTCAAAGTAGGTTATAACAATATATGTATGCACTAAATTTTTTAAAGGAAGATTTCCATCTTATTTTGATTGGAGAAAATGCATGAAGTTTTAACTTTTCCATGGTGTGACCTTAAAGAAAGATTTCCTTGTTGTTTTGATGCCAGAAAATGCATTATTTCTTTTAAACTTTCGATGGTGTGATGATATTGTACTATATTTAATTCTAAAATCATAAATCCTTGCAACAAACAGATGTCTCTCATTCTAGATTTTGTATTCTGAGTCGTAGTATTATAAACTATATTTTGATTTTAAAAGTTTAGTTGTTTTAACAATGAGTTTTTCCATCAAAGGCATAATTTTGTTTGGAAGAACATAAAAAATGCGATCATAGATAGAAGGGAAAATATTCTGAGGAAAGGAACCAATATACAGGGTTGCATTAAAATGATGATATAGAAGAAAATAAGTAAGTAGTTACAGCTTATAAGTTTCAAAACCTCTAAAGAGGGTAGTAATTTGTATAGATACTTTCATCATTATGACTTAAGAATCATCTTCTATACAATAACTTTCCTTTGGAAGGTTGCATCTGAGAAGAGGAAGAGGAATAGGAGGTATGAATGAGATAGTCATGCAATCATAGCATTTAAATTCACCACAACTAAGGTATATGGTGACAGAGGTGCAAGCTCATGTTACAAGTCTGTTGAGAGGGAAACACTAAACATAGAAACTTGGAAGAGAGTGGCCCAATACAACTCAAGCCCTGTTATTCCAGCCTCTTTGCTCTCCCCTACAAATTGGAAAAGCTGGCGTGTAATTTTCTCCAATGTTAACCTTTCTCTAGAAGATATAGTAAAATGAATAACATGCTCACGAAAATGGGTGTCGAAAACATGCCCAATCAAAATTCTGGCAAAGATCTTTTTAGCATGTGAAATTATCAATTCACGAGGTTCCCTAGGGTATTGAATGTGAAATTTATTTTTCTTTGTATAATATTTACTAGGATTAGCTGCCAGCTAGCAGAGGTATACCTATCTAATTTGTTTTGTTTCTATACTACAATATTTAGCACAAAGGGAAGCTACTGGGAAAGGTTATGACTTACATGAAACCTAGTGCAACAGACCTGTTGAAATGATAATTTTTCAAACTGCAGATCTTTTCTGCGATGCGATCTATGCGATGCGATTTATCGCATATCGCAGATTTCCCTTGTCACCCTTTGCTACATGCATGTATTGTATGCGATGCGATATTTGCGATGTGATCGCATATCGCAGATCGCATGATTTAAAGGTGATAGAGGCGGTGGCACATCCTCTCTTCCTGCGATGCGATGGTATGATAAGCCATGCATTAAATTCCAGCAAGATATTTTCAAACGTGTAATAAATGATATTTACTAGGGTTGGTAAATGTAGGTGAAATCTTAAATTTTATTATTTTTTTATTTTCACGGAAGCAAGGAAAAAGCAACACGTATTGTAAAGATATTATTGTGTTGTTCATTATATATAAACAAAATGCAAGAGCAGAGACGTATGTAGAGCGAGGAGAATATTTAAAAAGAAGAGTTCTTTCTTCTCTGCAACGCACAGCAGTGCTGAACCTTTTTTGTGATAAAATTAGTTTTTGGAACTGGAGCGTTCCTGATGTAAATCCCTCTGTAGAGGAAGACAATTCTGTAACAGTTTTTATTATTGTTTTATAATAAAGATCCTGTAGAAAAGCAGAGAGTTGTTCTCTGTGTTATTTATTTTTTGTGTGTTTAAAATCAACAGAAATTTCCAACATGGTATCGGAGCTAGTCTAGGCACTCGGTGATTCAAAAACAAGAGTTTGTTTTTTCACTGTAGGAGCTGTAAGAAGTTTGTTGAGCAGATTTTTCCCAGCAGAGAAAGTTTTTTGCTTGTTTTCAAAATACAGTCAGTATCTTTTCTTTACCAGTACAAGTTAAGATGGCAGATGCTGGAACTGGTTTGACAAATCCCCAACTGCCACAGTTTAATGGGAAAAACTACAGTTATTGGTCCATAACAATGAAAGCATTGTTTGCTTCTCAAGGAATATGGGAGCTGGTTGAAACTGGCTATGCTGAACCAGCATATGCAACAGCGTTGGCTGCTTTGACAGCAGCAGAAAGAGACCAGTTGAACAGCGACAAGAAGAAGGATGCGAAAGCCCTCTTTTTCCTCTTCCAATCAGTACATGAAAGTGTTTTTCCGCAGATTGCAGCAGCAACAAAATCCAAGGAGGCATGGGATATTCTCAAAACTGCCTATCAAGGCATGGAGAAAGTGAAGACTGCAAAGTTGCAGATGTTGAGGAGAGACTTTGAAAATCTCAGCATGAAGGAATCTGAAACAATAGATTCATTCTTCACTCAGGTTATTGGCCTAATAACCCAGATAAGATCTCATGGTGAGATACTTGAAGATAGAAGGATTGTAGAGAAAATCTTGAGATGTTTACCCTCAAGGTTTGAATCTATTGTGGTAGCAATAGAAGAGACAAAAGATCTCTCACAGTTCACGATAGATGAGCTGAGTGCTTCACTTTTGTCTCATGAACATAGACTAAGTAGAGGAACAGATTCCTCATTTGAGCAAGCATTCAAGACTCAGATGTCTTTTGGCCAAGGAAAAGGTCGAAGCAGAGCAAATAACAGAGGTCGTGGAAGAAGCCAAAACAGAGGCAGAAATTATCCTGCTAGCACAAGCGGAAGGAGCTGCAATCAAAACCAAGATGAAGGTTCAAGCAAACAGCAAGCTCATGGACAAAGGTATGACAAATCCCAGGTCCAATGTCATTATTGTAAGAAATATGGGCACTACGCCAATGAATGTAGGAAAAAGCAAAGTGACATGAATAATAGGCAAAATGCTAATTTTGCAAATGAAAAAGATAAGAACCCAAAGAATGTGTTGTTAACATGTAACATAGCACAAGACAAACAAGAAGATTTTTGGTTCTTAGACTCAGGTTGTAGTAATCACATGACTGGAAATATTGAAATGTTTGCCAATCTGGATGAAAATGTGAAATCTGAGGTAACAACAGGGACTGATGATACGATATCTGTCAAGGGTAAGGGCAGAGTCAGTATCCGAGCAAAAAATGGAGAACAGATGATTGTGCCAGATGTATACTATGTACCTGGTCTGAAATGTAATCTTTTGAGCATTGGACAGCTCATAAACAAAGGTTACAACGTGTTCTTCAAAGATGATTTGTGTACAATCAGAGACATACCTCCAAGTAAGAAGATCATTGCACAGGTGCAGATGACCAGCAATAGAATGTTTCCTCTCAAACTCAGGGCAGATTTGAACGAAGGCAGAACTATTGCGGCTGTAACACAAGAAGTCTTTCAAGAACAGGTGAAAGATGTGAATTGGTTATGGCATTTGAGATTTGGACATCTCAATTTCGGAGGCCTGAATCTGTTGCACAGAAAGGGAATGGTAAAGGGATTACCATTGATCGAGAAACCAGAGAGCCTTTGTGAAGGCTGCATCTTGGGCAAGCAACACAGAGAAAGCTTTCCAGCAGGAAAGAGTATAAGGGCAAAAGCACCATTGGAAATTGTTCACTCCGTTGTGTGTGGCCCGATGCAAACACCATCATTTTCAGGAAATAAATATGTCTTAACTTTCATTGATGATTACACCAGAAAGGCATGGGTGTATATGCTGAAACAGAAGAGTGAAGTGTTTGAGAAATTCCGCCACTTCAAAACTGTTGTTGAAAAGCAGAGTGGGCATTATATCAAAGTGCTCAGAACAGATAGAGGAGGAGAGTACATCTCCCAAAACTTTCTGCGTTTTTGCAGAGAGAATGGCATACGAAAGGAGTTTACCGCAAGGTATACACCTCAGCAGAACGGTGTTGCTGAAAGAAAGAATAGGACCATTCTTGACATGGTCAGAAGTATGCTAAAGGCAAAACACTTGCCGCATGAGTATTGGGCAGAAGCTGTTACTTGCGCAGTTTACATCTTGAATAGGTGCCCAACTAAAGTTGTCATGAACAGAATACCAGAAGAAGCATGGAGTGGTCAAAAGCAAACAGTCACTCACATGAGAGTATTCGGTTGTGTGGCATATGCACATGTACCGGATCAGCTAAGGAAGAAGCTTGATAGTAAGGGGGAGAAGTGTGTCTTTATTGGCTATTGTGATGAGTCAAAAGCATACAAACTCTATAATCCATCCACCAAGAAACTAATAGTAAGCAGAGATGTGCAGTTCATTGAAGATGAAGCTTGGGATGGAAGCTTAGAGAAGACAGTGAATGTGAAGACAATTGTGTCTCACGAAGAAGAAGAGGAAGGGACAGCAGCAAATAATCCTTCCTTGGTGGCTCCTCTTACACCACAGCAAGTACAACAAACCACACCACAATCTGGAATCCGAACAGCCTTAAGAAGTCAAGGAAGTGCTTCTCCAAGCACACCACAGGGATCAGAAATACCCTCAAGTTCAGATGGAACTCCAAGCACACCAAGAAGACCAAGATTCAGAAATCTGAATGAGATTTATGAACAAGGAGAGGTAAGTAACAATACCGGTCTGAATTCATTATTCGCTTTATATTGTCATGTTGATGACCCAGTCCATTTTGAAGATGCTGTAAATGAAGATAAATGGATTGAAGCAATGAATGAAGAAATTGGTGCAATTGAAAAGAGTAAAACATGGGAGTTAGTGGATCTCCCTGTAGGCAAAGCTGCCATTGGAGTTAAGTGGGTCTATAAGACCAAAAGCAATGCTGAAGGCAAGATTGACAGGCACAAAGCAAGACTTGTTGTGAAAGGCTACAAGCAGCAACAAGGCAAAGACTATGATGAAACCTTTCCACCAGTAGCAAGAATGGAAACGGTCAGAACAGTGTTGTCTATTGTAGCACAACACAAATGGAAGATTTATCAGATGGATGTTAAGTCTGCATTCCTGAATGGAGTATTGAAAGAAGAGGTTTACGTTGAACAACCTCCAGGCTATGAAGTTGAAGGCCAAGAGCATAAAGTTTGTAAACTGAAAAAGGCTCTTTATGGGCTGAAGCAAGCTCCAAGAGCATGGTACAGCAGAATAGATGCTTACCTGATTGAGAATGGGTTTGACAAGTGTGATGGTGAACCCACACTCTACGTAAAACAGAATGACGGTAAGATTATTATTGTTGTTTTATATGTAGATGATCTGATTTTTACAAGCAATGATGCTTCTCTCATTGCTGATTTTAAAGCAGTCATGAAAAGTGAATTTGAAATGACTGACTTGGGTTTCTTAAGATATTTTCTTGGAACTGAAGTAGACCAAAGTGAAAATGGCATTTTCATTTCTCAAGGTAAATATGTAGAAGCAGTGTTGAAGAGATTCAACATGCAGAACAGCAAAGCAGCTGTGACTCCAACTGTAATGGGGTTGAAATTGACCAAAGAAGACGGCAGTAAGGATTTTGATCCAAAATTGTACAAGAGCATAGTTGGCAGCCTTATGTACTTAACTGCAACTAGGCCGGACATTATGCACGCTGTGAGTTTAATCTCCAGATTTATGGAAAGACCGAAAGAGACTCATTGGCAGGCAGCCAAGAGGATTCTAAGGTATGTGAATGGAACGAAGGGGTTTGGTATTTTATACTCCTCTTCTGAAAGTTTCATGTGGACAGGTTACACTGACAGTGATTGGGCTGGAAGTGTTGATGATAGAAAAAGCACATCGGGATATGTGTTTCATATGGGATCGGGAGCCATCTCATGGGCTTCCAAGAAGCAACCAGTTGTGGCTTTATCAACAGCAGAGGCAGAATATGTGGCAGCAACAGCAGCAGCATGCCAAGCAGTATGGCTGAGAAGAGTTCTCAGAGATTTGTGTCATGAACAGGAAAAGGGCACAACCATTTACTGTGACAATAGCTCGGCAATAGCATTGTCTAAAAATTCAGTTTTTCATAAAAGGACAAAGCACATTGACACCAAATTTCACTTCATACGTGAATTAGTTAACAATGGTGAGATTGTTTTACAGCACTGCAGAACAGAAGATCAGTTTGCTGATATCTTAACAAAACCATTGCCAAAGAAAAGTTTCGATCATTTCAGGAAATGCCTGGGTATGCAGAAAAACCCAGCAGTTGAAATTAAAGGGGAGTGTTGAAATGATAATTTTTCAAACTGCAGATCTTTTCTGCGATGCGATCTATGCGATGCGATTTATCGCATATCGCAGATTTCCCTTGTCACCCTTTGCTACATGCATGTATTGTATGCGATGCGATATTTGCGATGCGATCGCATATCGCAGATCGCATGATTTAAAGGTGATAGAGGCGGTGGCACATCCTCTCTTCCTGCGATGCGATGGTATGATAAGCCATGCATTAAATTCTAGCAAGATATTTTCAAACGTGTAATAAATGATATTTACTAGGGTTGGTAAATGTAGGTGAAATCTTAAATTTTATTATTTTTTTATTTTCACGGAAGCAAGGAAAAAGCAACACGTATTGTAAAGATATTATTGTGTTGTTCATTATATATAAACAAAATGCAAGAGCAGAGACGTATGTAGAGCGAGGAGAATATTTAAAAAGAAGAGTTCTTTCTTCTCTGCAACGCACAGCAGTGCTGAACCTTTTTTGTGATAAAATTAGTTTTTGGAACTGGAGCGTTCCTGATGTAAATCCCTCTGAAGAGGAAGACAATTCTGTAAGAGTTTTTATTATTGTTTTATAATAAAGATCCTGTAGAAAAGCAGAGAGTTGTTCTCTGTGTTATTTATTTTTTGTGTGTTTGAAATCAACAGAAATTTCCAACAAGACCAATATCCTTCATGTTAAATTCATTGGCCAATTTCTTCCTACACGATAAAGTGAGGTGGTCAGGTGGTCAGAGTTCCGTGTAATGATAAGATCATCTACATATAGGATCAATACAGGAGCAAGACAAGCAGAGATCAAATTTATCAAATAAAATATAGAGATTATACTCTACACAAGTCTTCGAACAACTTAACTTAAAAAATACTCCTTGATCCTCGAGTAGCATGCATGGGCATACAATCTGAGACATGGTATAGTCTCCACTATATTCAAACAAATCACTATAACTTTCCTTTCCTCGCACATTTGAACTAGAATCGCTAGCTTCCATATATTAACTATAATAAGAAGGTGGAGACAGTCCAGTGTTATTTCCCTCATATCTTCGTGGTGGTGTGTAGTTTGTGAGAAACTTGATTCCATTTCCATAATCGATTCCAGCTCCTTAACTACTTCCCGCATTGAGCGTCGCTCGGAACCTGATTCCTCAACTCAACTCAATGCCATGCCCAAGAATCGCTCAAAGCCTGGTAGAGGATTGATATCAACAGATTTTCTTAATAATGGATCCATTAACTCCTCCTGCAAACAACTTATTCCCGCTCTCTCTAGGGTCGCCCTCACCAATATGACCATGAATTTCCCGCCCTAAATGGGGGACCTTGCTGTAATGAGCTCCAGCAAAACAATATTGAAACTAAAGACGTCAGTCTTATCGTTGATCAGCAGTGCTGTGAAGTACTCTAGATCCAGGTACCCTTGCACATACACATACACTCTCAATGTTTTCCAGCAGAGATAGATCTACCAATTACATGGTATAAAAGTAGCATAAAATGATTACCATTGTCCCTTTAATTTGGGTTGAGACATAGCCTTTGCCTCCTGCCTCAGCTCCTCCATCAATAATGAGTTTGGAAAGACCAAAATCTGCTACCTTAGCAGTCAGATTCGCGTCCAACAATATGTTAGCCGATTTGATGTCTCTGTGTATTATGGGTGGATCTGCAAGCTCGTGCAGATATGTCAATCCCCGAGCAGACCCTAGTGCTATACAAACTCTTCTTTCCCAGTGAAGTCGAATACCCTTTTTACCTATTTTTCATTCTTGTAAGATCCAATGGAATATTGATTGTTTTACCTATTTTTCATTCTTGTAAGATCCAATGGAATGTTGATTGTTTGAATTTTGAGGTAATATATATGGTGCCCATAGTAGAAATCTTGTCATATATGTTGCCCATAGTAGAAATATTGTCATATTTCAGAATTGAGGTTTATGTGAGTTGAATTATGATGAAATTCATTATTTTTTATAAGGATCTTGAATGAAATTCATCATTATTATTATGCTGCTCCATCACGCAATTAGTTTTAGTGTCCATGTTTAGAACATAAACATCTGCACTAAAACTACTTGTGTGATGGATCAGTAAGAAGAAGTTCATCTTGTGATATTCTAAAAATAGGGATTTTCTGAAAGTTGTGATGTACTCGTCGACAACCATTTGTTCTTCTTTCTCAAAGCAAAAAATAATGAGCTCTGTCAGGTTCTTATGGTGAACTCGAGACAGGAGCTCGACCTCGGTTTTGAATTCGGATCCACCCTGCATCAACCATTGTTTATTCCTTTTGATGGCCACCGTTTCACCTCTGTCTAGCATTCCTTTGTACACCTACAAGTTCCATTGAAGAGGATAAGGACTCTCTCCATAATTATTTGAAGTTCAATCAACTATACTCTGTTTGTACTAAACAAATTCACTTCAAGGACTCCAATGCCCTTATAACGCTTTAGTCTAAGGTAATCCACTCCTATTTTCATTTCCCTTTTGAACCAAATAATTTATCTTTTTTAGAGAAGCATGGAATTGCTATGAAAGAAATAAGACTTATGCTGTTTTTTTTACATCGAGGCGTCTCTAGCTAGAAATTAATAAGAGAATCAAAAGAAGATTGATCACATCTTATATTAACAGATTCTCAGATTCCAAGTCTAAGAACAAGGATCATATGGGATTGTTCAACTTGGTTTACCCAAATGAGAAAGAAAATAAAATATCAATTATTTTGTAGGTACATTACTATGTATTACTAACAACAACATAAGTAATATTCAATGTCACTAGAATGGAATTTTCCTATTCACAAGTCCCTATTTCTATGGCATGTGACATATGCTTAATGTTTCTCTTGCTTCCTCTTTTTACCTAATAAATATATATCATGAGTAATAAGTCACCAGCTGTAAGTGTGGTTTTGATGGTTTTCGTTCTGTTTGTGGGCACTTGTTGTAAGTGTGATTTTTCTCGTGAAAAATCATTATAGAAATCATGGTTGTGGTAAAAGGTGGGCGCCAGTTTCCCGGCAGGGACTATCGTTGGACGCAACACTTGTTTTAGAAGCACTTGTTTTAGAAAAGTGGATGCTGGTGAGGAGTGGCATGCCTCTGCAAAATTCATTTTAGCGTTGATTTAGTTACGTAGTCTGGATCTAACAGCACGTGTAGTGTGTGCAGTTTTAGACTCATTTTGGATGTGTGAGGGAACAACGAAATTTTCAGCGGAAATGAAAATGAAGTACCTGGCGATGAATTGTTCCCAAGGGAGTAGCACAGATTTAGGGCCTACAATATAAAAATATTTTTCCTACAAGACTTTACACTAAGTCGTCGATAGCTTACACTACTTTACACTAAGTCGTCGATAGCATACACTATAGAACAAGACATGTAGATACTCCAATCCTTAATAAACTAATCGTCGAATTAATTGAGGGCCGGGTTTAAAGGAAATGGACTTCCACAGTTAAGATCAACTTTCTTTGAATTATTAGAGCTCACATCACTCACTAGCACAATCACATTTATCAATGTGATTGATATATATAGATAGACTTATATCAAACACATTAATAATTATTATGGATGTTTTTTTAAACACCAATTATTTATGATTATAACTGTATAGATAATAACAACCATATTATTTATATATATTATTATATTATTATATGATTATTATATTAATATTATATTATCGTTATATTTAATATGATAATATAATTATTATTATAATATTAATATAAAATTATAAAAATAATAATAACAATTATATTGTATTAAATTATAATAATAATATATATTTATTATTATTATTATTATTAGTTGTTTTTATAATTATATTATAATTATATTATATTATTATAATTATAATAATAATGCAGATGCAGAGCAGGGAGACTTCACTCAGACTCAAACTTCTCAGACTCTCTAAAACTCTCCAAAAACTCCTTGCCCAAATGAACTTACAATGCTAGTATTTATAATATCCTAGCAGGTCATCCGGTGAAAACTTTTACCGGGAACTTGAAACCAGAAGAATCAAACTTTCGGCTAGAACATCATGCAAGATGTCTATCACGAAAGGACTTTGTACAAAAAGTAATGAATAGTTCTAAAGATTCGGGCAAGTGGGGACAACCACTTGTTATCTCGTCCCTTGGAGGCTAAGCCATATGGGGACCGAATCATGACATATCTAAAATGAAAAGATGGCCGGAATCTAGGACATCGGCTCTTATATAAAAGTAATTACACAGTGGAGATTTTATTCGGACTAAATCCCACGGAAACCAGAGAACAATATATGTACAAATAAAGTAGGATATGAAAGGATTTCTTTTGATTGATCCTTATATAAAAGTAATTACACAGTGGAGATTTTATTCGGACTAAATCCCACGGAAACCAGAGAACAGTATATGTAGGATATGAAAGGATTTCTTTTGATTGATCCCTTCAATCAGTCGCTGTTAGCTCTGTCATCATAATCATGTGCATGAGTATCTGGGACAACTGGATTATTATGGCCAAGTCTGATTTGGTCCTGTTCTACCAATTCATCAATTAATTCTTCATTATTTGGAGCAAGCACTTCGTATGGGATAGATTCATCTAGCCAATATGGTGTTGTATCTCTGGTACAACAAAAGAATGGGAATGTGAACATGAATGTTGGCCTGTCTTGTTCGTCCACTGATATCAATCCTCTGAATCTGACAGAAAGCTTAAAGGACTCATCTTCTTCATTAGGAATGACAATTGTGTGTCGGTGGATGAACTCAAACTCTAAGACATAATCATTCTGGACAGCTACATGCATTTCCCAATGGAAAATTCTGACAAACTCAGCAAAAGTCCTATCAAAAATATTTTTAGCTCTAGGCAAATACCTAAACATAAATAGCTTAAACCATGGACTCCACCAATTGTTAGAGGGATCGATAGCTGCTGCATAAAATATGACCTTAACCGAACCATGTATCCTAGCTCTCTGGTGAATAGAAAAATAGTCTGACCATGTCCAGTCAGTATTTTGAATACATCCAAAATAAACAGGATCTGGTTCCCTAGACAATGCATAATAAACACGCCATGGCCTAATCCTATATGGTAACTCTTTTGTATATGACCATCTAGACTCCTCAGAGTCAAACCATTTTTGCAGAATGATTTGTCTCAGGCATAATGGTAAGACTTGGAACTGTTTTGATAGACATTCTAGACAAAACTCATAATGACAGTTACTACAGACTGTGACATACTTGACTCTTTTAGACTCGACATGACTGGACTGACTTGTAGAAGCTTCATGTTGATTAAGTGGTCTGAACATCTTGATTTCCTTGATTTCTTGAGCACCTTCTCTGGTAAGCATGTCAGCAAGATAATTTTCAATTCTTTTCTTCCATGCTTTTGTAACAAAACTGCAACCCAAGTGTGATCAGAAGCATCTATTTCAAGTATAAAAGGAAGATTAGTATCAGGAAGCTTAAGTTTTGGCAAATCATTAAGCTTACTCTTAATACTAATTACTGTTGCTGTCATTTCATCTGTCCAACTGACAACTTTCTTTTTTAGTCTGTTCAGCAGTATCTTTGTATCCTCTGATTGTTTGGCATAAAAATTCCTTATATAATTCAGACATCCAAGAAATCTCTGCAGTGTTTTCACATCAGTAATAATATCGGGAAATTTCAATAGATGGGTTAGCACATGTGGCTGAAGTTCTACATGTCCTTTTTCTATGTGTAGACCCAAGTAGTCAATCTTGACTTTCCCAATTTGAAATTTTTCTTCTGTATCTGAAAGTACCAAGCCATGCTTATATACAAGTTGGTAGAACTGTTCTAAATGGACCTTGTGCATATTTACATCTCTACTAAATACAAGAAAATCATCAATATATATAATAATCTACTCTACCCCACCAAAAATATCTTCCATTCTTTTTTGGAATTCAGATGCAGCATTTTTCAGACCAAAGGGCATCACAGTCCATTGATATTGGCTGTGAGGAACAGTAAAAGTTGTTTTATATCTGTCAGCAGGAATAATACCAATCTGCCAAAATCCACTTTTAAGATCAAACTTGCTAAACACATTAGCATTAGCAATCTTAGCAAGTAACAATTCCATGTTAGGCAGATGATATCTAATAGGAAGAACAACATCATTCAATGCTTTATAATTAATCACAAGTCTTTTCTTACCTATTATCTGCTCATTGTGCTTATTGACATAAAAAGAAGGGCAAGCCCAAGGGCTCTTACAGGGTTCAATAAGCTTCTGTTCTAACAGCTGTTCAATTTCTATTTTGCACAATTCTTGTTCTTTCAGACTCATATGATTTACACTAGCTTTTTGCAGCCTAGGAACATATCCTTCTTTGTAAGGTAGTGCGACAAAATACTTTTCCCGTACCCAAAAGGCATCTGGCCTGCTCGAAGTACAATCTGCATGAAGCCTATCAGAAATCTGTTGCAAAGTCTTGGGACCATGTAACTCTGCATTTTTGACAATCTTATTAATCTTGGTCAGATCTTGTAGACTATACTGGAGAGGATCCTCATCTTCAGGCTGCACATTGATTTTGTAGTCACTAGAAGCAGGGATTGTGATAGGACCAGCAGTGGTGGAGAATATACCATAATCTTGTCCAAAACTGACTGGAAAATATTTCTTCAGAAAATCTTTTCCTAACAGAACATCAGCACCAGTATCAAAACTATACAAAGTGACAAAAACCTGTACATCATTCAAGAAAATAGGAAATTCTGGAGCTATATGACTTATTTCCATTAAATCACCAATGATAGCCTTGAATTGGAGCTTAGTAGGTTTCCAATAATAATGGGGAATGGATTTATATTTGCAGCAGCTACTCATAGCACCAAAATCTATTTGAGCATCCAAAGTATAAGATTTAATGCTAGGGACCTTAATTCTTATTGGAATAACCACTCTATCTCCAATGCCCATAACATTAAACAGCTCAAGATTTTTCTTTGGGGATATCCCTTCAATAACTGAAACATTTTTTATCAGTAAACTTGTTAATTTAGAATTACAATCATCATAATCAGAAATAAGTATTTGAAGCTTGGATGACAACTGTATCATTTCTGACCTTGTATGATGAATCGAAGATTCCAAATCTGTGATCTTCTTTTTGAGAGTATCAATCTGATTCAATTTGAGAGTAATATAATAGTTATTATATTACTATTACTAATAATAATTATATTATTTTATTATTATTATATTATTATAACAATAATATAAAATAACCACAATTATATTGAACTATTATTATAATAATAATATTAAGTCATAATAACAACCACGATCCAATAATAATTAGAATTGTGATAAGGGAATTATTATGTGTAATTTTTTTATAGACAAACTATTTGTGGTTATTAAGAACTATATAAATAATAAAAACGATATTTTTATATATTTATATATTTATGACTATTATGATGATGATGATGGTTAACGTCCACTAAGACCCAACTTTGGTCTATCGGATGTAAAGAAACGAATTATTTAGTTTGATTTAAGATTTTATTCATATGCTCAAAAAGCTTGGAGAGAAGCCTCCCGAGCTCACTATAATTTTGACATCGTAAAAGGCTAGGAAGGTCAGTGTTGCAACAAATATTATGAAACTGAGATCTTATGTGGTTGTACGTGGGGCACTCTAAGAGGAAGTGATTTTCATCCTCGATGTTCATATTCTTTCAGAGATGGCAGATCCTTTCCATCCAGGGTGTTTTAGGAACTGCCCAACGACTCATTTCACTATGGAGCTCATGAGAGTTCGTTCTAATCTTGGCTCTATTAATTTTGTTCTTTGAGCTAGTTAAAACGGAGAGATACTTTTGATATTCTAGGGTGTGGTTGATGACCTCCTTATAATATCTTAATTTTCTTTTAGCAGCTAAATCTTTCTCACACCATAATTTTTATTTGAACTTAAAAATAACAATATTTTTAATGTTATTAACGTTTTGCAGTGCAACATTCTCGTCGATTCCCAATTGTTTAATTAGGCCCTGGTGTCTTTATACCAACCTCGTTTGAGCCTCAAGTGGTTTTGGCTAGAATTTAAAGCTAGCTTAGGAAGTCTATCGTCTCCTATGTTATTGAGTTTGTGCTTGTACAATAGAAGCCTATTCATAGCTAGGCTCTCGATAGGGGAAAGACCCACTTCTATAAGGAGAATAGGATAGGGTGTATTTCTTTTAATTTTGAGGTTACACGTTATAAAACGCTTCTAGATTTTATCAATCTTTCTCCAGGATTCTCTAGAGATGTTGTAACCCTAAACGTCACATCCATATAAGATAACATGAGTGACTAAGGTTTCAAAGAGGAACTTCTTTCTACCACACATTATGATGTTTTCCATTTTACAATTATTTTCAAGACCAAAATAAGCTTTCCACGCCCCATTAATCCTTTTCTCAATGCTATAGTTTCGGTTGAGCTTGTGATGAATATGAATTCCTAGGTACTTGTAAGAAGACATTTTGTCCAAGTTACTATTTTCATACATAAAATTAGCATAAGTGTCCTTCTTGGATTTGATAATCATAACTTTTGTTTTGTGAGTGTTAACAGTCATACCCATGGTAGAACAGAAATCCTGAAGAATTCTAAGTTGCTTTGCAAGATCAGATGGGCACTTTGCGAGAAGAAAATATCGGGAGCATAGAGAGGAAGGATGATGACTATCCTAGCTAAGATCGTGCCAGCACAACCTGCTTCCTCTAACCAACCTTCTAGCTTGTTGATGTAAATGCCAAATAGAGTTTATATTATTATTAATATTATTATAATAATATAAAATCATAATAATATTAGTAATATTAATTAATAATAATTATTATATTATAATTCTTAGGCTTTATTAATTCAACCATGTTTATTTTAGTATTTTTAATATTTATCTTAGGGTTTGTATACATTGGGTTTATAATATGAGTCCCTTTTGTTTAATATTATTCCCTCGTGTTCATAATCCCTTGGGTAATAATAATATAATATTATAATAATAATAATAATATAATAAATATATTATATAATAATAATAATAATAATAATTATTATTATTATTATTATTATTATTATTATAATAATAATATAATATATATTATATTATTATAATAATAATAACAATTATATTGTATTATTATTATAATAATATAATATATTTATTATATTATTACCTAAGGGATAAATATTAAAAGCCTAAGGGATCAAGAAGCGCAAGGGATTGATATTACAATCACAAGAGATTAGTAAAACTCACCATGATTGATACTATAAACCCAAGTTAATAATAAACCCAAAGGACTAATACTAAAACTGCAAGGGACTATGAACCCATGGAAATAATATTAAACCCAAGGGACTAAAAATTATAAACTCAACATTGGTAAACCGTAATATAAATATTAGAAAGACTAAAATAAGCATGGTTTATTTTCATGGTGAGACAATCCTTGTCACAATGTGACATTCAAACATGGCTGGCTATGATTGTCAATGGTTGACCATGATTGATATTATAAACCTAAGGGAATAATAAACCCAAGCGATTGATATTATAAACCCAAAGGAATAATAAACTCAAGGGATTAATACTAAAACCCCAAGGGATTATGAACCTCAGGGAATAATATTAAACCCAAGGGACTAATATTATAAACCCAACATATATAAACCCTAAGATAAATATTATAAACACTAAAATAAACATGATTGACCATCATTGATTTTCATATTGAGACAATCGTTATCACAATTCCATGTTGGACCATGGTTGACTATGGTTGACTTCATAATAAACCATGGTTGACTGCGGAATAATAATAATAATAATAATAATAATAATAATATAATAAATATATTATACTTTAATAAATTTTAGTTTAATAATAACAATTATATTGTATTATTATTATTATAATTTAATATATTTATTATTATATTATTATAATAATATTATTATATATTATTACCCAACGGATTATGAAGCTGAGGGATTAATATTAAACAAAAGGGACTAATATTATAAACCAAAGGAACCAATAAACCAAACCATTTAATATTATACACCCAAGGAATTAGTGAACCCAAGGGATAAGTATTAAAAACCTAAGGGATCAAGAATCGCAAGGGATCAATATTACAAACACAAGGGATTAATAAAGCTCACCATGATTGATATTATAAACCCAAGTTAATAATAAACCCAAAGGATTAATACTAAAACCCCAAGGGATTATGAACCCAAGGAAATAATATTAGACCCAAGGGACTAATATTATAAACCCAACATTGGTAAACCCTAATATAAATATTAGAAAAACTAAGAAAATAAACATGGTTTATTTTCACGATGAGACAATCTTTGTCACAATGTGACATTCAAACATGGCTAACCATGGTTGGCTATGATTTTCAATGGTTTACCATGATTGATATTATAAACCTAAGGGAATAATAAACCAAAGCAATTGATATTATAAACCCAAAGGAATAATAAGCCCGAGGGATTAATACTAAGAACATAAGGGATTATGAACCTCATGGAATAATATTAAACCCAAGGGACTAATATTATAAACCCAACGTATATAAACACTAAGATAAATATTATAAACACTAAAATAAACATGATTGACCATCATTGCTTTTCATATTGAGATAATCATTATCACAATTTCATGTTGGACCATGCTTGCCTATGGTTGACTTCATAATAAACCATGGTAGATTGCAGAATAATAAACCCAAGCGATTGATATTATAAACCCAAAGGAACAATAAACCCAAGGGATTAATACTAAAACCCCAAGGGATTATGAACCTAAGTGAATATTATTAAACTCAAGGGGATAATATTAAAACCCCAAGGTATATAAACCCTAAGTGGAGACAATTCATTTCATAATTTGAGATTAGACCATGATTGACCATAGTAGACCATGGTTGGTTATGGTTCACCATGATTGATATTATAAAAGAAGTTATTAATAAACCCAAGAGATTGATATTATGAACCCAAGGGAAACATAAACCCAAGGGATTATGAACCCAAGGGACTAATATTAGAAACCCAACATCGGTAAACCCAAATTTAAATATTACAATGACTAAAATAAACATGGTTTATTTTCATGGTGAGACAATCTTTGTCAATATGCGACATTCAACCAAGGTTGACCATGGTTGGCTATGATTGAAAATGGTTTACAATCATTGAAATTATAAACCTAAGGGAATAGTAAACCCAAGGGATTGATATTAATACTAAAACCCCAATGGGATTATGAACCCAAGGGAATAATATCAAACCCATGGGACTAATATTATAAACCCAACATTGGTAAACCCAAATATAAAAACTACAAACACTAAAATAAACATGGTTTATTTTGGTGGTGAGACAATCCTTATCACAATGCGACATTCAAAGATGGTTGACCATGGTTGGCTATGATTGAAAATGGTTGACCATGATTGATATTATAAACCTAAGAGAATAACATACCCAAACCCAACATTCATAAACCCAAATATAAATATTACAAACACTAAAATAAACATTGTTTATTTTCATGGTGAGACAAACCTTGTCACAATGTGACATTCAACGATGGTTGACCACAGTCAGCTATGATTAAAAATGGTTGACCATGATCGATATTATAAAACTAAGGGAATAATAAACCCAAGGGATTGATACTAGAAACCCAAAGGAGTAATAAACCCAACAGATTAACATTAAAACCCCAAGGGATTATGAACCCAAGGGAGTAATATTAAGCCCAAGGGACTAATATTATAAACCTAACGTATATAAACCCTAAGATAAATATTATAAACACTAAAATAAACATGATTGACAATTTTTTATTTTCATATTGAGTAAATGCTTATGACAACTCCATGCTGGACCATATTTGACATCATAATAAACCATGGTTAACTGGGAAATAATAAACCCAAGCGTTCGATATTATAAACCCAAAGAACAATAAGCCCAAGGGATTAATACTAAAATCCCAAGGGATTATCAACCCGAGGGAATAATATTAAACAAAAGGGACTAATATTAGTAACCCAAGGTATAAAAACCCTAAGATAAATATTGAAAATACTAAATTGAACATTGTTGAATTAATAAACCCTAAGAATTAATATATTAAACTCAAGGGATAAATAAACCAAAGGGATTATTAATATTATAAACACAAGGAGAAATAAACCCAAGGCATTAATACTAACGCCCCAATGGATTATGGACCTAAGGGAATAATATTAAATCCAAGGGAATAATATTATAAACCCAAGGTATATAAATACTAAGTGGAGATAATGTTTTCCATAATGTGAGTTTGAACCATGATTGGCCACAGTTGACCATGGTTGGTTATGGTTGACCATGATCGATATTATAAACCCAGGTTAATAATAAACCCAAGGGATTGACATTATGAACAATTGGGAAACATAAACCCAAGGGATTAGTATTAAAACTCAAGGAATTATGAACCCAAATGAATAATATTAAACCCAAGGGACTAATATTAAAAAGCCAACATTGGTAAACCCAGATATAAGTATTACAAACACTAAAATAAATAACGTTTATTTTCATGGTGAGAGAATCCTTGCCACAATGTGACATTCAAGCACGGTTGACAATGGTTGGCTATGATTGACAATGGTTGACCATGACTGATATTATAAACCTAACAGAATAATAAACCCAACAGATTAATACTAAATCTCCAAGGGATTATGAATCCAAGGGACTAATATTATAAACCCAACGTATATAAACCCTAAGATAAATATTATAAACACTAAGATAAACATCATTGACCATCGTTGATTTTCATATTGAGACAATCCTTATCACAATTCCATGCTCGACCATGGTTCACATCATAATAAACCATGGTTGACTAGGGAATAATAAACCCAAGGGATTAATACTAAAATCCAAAGGGATTATGAACCGAAGGGAATAATATTAAACAAAAGGGAGTAATATTATAAACCCAAGGTATAAAAACCCTAAGGTAAATATTAAAAATACTAAAATAAACATCGTTGAATTAATAAACCCTAAGAATTTATATATTAAATTCAAGGGATTAATAAACCAAAGAGATTATTAATATTATAAATGCAAGGAACAATAAACCCAAGGGATAATATTAAAGCCCCAATGGATTATGAACATAAGGGAATAATATTAAAGCCAAGGGGGTAATATTATAAACTGAAGGTATATAAACCCTAAGTGGAGATAATTTTTTCCATAATGTGAGATCGAGCCATGATTAAGCATAGTTGATCATGGTTGGTTATGGTTGACCATGATTGATATTATAAACCTAGGTTAATAATAAATCCAAGGGATTTATATTATGAACCCATGGGAAACATAAACCCAAGGGATTAGTACTAAAACTCAAGGGATTGTGAAACCAAGCGAATAATATTAAACCCAAGGGACTAATATTAAAAACCAAACATTGATAAACCCAAATATAAGTACTACAAACACTAAAATAAATTGGATTTATTTTCATCGTGAGACAATCCTTGTCACAATGCGACATTCAACCATGGTTGACCATGGTTGGCTATAATTAACAATGGTTGACTATCATTTATATTATAAACCTAAGGGAATAATAAACCCAAGGAATTTGTATTATAAATAGAAAGGAATGATAAACATAAGAGATTAATAGTAAAACCCTAAGCCATTATTGTAACGCCCTCCACACACATGTACCCAAGAAACTGGCCAACCCAGGTAAACATGCGACGAGAGGCCACTATGATAAGATTCAAAATCCTTCGTGACTTTAAGGAAATGAAATCTACGGAACATCACACATAGTCATCCAACATCATTTTCTCGCCTGAGGGGGTTTGACCCAGGTTCGGAGTTATTTAGGCAAACAAATCCATACACTACTGGCCCTTTCGGCATCAGGGCACAGAGCGTGGACTGAACTCTCACCTGAAGCAGTATGGGGGGATGATGCAACCAAGTTTCCACACCCTTGAGATGTATGAGATGTCGACTTAGTCCAACTAGATCTGTCTTCGCGCAGGTCGCTTCATGCACTTGTTCCAGCCTTCAATACCTTCGTGATCTATTATAATCATCTTCTGCGCAGTGCTAATCAGGGGCTGAGATGCTTCTGCACTGCTAGGGCAGCGAACTGCACTATCTCCCCAAACTACATTGCGTATCTTACTTATCTTCTTACATATGTTAGTTAACTTTGTGTAAGCAGCTATTCTATTTCGCATTCACTTAATCAACATAGTCATATATATTCGTGCACCATATAAATAGTAGAAGTGCAATTTATACCCAATATATTCAATGCATAAAACAGGAAATAAATACACAGAATTAATATGAAACTTCTCTTTAATAATACTTTCAACTGTTACATTCTTGACTCATGTTGCGCACTCAGCTGTAGGGTTCCACGCACTCAATTGCAGACTACTATCCTCTACGCACTCAGCGGCAGAGCCTTATCCTACTCTATGACCCAAAACTAGACTGTAGTCTACAGATACGACTCAAATCTTCATCCTTCTTCTGATCTGATTATATTAGATTTGATTAGATGCTTTAACTACTTAGAGGCTCACTTTTTTTATACAATCCCATGGTCCACGGACCATGGGTAGATCTCTACATCCAACATTACATTAACAAAATTGAGGGTAGAGAAACCTATGATTCTTTTACAAGTTATGTGCTCCGCACCCACAAAATGCAGAGTCTTTACATTGGAGTTACTATTTTTGACCAAAATCTGGGCTCTAAGCCCCAAAACTTCCCTTGGGGGATCTCGTGCCCAACAGGCCCCCAACACAAACTTCGTGACTCACCCTCAAGTCACTCTATCGGTGCAGAGATCTTTGCGTGAAGACCTTCCAATTCTACTTGGATAGCTGTAAGATCGGTTCGCACTGAGCGACTGCCTGATGTACTGCCTTGATGCATTGTTCAAAGACTGTTGTGGCTAAACTACTGCCCTGAACCTTTTCTTGTGTTGCTTGTAGTTGCGCGAGCTTTTCTTCAATGGAGGCGGTAATGATATATGCCTCATCAATCCATGGCTATAAGCACACCTTCAAAACTGCTTCCTTATGTCGAGCAACATCTACCTATTCCTTGAGTGCTTTCGCCTGCTGCATCCTTGCGAGCCTCTATGTAAGGGAAATCATCTGCGCAGTCCCTTTTACTTCGTCATATTTCTGTTGTAGCTTGTGTGCCTCTGTCTCTAGGTGATGTATGTTCGAGTCCTCCTGCAGGGTGGTGAGAACCTTGAACGACTGCTCGAACAACTTTGTGCAGTCTGTCACTACACTATTAACCTCAGCTACTGCTGCCGTAATCATGATGGAGTGTTGTTCCTTAACCTCCAGTGGAGTTGAAGGCAACGCCTTCAATTGTAGTTCAACTATCTTAAGGTTCAGCTCCAGCTGAATGTTGGCCATTTATTCCTTTGCCTCGCGCACCCCTGCTGCTAATTTGTAGACGCATGCGTCCACTGGTTCTTCTATTTCGATGGCCAACTCCGGGACCATCTAGTAGGCTTCCTCCACTACCTACATGATCTATCTGTTCTGTGCCACTACCTCATCATGTCACACGCTCAGTTATTCCATGTTGATTCGTTTCTCGCTAATTACCTTGAGTGCATGACCCGCCCTGGCTCATAGTTCTATAGTGATTCCATCCTCGAGAACATAGAGCGTCTCCCGAGGGAGCGCAGCCACATTTAACCTGATTCCCTTCAAGCCACTGACCATAGACCTGTTGGCCTCATTTTCTGTAACGAGTGCTCCATCTGGTAGCACTATGGTGTTGGTCATCCGGGTGCACAGCATTTCCTTGGCCACTGACGTGCCTACTATGAGGTTAGTTGATACAGTTCTAGCCCGTGGAGTGCGCACCTACAACTCCTATATATATGCCCTAATGGCCCCCAACAACCTCATCCACGTGACACTTCCGCACAACCTTTCCTACCAATATCTGCATCACGAGTTTGACGAAGGGTTGTTGATGCTGGAAATGGCGTACCCTCTCTTCTTTTTCCCCAGCTTAAACTTCTTCTTCATGGCCTCTGCAATGGCCAAGTCATCACTCTTGCCCTCAGAGATGTTCATTGGATCCTCCCCTTTGCAAGGGATCCGGGTAATTCTATGAATCAAATGGTCTGTGATGGGGATGGGCTCCCCTGACCACAAGCACCGAGCATGCACCAAGTAGAGCAGCTGCCTGATGGGAAAAATGGTCACTAGGGTGCGATGGTAATGCAGAACCCAGAGGAGGTTTAGCAACCCTACTTTCACAACTCCTCTAAGTCATTTACGCATCTCCAATTCTATGATTCCGACCGATGCATCTTTCTTCTAGCGCATGAGCTGTGCGGTTGTGAGATGCGGGAACTTCTCATGATCCATGAGATGCCTGTTTTCAAATTTTAGTACAAGCACTCACCCCAGGTGCGCTCCTTCAAAAATAATGTCATCAGGGAGTAGCAGAGTCTGCAGAGAGCTTTTTCTCTCATCTATATCTTTGGAGACCTTTGCGATCTGCGATGTTGCGATCACTGCGATATTACATCCTTGCGATTTGCGATGGTGCGATTTGCTATCACACGATATGCGAGGTTACGTAAGCAAATCATAAATCACTTCATTACGAATCCTTCGGGCACGCCATTCAAAGAAAAGCCACTTACCATAATCTGACTCGAAATCATGCGCTTTTAATGATAGCAAATGAATTAGTTGTCAGTTATTAAATGGATTAAAGACGCGTGCCTTGGTAGAGATTTACTTCACGTAAGGTGGCATATCTGATATATCTGTTGCATTTAAAACTCTCCCATCACCTTTCTGGATCAGTCATTTCCATTTCACTCGTAATCTGCAAGAACAAAGAGCTAAGACGATTCAAACACAAACGCAGGAAGAAATGGGAAAGAAAAACAAAGCTCAAAGCTCCGAAGCGAAGGAAAGGACGAAGGAGATGGCGTCTTTGTATACAAACACAGCCTGTAACAGAGATGCAGGGATATCAACATGGGAAAGCATGTACAGGCTGCTAGAAGAGGAAAATCCTAGAATAATGAAGGTTGCTGCTGTCGCGGGTGCACAACGCTCTTCTGAGGCGTCCCTAGAGGAGCTAGCATGTTCATTTCTTCACAGGATAGTGGCAAGACCCAAAATTCTACCATATACGGATATGATCAAGTGGATACTTGATGATGCAGACATGAACAACAGACAATTCAAAGTTCAAGGACACGGGCTCATCGGATCATTTGTTGCGCAAGATTTGAAGGTTATGTATCGTCTTCCTGAACCGCGGGCGACTTACAACGCACAATTCGTTAAGAAATTCGCGGCAGAGAACCCAGACCTATCAGAGACCACCAGAGATTGGTCTAGAAAAGAGGAGCCTCTCAAAAAGGACAAAAACGGTATGTACAGCACTGGTTACCTCACCTCTCCATATTTTTTTGCTGCGGCCATGCTTTGTAGGTTATTTGGGATGCCGGATATCAATAAGTTCTCGTCTGAATGGCTACCATTAATTGATGCTGCCACAAGCGCCGATATTATAGATTGGGCCAAGATCCTTTCTGATAATCTATACACGGCTGTTATCAATTACCGGTCTAAAAGATCCTCTTCTCAAAGGATCTATCCTCCTTTTTATCTGTCTGCATATGTTATGGATTCTATTTGTCTTGTGTCTAAATTCCCCACTATGGGTTGGAAATGGACTACCCAGGACCCATTGCCTATCCATGTTTATCATAAGGTGTTATGGGATTCTCAGTTCATCCCTCACTTCTACCAGATTTACCACGGGCTTATTTTGCCCTTGTATAGAATAATGTATGATAAAGACCCCCCGAGGTGCTCTTCCGAGGCACAAATTGACATCATCCCCATCACGAGATGGTTCGGGGAAGAATGGTTTACTTACGTTAGAGTTTTTGGAAGCACTGTACCTCCACATGTCCTACCTCTATATATCCCTGATAAACTTTTGGCTCGGGAAATTGCCTACCAAACCTGTTCAGAAGGGGGCCTGACCAAAGACCTAAAGGACAAGAAGAAGGCCATATGGCCTCAATTTCCTATAGCTTGTGGGGCCTTGTCATTCTTCGATGTAGGACACGCTTTCGCTGAAGTGGAGAATGTGACGTGTCTTCAATTATTTAAATTTCCAGCAAGGCCATTTGACCCAAATGATGTTGCCCAAGAGTTCACAACGAACGTCAAAATAAAAGTGTTCTCTGGGAAGAAAGATTTGTTTGATGATTTGTTTCAGAGTAGAAGCTCACTCCAAGAAATTTTGTGGGAAGCTCGGTCGAGGTTGTCTCCAGATGATCTTCAAAGATTCATGTTATACAGAGAAAGAAGGTTGGCCTGTATTCCTCTAGAGAAGCTGCGACTGCCTGCTAGAGAGCCAACTCCAAGCATTAGCCTCAGCGAAAACTCTAGCTCTTCCAGATCTAAGTCCAACGCTGCGCAAGGAGTACCTGAGCATCCTAAAGAGTCTGGATACGACCAAGGAGAAAACGAAGAAACAACTAATGATACAGCTCAGTCAAGTGCAATGTCTCAACAGCAAGTTATCGCCTCCCCGCCAAGAGATGTCCCCCCTCCTGTCATCGAAGCACCACTCATAACAACAGAACTGGACAAATAATGGGAAACCTTCAATGAATTGATCAATCTTGAAGGGCAAGCCCCGAAAACACCTGTGAACAATACACAGGTAGAGCAAGAAGTGGTTCCGACCATAGTCAGCAGTGTCACAGAAATGGAGCACATTGCTATCGCTCCACCTTCTGAGCTTCTACTTAATGTAGAAGAAATTCCCCCACTGGATGTATTCTATAGTCCCCAACACAAAGCAGTTGTAAGGAGACAGAGGAAGAAAAGAAAATTAGAAAATGCACTGTCACAAGATGCTGAACACTTGGACGTCTTATGGAAAGACCCCAATAATAACCCGACTGAAAATCTCACTAAGCTGTCTCAGATCGCAGGAGCATATGCTTCTGCAACTATTGACAAGGCATCGGAAGTTCAGCAACTATTGAAAGAACAAGAAGATCAGATACAGCTGCTACAACAACAGTTGCAACAAACCAATGCTAATATTGAAGCTTCCAAACAGCTCGAGAAGCTGCAGGAAGACTTTCAGCAGATGCAGGTAGGCTATCAAAGAAGTCTAGACGAGAAAGGAAAACAGTTGCAGACTTTACAAGAAATGCATAAAGATGAGCCTAAGCTGGCAGAATTTATTTCAGAATCTATTGGCTTAAATGAGCAACTACTGCAGCAACAGGAAGAGTTGGGACGTAAAATATCACAGTGGAGTCACTATTGCGAGCTGAGCGATAAAATCACCAATCAAGTGGTAGACTTGCGAAGTGACTATGAGCAGAGCGACAGAAGGGTGATGGAGTACTTAACTTGGCAGGATGATGATGAAGGGAAAAGAGTAGGTGCACCCAGGATAAATGAAAATCATAAAGAATTTCTCTTTAATAAATGGAACGATCAAATCAGGCCGGCGGAGCGAGCAGCGGAGACATCGGCTACATAGGCAAGCATTCTTATCGACTGTGTAAATGAGAATTTACACAAGGCCAATTTAATTGCAGAGACCACCCCGGGGTACCTACCAAATAAGTTACAACTGGAAGCAGAATGGAAGCAGAAAGCGCAGGCAAAGGGGAGAGCAATCCAAGCATTAGCCAGGTTGAATTGGGAATGTTACTAGACGTACTTGGTCAAGCCGCACAACCAATGGATGACGGTGAAATGCATCACAAACGCGGCCGAAAAAGTAGTGCCAGCTCTCGTAGATGCTGTTTTCGCAGCCCAGCTCAGCGCAGAAATCAGTCAGCCGACTCTCCTCAAGCCCATGTTGAACACTTGCAACTTTAAGGACCAAGTTCAGAAATAGCCTTATTTAGAATGTTGTTTTTTCTTTTAACTAGATTAGAAAAAGGACGGTCATTTGAAAACCGCATCCTAAATTTTGTAATAATACTATTATTAGAATTAGGAAGTAGTATTTTAACCCTTCTCATTGCATTTGGAGAAGGGTCCAGAAATTTGTCAAAAACTTGTCCTCGGAACATGCACTTCTGCACCCTCAGAGGAGGTTTTGATGAATGGATGGATCGAGATTTATTAATGTTTGCATTTTAATGTCTGCTACTGATGTTGCACTTTTGTACTCTTAGTAGATGTTAGAACAAGTAGAGATAAATCGTTGTTGCTTGAAGTTTATGGGTAGGATTAGTCATAAATGGTACTTTTATCTCTTGACCATTTCTGCTTATATTCTTAAAGTGATATGCAGTTTTCAGTTGTTTATATGTTAATGCATGAATGTGTGGGTTACCATTTGGCACTTCTGTATGGTGGAGTCATTTATTTGTGTTTGATATATGAATAAATTATTATGCGATATGCTGTTCACAACTGTTTTGCTTAACTTTTTATGCAGAATGGTTTATCTTAATTGATTTCTATTCTTATGATAGCTGAATGATCTTTATTACCAGTTATTGTTCGAAATCTCTTTAGATCGCATAATAGAAGAAATACACCCCGGGTTAGCGTAGATTAGATGTGTTGTTTCTCATTAGATTACAATAGCATAGAGTTAGTTTAGAAGTTTGAATTAGATTAGCTTTAAATACTCTTAGATCAACATCATCCAACTCTACACACACACACACCGCTTAGATTGGGAAACTGGTCCCATTATCCCCAGTCGGACCCGCTATACCAAACGGATAAGGAGCTGCCAACCAAGGTCCGGACCGGGTGGGTATCCCCCTTGTTGTCGACCCGACTTTCGGTGCTTCGGAAAATTTGGCGCTAGAAGGAGGGCCTGAACATAGTGTCTGTTGGAATGATTTTCAATTGTAAAATTTGAACCAGGATGGCTGCTCATAAAATTCCTATTTGGAGTTGCATCCATGTTCCTACCTCTTCCAACACTCCACCAGAAGTGGTAAGACTCTTGTCTCAGGTAAAATTCAATGGTAAGAATAATTCTTCTGCTTTTAATCATGCTCTTCAGTTTATTCAAAAAGTTTCAAGTTCTGATATTCAGAGAATTGATGAAGGCGTTTTGTGCAGGATTTTTACTCTTACATTCACGGCGGAAGCTAGAAAATGGTGCAGAACCCTCCCAGTTGCATCAATTCACAGCTGGGACCAATTCGTCAAGACTTTCATTTTTGAATTTGATTGTTATGACTATGACCAGGTATATGATGAAATTGATTATCTACGGAAACAAGATGAATCTGTTAGGGATTTTAATATGCGATTTCATCTTAATTGTCTAAAGTATGATCTTGAAAGTGAACTCATGGATGAAGAATTGTCAGATTATGCTGAGTATTCCCTGCCTCCTATGTCTGATCACGTAGAAATTAGTTCAACCTTTGTTTCATTTTCTTCTAATGTGAATGAGGATTCCAAGTTGAATATACAAATCAGCCATGATGAAGAAAGTCCACAAAGCCTAGGAGTCATGCATGCTCTAATGTAAGAAGACAAAAGCGAGAATGCTGGAGGAAAGCCTACCTTGGAACCAGGAGATGACTTTGATACAAGGTCAGATAATATCATCGCAAATCAACAAATACAGATGCCAAGGTTAGAACAACAAACTATTTCTCTTTCAAAAAGTATCAGTACACAAAGGTATGATCTAAAGCCCGATGTCTATGATGAATCTGATGAACAAAGATTTTTCCATGATGTTTTCAAATGCATTGTTCCAGATTCGCATTTTTCTCTTTATCTTGATGTTTTTAGTGATGATAATTCCTCCCCTCTCAATATTAAAGATATCTCAAAAAACACAGAGGGTTATTCAAACGACTCGTCATTAGGTTTTCAAGATAAAGAGACAGCTATAGAACATCCTTTGACCATTTTCAAACAAGAACCACTTGACCTTCCTTGTCTGAAAATATATGATGAAAAAGAGAAATCTAGGGAAACTTGTAAAATCATTTATGATAGTTACTTTGACAACGATGATGTTGTTGAGTTATCCCAAGTAACTCAACTAAGCTTAGATAATGAGAGTTATCCTAATTCAGAAATCATATCAGTCAATCCTCATTTCAAAGTAAGAGATCTTTTGCATGATTTTACTATCCAAGACAATACCCCGATCTATGATTCATATCATGAGGAAACCTCCATGCCTGTTCACAATCATAACTTGTCTTCTCATTCACAAGACGGAATTTGAAATTGCTCGGATCCCATAACTCTGGCCAGTTCTTGTGAGAAGCAAGATGTTACAAGTAACTCCTAGTTGTGCTGTAACACTATTTGTACAAATAATCATTCCTTTCTTTCTCACTTGCACTCATTTTGTACAAAATCGGATTTTGTTTTAAATTTTCAGACTTTTGATAGATTACTGTGGCATGTAGAGCATCTTATCGAAGAACATTCGAAAGATGTGCGACCATTTTGGAAAGCTAAGCTGTGTCAAGGAAGTAAAGAACTTTCCCAATTCCAAGATCAATCATTATCAGACTTTCTTAAGAAACTTCTTTGGCATCCAAAACACCATCAACCGAGGAAAGTACCTTTCGAAACTTGTTGGCAATTCGCGCCAATTGATAAAGATCTTTCCAGGAATTTCCATCTATTTAGTGATTTGTATATGGAAACTTTCCTTTTTAACGAAATCGCTAAAAGCTCAACTTTAACGAACAGTAGGTTACAAGCCATTGAGACTAAAAAATCATATTCACAACCTGGCTTGTCATCCTTCCTATTACGAGATCATCAATCCATAACAGAAATTCATCCTAATTTTTATGATCCAATAGGTACCCAGTTTGAAAGAAGTTTTTATGAGAAAGAAATATCAGACAGAATTCCAACTGATGTTACATATTCTTATTCTGCATCCAACATTAACAGTTCAGGAAAAGTTTTGTTCTTAATGATAATGTTTGGAAGTTACATACGTGTAGGAATAAAAATGAAGAGATGGTTCCACTGGAAATATCATTTCACCTAGCTAATTTTCTGTACATAGTTAGAATAGGAGTAGGAATAATTTAGCTAGGTTATTAGGTTTACTTTTAATAATTGGTAGGCAAAATAAGAGAAGAGATTATCCCTATTCTGTACATAACCCTAGAGAATGTCTACCTCTCATTGCGTTAAATATTTTTTTCCATAATAAAATTTGCTATGGTTAACAACATTTGACATTTACTAAAGACACCTTTTCTCTATCAAAGATTTTGAACTTTTGCTTCTATGAACAGCAAATCTTTTGGAAACTTGATCTTTATTATCAACAGAACTTTAACCCAGATATGATGCTAGTTTCAACTCCAAGAAATTTGAAGAAAGCTATCTTGGCGAAGAAATTGTTTTAGGTCAGTACAATGAAAGGTATCAATAATAAAATAAAGATTCTCTATAGAAACAGCCATTTCCAAACAACTCTATCATTGTCGTCCAGATCTTTCTTAAGGAAAGAAAATTTGACTTCCTCCCTGCTAAAGGAAATCGCAAAATTCAGAGGAACAATCCGAAAAAACACTATATCTCAAAGAATAAGAGGTCTCATCATGAGCCGGCTTATCATGATCACAGATATTATAACTTGCTGACTTTGTCGATACTGTCTACCAAAATAGGGCAACGACTCAAGATTGTTGGAATCAAGAGACAAGGGGTCTCATCACGAGCCAGCTTCTTCAGCAAAAGTGTAAATCAAGTGAATGACTGTGTCATAATTTGGCCACCAAACCAAGACATTGTTCTTTAGAGAATAAAAAAGGAAAAAGTGTCAAAATGGGTTTTTCTCTGAAAAAGTTGTAAATAACCTTAAGCAGGATAAAGGATCATTACTGAGTAATAGGTAACCTTGTCGAGGCTATGGACGCCTGCTGGCAGCAGAGGCTCTACCTGCGACAAAGGAGCATATTTAAAAGGCTGCTACACAGGGGAAAATTTATTTTATGTTTTACAAGACCAAGTAATGGCTGATATAAATGCAAGGACAAGCTGAGGATGCAAGTAATTAAAATAGAAAGAGGTTGAAACGAAATATCATTGACAGTTTGAAGTATAATATGCTTTATCTTTTTATAATAAAGTTTAAGTTCTCTGAGAAAAAAAAATTCAGGAGTTTGAAAACGTCAATAGAAGATCAGAGATAACTGGTTCTCCCAAGTGAATCGCCAATTGTTGTGGCCGGCAACAACCCCCCTTTGTTCATTTAAGTATTGACCAAAATACTAAATGAATGGGGACCCTTAGTTAATTTTTAGGAAAAGCAAGAATTTCCTTTCTTCAAAATAAGGTTACCATCATAAGCTTAGGTAAAGCCTTTTGAATATTTTAAACCTAAGTCTATGATAAGGAGAAAATCTTTAAAGTCGCGTTGCAAAAAAGATAAGAAATACCTCCATTTCTCTTTAAAATCAGTATGCGCAAGACCCTCGTGTTAAGAATAACGTCGCGTCGCAACGAAGTAATACTCATAAAGAAAAACTTAAAGATTCACCGATCTGCGATAACGCCGATCGCAAGATCGCATATCACAGAAATGAGCCGGCAAGATTTGGCAAACATCAAACTTCTGCGATCTGCGATGTTGCGATCGCTGCGATATTACATCCTTGCGATTTGCGATGGTGCGATTTGCTATCGCGCGATATGTGAGGTTACGTAAGCAAATCATAAATCACTTCATTACGAATCCTTCGGGCACGCCATTCAAAGAAAAGCCACTTACCATAATCTGACTCGAAATCATGCGCTTTTAATGATAGTAAATGAATTAGTTGTCAGTTATTAAATGGATTAAAGACGCGTGCCTTGGTAGAGATTTACTTCACGTAAGGTGGAATATCTGATACATTTGTTGCATTTAAAACTCTCCCATCACCTTTCTGGATCAGTCATTTCCACTTCACTCGTAATCTGCAGGAACGAAGAGCTAAGACGATTCAAACACAAACGCAGGAAGAAATGGGAAAGAAAAAAAAAGCTCAAAGCTCTCAAGCGAAGGAAAGGACGAAGGAGATGGCGCCTTTGTATACAGACACAGCCTATAACAGAGATGCAGGGATATCAACATGGGAAAGCATGTACAGGCTACTAGAAGAGGAAAATCCTAGAATAATGAAGGTTGTTGCTGTCGCGGGTGCACAACGCTCTTCTGAGGCGTCCTTAGAGGAGCTAGCATGTTCATTTCTTCACAGGATAGCGGCAAGACCCAAAATTCTACCATATATCGATATGATCAAGTGGATACTTGATGATGCAGACATGAACAACAGACAATTCAAAGTTCAAGGACACGGGCTCATCGGATCGTTTGCTGCGCAAGATTTGAAGCTTATGTATCATCTTCCTGAACCGCAGGCAACTTACAACGCACAATTTGTTAAGAAATTCGCGGCAGAGAACCCAGACCTATCAGAGACCACCAGAGATTGGTCTAGAAAAGAGGAGCCGCTCAAAAAGGACAAAAACGGTATGTACAGCACTGGTTCCCTCACCTCTCCATATTGTTTTGCTGCGGCCATGCTTTGTAGGTTATTTGGGATGCCGGATATCAATAAGTTCTCATCTGAATGGCTACCATTAATTGATGCTGCCACAAGCGCCGATATTATAGATTGGGCCAAGATCCTTTCTGATAATCTATACACGGCTGTTATCAATTACCGGTCTAAAAGATCCTCTTCTCAAAGGATCTATCCTCCTTTTTATCTGTCTGCATATGTTATGGATTCCATTTGTCTTCTGTCTAAATTCCCCACTATGGGTTGGAAATGGACTACCCAGGACCCATTGCCTATCCATGTTTATCATAAGGTGTTATGGGATTCTCAGTTCATCCCTCACTTCTACCAGATTTGCCACGAGCTTATTTTGCCCTTGTATAGAATAATGTATGATAAAGACCCCCGGAGGTGCTCTCCCGAGGCACAAATTGATATCATCCCCATCGCGAGATGGTTCGGGGAAGAATGGTTTACTTACATTAGAGTTTTTGGAAGCACTGTACCTCCACATGTACTACCTCTATATATCCCTTATAAAATTTTGGCTCGGGAAATTGCCTAACAAACCTGTTCAGAAGGCGGCCTGACCAAAGACCTAAAGGACAAGAAGAAGGCCATATGGCCTCAATTTCCTGTAGCTTGTGGGGCCTTCTCATTGTTCCATGTAGGACACGCTTTCGCCGAAGTGGAGAATGTGACATGTCTTCAATTATTTAAATTCCCAGCAAGGCCATTTGACCCAAATGATGTTGCCCAAGAGTTCACAACGAACGTCAAAATAAAAGTGTTCTCTGGGAAGAAAGATTTGTTTGATGATTTGTTTCAGAGTAGAAGCTCGCTCCAAGAAATTTTGCGGGAAGCTCGGTCGAGGTTGTCTCCAAATGATCTTCAAAGATTCATGTTATACAGAGAAAGAAGGCTGGCCAGTATTCCTCTAGAGAAGCTGTGACTGCCTGCTAGAGAGCCAACTCCAAGCATTAGCCTCAGCGAAAACTCTAGCACTTCCAGATCTGAGTCCAACGCTGCGGAAGGAGTACCTGAGCATCCTAAAGAGTCTGGATACGACCAAGAAAAAAACGAAGAAACAACTAAAGATACAGCTCAGTCAAGTGCAATGTCTCAACAGCAAGTTATCGCCTCCCCGCCAAGAGATGTCCCCCCTCCTGTCATCGAAGCACCACTCGTAACAACAGAACTGGACAAAGAATGGGAAACCTTCAATGAATTGATCAATCTTGAAGGTCAAGCCCCGAAAACACCTGTGAACAATACACAGGTAGTGCAAGAAGTGGTTCCGACCATAGTCAGCAGTGTCACAGAAACGGAGCACATTCCTATCGCTCCACCTTCTGAGCTTCTACTTAATGTAGAAGAAATTCCCCCACTGGATGTATTCTATAGTCCCCAACACAAAGCAGTTGTAAGGAGACAGAGGAAGAAAAGAAAATTTGAAAATGCACTATCACAAGATGCTGAACACTCGGACGTCTTATGGAAAGACCCCAATAATAACTCGACTAAAAATCTCACTAAGCTGTCTCAGATCACAGGAGCATATGCTTCTGCAACTATTGACAAGGCATCGGAAGTTCAACAACTATTGAAAGAACAAGAAGACCAAATACAGCTACTACAGCAACAGTTGCAACAAACCAATGCTAATATTGAAGCTTCCAAACAGCTCGAGAAGCTGCAGGAAGACTTTCAGCAGATGCAGATAGGCTATCAAAGAAGTCTAGACGAGAAAGGAAAACAGTTGCAGACTTTACAGGAAATGCATTAAGATGAGCCTAAGCTGGCAGAATTTATTTCAAAATCTATTGGCTTAAATGAGCAACTACTGCAGCAACAGGAAGAGTTGGGACGTAAAATATCACAGTGGAGTCACTATTGCGAGCTGAGCGATAAAATCAGCAATCAAGTGGTAGAGTTGCGAAGTGACTATGAGCAGAGCGACAAAAGGGTGACGGAGTACTTAACTTGGCAGGATGATGATGAAGGGAAAAGAGCAGGTGCACCCAAGGTAAACGAAAATCATAAAGAATTGCTCTTTAATAAATGGAACGATCAAATCAGGCAGGCGGAGCGAGCAGCGGAGACAGCGGCTACACAGGCAAGCATTCTTATCGACTGTGTAAATGAGAATTTACACAGGGCCAATTTAATTGCAGAGACCACCCCGGGGTACCTACCAAATAAGTTACAACTGGAAGCAGAATGGAAGCAGAAAGCGCAGGCAAAGGGGAGAGCAATCCAAGCATTAGCCAGGTTGAATTGGGAATGTTACTGGACGTACTTGGTCAAGCTGCACAGCCAATGGATGACAGTGAAATGCATCACAAACACGGCCGAAAAAGTAGTGCCAGCTCTCGTAGATGCTTTTTTCGCAGCCCAGCTGAGCGCAGAAATCAGTCAGCCGACTCTCCTCAATCCCATGCTGAACACTTGCAACTTTAAAGACCAAGTTCAGAAATAGCCTTATTTAGAATGTTGTTTTTTCTTTTAACTAGATTAGAAAAAGGACGGTCATTTGAAAACTGCATCCTAAATTTTGTAATAATACTATTATTAGAATTAGGAAGTAGTATTTTAACCCTTCTCATTGCATTTGGAGAAGGGTCCAGAAATTTGTCAAAAACTTGTCCTCGGAACATGCACTTCTGCACCCTCAGAGGAGGTTTTGATGAATGGATGGATCGAGATTTATTAATGTTTGCATTTTAATGTCTGCTACTGATGTTGCACTTTTGTACTCTTAGTAGATGTTAGAACAAGTAGAGATAAATCGTTGTTGCTTGAATTTTATGGGTAGGATTAGTCATAAATGGTACTTTTATCTCTTGACCATTTCTGCTTATATTCTTAAAGTGATATGCAGTTTTCAGATGTTTATATGTTAATGCATGAATGTGTGGGTTACCATTTGGAACTTCTGTATGGTGGAGTCATTTATTTTTGTTTTATATATGAATAACTTATTATGCGATATGCTGTTCACAACTGTTTTGCTTAACTTTTTATGCAGAATGGTTTATCTTAATTGATTTCTATTCTTATGATAGCTGAATGATCTTTATTACTAGTTATTGTTCGAAACCTCTTTAGATCGCATAATAGAAGAAATACACCCCTGGTTAGCGTAGATTAGATGTGTTGTTTCTCATTAGATTACAATAGCATAGAGTTAGTTTAGAAGTTTGAATTAGATTAGCTTTAAATACTCCTAGATCAGCATCATCCAACTCTACACACACACACACCCCTTAGATTGGGAAACTGGTCCCATTATCCCCAGTCCGACCCGCTATACCAAATGGATAAGAAGCTGCCAACCAAGCTCCGGACCGGGTGGGTATCCCCCTTGTTGTCGACCCGACTTTCGGGGCTTCAAAACTACCCTCACGTTGTCGTGGACCCTGTGACACTTCACTACCGCGCACAGTCCTGACATCCCGCAGCTCTCGAGCAGAGTAGTTTATAGTCTCGTGCCTCCTTTCACCTGCCTGGAGTGCTAAGACTGTGCTTATGTCAACCAATCAAATGGTCGAGCCGCCTGTGTATGTCTTCAAATGACTGCCATTGACTTTCCCTGGGAAGAGTTCTCCATTTAACTTTACCAACTGCACCGCAAAACTATCTGTGATCTCCTTAATAACATACGGTCCTAGCCAATACTTTCTGAGCTTCCCTTGGAATTAATCAAACTTACTATCATATAAAAACACCAAATAATTGACTTTAAAGGTGCGAAAATTAATATTTTGATCGTGCCAGGCCCTTTTGCGCTGGTTTTGTACCTGGTGGTGGAATCTAGCCAAAAACTGTTCTTCTTCGAGCTCCCCCAACTGTGTGAGCCTCTCCTCCAGGGCTCCGCAATATGTCATACCTGTGAGTGTTGCTATGCGCATACTAGGCACGATGTATTCCATAGGCATTATGACTTCCACTCCATAGACAAGCCTAAAAGGTGTCTATCCCATCAGGTTTTTGCATGTCATCCTATAAGCCCATAATACTGTAGGTATGCAAGGGTGCCAATCACTTTGCTGCACATTTCATACCTTGTTCAATGCCTTTCATACCTTGTTGAATGCTTTCGCGTGGAGAACCTTCTACGTGACTGTTCTTCCTACATAATGTCTCCCCAACATTAAGAGCCATTTTCACATTTGTCCCCCCAACACATGCTTATTGACCATACATTTCAGCACCGAGTTCATGTGCATCCACATAGGTTGTTTTCGATATCCCTCTGCCCACCTGGCCAGATGCGCCCACGGATAATTCCGTCCATTGTACTTATCTGTCAATCGCACCCTAGGCTTCCCAAATCACGTGCTCATCATTCTCCTACATTCGCGCCAGTCGTCAAGGGTCCCTTTGTGCGTACCCCACCATCTCGCGGGCGTAGCGCAGTACCCAGACCAAGGCTTGGAGTCGTTTCTTTTCTGGCACCTACCTTTCAAACTTATTCAAGAAGGTATCTACCTCACATAGACCATCATAAGTAAGCAGGTTTCTTACTTATGTCAGTACGCACTGCAACAACCTTGTCATCATATTACAATTCAATGTAGTTACCTCATGTAATCGATTCTTCCATCGCTCCATTTCCTCATCCAAATCTAAAGTATAGGAGCTTTTGCGCTCCCATGAAATCTGCCCATCCGCGGTGGGATTCACCCAATCCTGGTTTCACGCTGTTATCTTATAGATGCAATCCAAATCATCATCACTTTCATAGTTGCGCACCGTCTTTGTACAACACGGTCCTTTAGTAGGGTCCAGGCGTACAACTACGCGTAGTGACTTCTTTTCAAAAATTAATTTTCACTTTTCCATATTGATCACACCGTTCATCTTAGTGGCCCAATCAATTCCTAAAATCGCGGGGTAGGGATTGTTGTCATCAACAATCTCTATCACTTCAAATTCTGCCAGTGCACTCGCTCCCTCAATATCCACAGTTATTCCCTCCAATTACCCTACGGGTATTATTTTTTGTTGGTTTCTGTGGAGTACTAAATAAGGTATGTTTTTGGTGATTATTTCAGTATCTTTTCATCGAAATTTACAAACCTTTTGCATCACGAATTAGGAAAATGATAAATAATTATAATAGACCATGTGAGATTAATATGCAAGACGAAAACGCTGACAATGGTCATTTCCTTATGCAGAAAGGAGGGAAAACGAGAAGTTGTCGTTCCAAAGGAAAGGACAAGGACGGGTTAACCGCTGTCCCTTTGATGGGAGACCGAATGCAAACAAGGCAAAGAAAATCAAAGTGAATCAGCCCGGGAAAGGAGGTGGAGATATCAGCTCGGCGCAGGAGAGAAAAGAAATGATTGAGGACTAACGGTTTGGCGAATCCCTCAGGATCCTTGATCCTGAGGGATCACTGTTTTATCTATTTCTGCACCTAGATATCTCCGTCGTCACCCTTATAAAAGGGGCAACACTGTTAGCTCGGGAGAGGGTTAGAAACGATGATGCTTTTATGTAATTTCCTTTAAGATCAAAACTTTGATCATCGAGTCTCGTTAAGAATTGGTTTACTGTAATTCTGCTCTATGCATTAATACAAACTTGGTTATTATTTCATCTCTTAGCCTGGAATAACTTGAAGTAGTGTACCCCTGGAGGCTAAAGGCCCGGCCCTGGAGGACACTTGCTCCTGTATTATTACGTTTGGTTCATGCATGGTTTTCCTATTGACGTCATTTGGTAATCTGGTGTGTTTTATAAGTTTACATCACATGCTTTGTTATGTTTAATTAATTAAGGTTTCTACAGACATAATGATTGTATTGACTCTGCATCATAATACTGTTCTTTTAAGAGTTGATCTAATACTGCTAGTCTTTATAGAATACTGTTACTGTTCCATTACAAAGCTTTTGTGTTTTGCACCTGTTCATTAACGTTACATAATTCATATTGGAAGTTATGTTCTTTGTGACTGTTGGATTTACGAACAATGCTATTCTATTTTGAAATGCAGTCGTATTCTTTCTAACTGAGATCGATACTTGGATCAGATTACTATTTAAGTGTGTTGCATGCATATATGGTTTTCAAGTGATGTTCCATAACTTATCAGTAATCAGTGTTGTTCCATTCGTGTGTGTTATTCAATCTGCCCTTAAGAGTGAAAGATTTTCGTTTGATTCCTGTAGATTACGATTAATGCATTTCTATTTGCATTAACGCATTTGTGAGACTTAGTTGCTGTTCTATTTCTTAGCTGCTGTTCCATTTCAAGTTTGCTGTTCCATTTCGGATTTGCTGTTCCATTTCAGACTTGCTGATCGATTTCTTAACTGCTGTTCCATTTCTATTTGCCGTTCCAATTCCTAGTATTGGCGTGAAGAATGATTGCAGACTGTAGTGAGCATTGACATCTACTGTCTGGCTCCCAAATCCATGATCTGTTATCTAATTTCCTTTTCCATCAGTTTCCAAAGGGATGGGTTATTGCTACCGAACCCTTGACTAATAAGTTGCTTAGTCTTTTGAAGGTGTGATTTAATATTTTGAAGTGGTTAAGCTGTAGACAATCATCCATTTACTCTTGTATTTCTGAACAATGTACTACTAGCATTACTCTGGCAAATGATGGCCTCAGGCTGAGACACTCTTTGAAATAAAGAAACGTTCCCGGATTGACATATTAATGTGAGGTAATTAGAGGTGAAAGAGACCCTTTCTATAGCTCTAGAGTTTCCTATCCTTAGCTGAATTTCATAACACTGCAGCACAGGTTTCCCCATTCGCTCCCATGTCTGTTTCGGCAGAACATTCACATCCGATCCTAAATGTAGGATGACTTGATCCATCTCATATTCTCTGATCTATGTGGTTAGTCTCATCTCTCTTCTCGTTCTTGTCTTATGTTTTCTAATCTTTCTGACTATGCGCGGTTCTCCTGGCATGGTCCCAATGCATCTGTTAATGAGTTCTTGTAACCATTTCATCGGCTTACTGTCGCTCGGTAGCTTCATAAATGTTTCCAAGAACATTTTGAGCATATATGGGTCCATCTTTGACTCCAATTTATCTTTTCTTCCTGAAGTGGAGGCATTAGCGAAGCTCTTCTTAGCTTCCATCAAGGTTTCCTGAGTGTGCTCCAAATCAAACTCTGCTTCTTTCGCAGGAGATTTGCGAACCCAAGTAATATCTTCTGGTTGTTTTCCTTTATCATCTCCCATTTTGATTCCACTTCGGAGCACAATGTTCACATTCGGATCTTCCTCACGCGGCTCAGACCTCATCATCTACAGGTTCTGAGTTAGGGGAGGTGGTAGCGCTCCTTTGTCGTGTATCCTAGCTATAAGTGGAGGACAATCTTCTGTCTCATGATCAAACAAGGTGTAATACAAACACGATGGGCACATTGGGTTCATGCAATAATGATAATAATTTCCTTTCCCTCCTCAATTATAGCATACCAACTGTCCGCAACCTCTTCTAGGTCCTACTAAGCCTCGGCCTCATCCGCGCCCCTGAAATCTTGTCGTGTCATTCCTGCATTTTGGTTAAAGGGCCGCGTTTTGGCCTGAACTCTGTAGGTGGGAGTTTTATCCATCATTAACTCATAACTTCTACAAGTACGCTCATCATGTCCCACTGACCTATGAAAGTTTCAGAACAATTGTTGCAAAATTTCCGTATACTTTTGTAACAAGTGACAATTGTTCTGGCATGTTTTCCTGCTATTTGAAAAATCGCACACCACAAAGCAAGTGATGTGCTAGATCCTGCTTAAACTTCTGTTCTTAAGGGCATCAGTCTTCCTCTTATGAGGTAATTTGTGAAAATCGGGCAATGGCCCTTGTCATGACCCTCACCCTTGCATTTTACGCACCATACCTCTTCGCGCGCTTCTGGTTGAGTTGTCATGTCCTGTTTCAGACTCTACATCTCAAGGAATAAATTCTTCAGCTGCGCGTGGATCTACTAAACTCCTAAGTTATGATCCTACATCGGGGTCTCATGTAGCCTCATAGTAATCTCTAAAGCCTTCGCCTGAGTCATTATCTTCTGCTGTGATAGTGCACTCCTTAAATGTGGCATTAGTGAAGGTACAAACCACTCGCGATGTTGTCCATCCGTCAGACTCATATTAGCTTCGTGAATCATACATTTCAGCCTTTGATCCACCTTCCAAGGAGTCTCTCTTGGTAGCATCATGATCTATTTGAATCCAATGATTAACTGTGCTTCAGACTTCAGCTTGCTAAATTCTCTATTTAGCGCTGCTTGGATATCTGTGATTCCTGCATTTGGATTATCATTGGAGTCCTTAATATACCAGGTCAGCACTCAGTCCTGCAGGGTTCTAATCAGTATTCTTTCTTTATATTTTCATCTATAACTCCTTGCGCTTCCCATACAGCCCTTACCATGAACCAGAATTGGTCCGAATCCTCATTTCCCAAACCTTTAAACACAAGAAACTTCACTGTGCTTGCCATATTGAATTGTGGTGGTGGTGGAGGTGGTATGGGTGAAGATGGAGGTGTTAGTGGTGAAGCTGGTGGCAGTGTGGGTGTGGGTGGTATTCACGGAATTATTTGCCTTATCATATTGATCGCACTTTACGGTGAGAGCTTCACGAGTTCTTCCTCATCCCCTCGTGGAGGTGAAATCAAGGGGCTATTTTTTGGTCCCTTATTTCCTTCATTTCTATATTTTTTTCCACTTAGTGTAGCCCCAAACATCAAGGTAGCTACATAACCCTCTTTTCGCATAGTAGTATCCAAGTATTCAAAGACTTTACGTACTTACCTTGCGGTCCTTTGAGAAAGCGTCACTATGCCTCACTATAGCTAACTATGGTGTCAACCACAAACTCAGTAATGAATCCTCCTATAATATGATCAAGCCAATGACCAACAGCACGTGCGATCTTATCCTCTGACACTTCCAACCTTCGCACTAACTCTAGGGTCCAAACAATAGGACCGTCAAGTTTCAACCTTCCTTAGCTATCTGCTAGCTTCGTGATCCACTCGTATAGCTTAGTAGGGAAGGATTCGAAGAAGATTTCATGGATCTCCGTGTATAGGTAGCAGTCTAACCACTCTTCTTTTGACAGTTGCGAGTTTTTGTTCTCCTGTGATGCGAACTCATGAATTCTTCTATCCAACTAGCCTTTAATTTCCTTCTTAGTTGGATTCTAATGATACGACATCAGACATCTTTATCCAGATTCTGGTGCCAGCAATGGAACCATTTGTTGGCTTGAGGGCATTAGCCTGCAGAGCGTGGAATGAACTCTCACTCGATGCAGTATGAGGGGATGCTGGAACCAAGTTTCCACACCCTTGAGATGTCTGAGATGTCGACTTAGTCCACTAGATCTGTCTTCACACAAGTCACTTCACGCACTTGTTCCAATCTTCAATACCTTCATGATCTATTATAATCGTCTTCTATGTAGCCCTAATCAGGGGCTGAGATGCTTCTGCGCTGCTAGGGCAACGAACTGCACTATCTCCCCAGACTACACTGCATATCTTACTTATCTTCTTACAGATGTTAGTTAACTTCACGTAAGCAGCTATTCTATCTCACATTCACTTAATCAACATAGTCATATATATTCATGCATCATATAAATAGTAGAAGTGCAATTTATACCCAATATATTCAATGCATAAAATAGGAAATAAATACACATAATTAATATGAAACTTCTATTTATTAATACTTCCAACTATTACAGACTCAACTCACTATGCGCACTTAATTGTAGGGGTTCGTGCACTCAGCTGCGGACTACTAGGCCTCTGCGCACTCAGCTGCAGAGCTTTCTCCTACTCTATGACCCAAAAATAGACTTTACTCTATAGATACGACTCAATTCTTCATCCTTCTTTTGATCTGATTAGATTAGATTCGATTAGATGCCTTAAATACTTAGAGCCTCGCTCTATTTATACAATCCAATGGTCTGCAGACCATGGGTAGATCTCTATAGCCAACATTACATTAACAAAATTGAGGGTGGACAACCCTATGACTCTCTTTCAAGCTACACGCTCCGTGCCCACAAAACACAGAGTCTTTACATTGGAGTTACAATTTTTGACCAAAATCTAGGCTCTAAGCCCCAAAAATTCCCTTGGGGGAACCCGTGCCCAACATCATCCAAATAACATTTAGGAGACAAGTCAACCACTCAGATTTCTTGTCCTTGGGTCCTAGTGTTGTTTGAGAAAACTTAGGGCAGGGTAATGCTCCATAGACATTGCCTAGGCGAGTTAGTTTTAGGACTAACGCTCCCTAGACACTGGTAGGGTGCTTTATAACGCTCCCCAAACACTGCCCAGGTGAGTTAGTCTCAACACTAATGCTAGCATTCCGGGATTTGAGCCACCTTTTTCGGTCTAGAGCCCAAGACATTGCCCAGAATGGAATGATCATTTAGAATTGGTAAGCATACAAGGTAACAAGGATACAAAAGCAATAATATGAACAAAATCATAACCAAACCCCCAATAGCCATGACAGACATTTCGTCAAACATATCATCAACATGTAACCTATAGGTGTAAATAACATAATTAAGAGTATGGATCTCATACTTATCTGAGAATTGCTATGAACCATTGTTTCCTCATGTCTTTTGCTACCTTATCACTTATTGGGTCATAAATACAATATCCATTCAAACACAATTAAAAACATGCTGAGAGCCAAACGTAGTTGCTGCCATAAAATGTACATATAAGCAACATCATAAGAAGAAAAATACAATGGACATATCAGCCATCACAATCCATATATACATCAGTAAATTTGTGCATGAAAATCAAGGGAATTAATTTTTCATTAATAATGCAATGAGCCAAACAGTGATGGGATTACCACATTCCACCCAACCATAGATTGGCCAAGCCAAGTCTCTCTTCAGCCAATCACCCCTATGCCATATTCCAAGCATGAACGTGGGACTCATAGAACACATAAAAAACACCAATCAATGTCGATGCCACCAGATTTCTCCACCTACACCATGAGGAATTTTGAGTGCCCCCTAGTCTCTTAGGCTTTACTGTGTATCTGCAGTTTGATCTAGGGAAGACTAGGCCCTACACCGAGACATACTCTCCAGTCTTTATCGTGCATTTTATCCTAGAATCAATAGGCTCAACGGAGAGAAAATCCACCTCTTAGCTTTACCATATATCCCGCCATTCATCGACAATGATTCCTACGCCCACCGAGGAACACAATCTGGTGTTACCACAACCCACAGTCTGGTTTAGGGGTTACTAGGCCATTGGCTTCATGCATCCTCAGTTTGGTTCAGGGACTACTACCACCATGTGTTTGTTAATTTGGAGATACACCCCACATAGCTTCGAATCCAATCCGACCATCCCCCACAAAATGCATGAGATAACCTATCTCATCAAAGCTATCAGGAAATGGCAAGGCTAGGCTGAAAATACTGGCACACCTAGAAAAACCCATGCCATGGTAGAAAATAAGCACATGCAATCCCATGCATGCCAAATCTAGCAATGAAAATACACATGCACCTTGATATCTGCAATGAAGCTTGTTATAACTACTTGATCCTGCCTTTCCATGCTTGATCTTTGCTTCCTCTTGCCTTCTTTGGCTTTCTTTCTCAAATGCCAAAGTGCTCCAAGAAAACTCTAAGTATCCAAGAGTATGAGAGAGAAAGAGAATAATGAGAGAGCTCCAAATATAAACTGACCAAATCTTCTCAACCGATCCTCATAATCCTTTTTATTAATGAGGCCTTTATTTTATTCATTTTCCATTATTTTCCCTCAATTTCGTCCTCACATGCAACTTGTGACCTTTCACCTTCCTTCTCTCCTAATTTCCATTATTTTCATAAATAAATGTGCCAAAACACCTTTTTGCCTCTTTAATACTTTAGCCATTGCCTTTGCCAATTTCCTTAGCCATAAACAATTAAATGAACACCCCCTAAGATGTCTTTCCCACCATTCATCTTCGAATACGTGTCCCATCATCCATGGTATTTATACATTTTTACATGAAATTTTCACCAGGGCTATTACAATTATGAACCCAAGGGATTAATATTAAACCCAAGGGCCAAATATTATAAACCCAACATTGGTAAACCCAAATATAAATACTACAAACACTAAAATAAACATGGTTTATTTTCATGGTGAGACAATCCTTGTCACAATACAACATTCAACCATGGTTGACAATGGTTGGATATGATTGACAATGGTTGACCATGATTGATATTATAAATCTAAGGGAATAATAAACCCAAGGGATTGACATTATAAACCCAAAACAATAATAAACCCAAGGGATTAATATTAATATCCCAAGAGATTATAAACACAAGGGAATAATAATAAACCCATTGGACTAATACTATATACATAACATTGGTAAGTCCAAATACAAATATTACAAACACTAAAATAAACATGGTTTATTTTCATGGTGAGACAATCATTGTCACAATGTGACATTCAACCATTGTTGACCATTGTTGGTTATGATTGAAAATGGTGGACCATTATTGATATTATAATCCTAAGCGAATAATAAAACCAAGGGATTAATATGAGAATCACAAAGAAATAATAAAACGAAGGGATTAATACTAAAACCCTAAGGGATTATGAATCCAAGGGAAAATATTAAACCCAAGGTACTAATACTATAAACCCAACTTATATAAACCCTAAGATAAATATTATAAACACTAAAACAAACATGATTGACCATTGTTTATTCTCATATTGAGATGATGCTTATCACAATTCCATGTTGAACCATGGTCGACATCATAATAAACCATGTTTGACTTGGGAATAATAAACCCAAGCGATTGATATTATAAACACAAAGGAACAATAAACCCAAGGGATTAATACTAAATCCCCAAGGGATTATGAACCTAAGGTAATAATATTAAACAAAAGTTACTAATAGTATAAACCCAAGGTATACAAACCCTAAGATAAATATTAAAAGTACTAAAATAAACATGGTTGAATTAATAAACCCTAAGAATTAAAATTTTAAACTCAAGTGATTAATAAACCAAAGGGATTATTAATACTATAAACCAAAGGAACTAATAAAACCAATCATTTAATATTAAAAACCTAACGAATTAGTGAACCCAAGGGATAAATATTAAAAACCTAAGGGGTCAAAAAGCGCAAGGGATTGATATTACAAACATAAGAGTTTAATCAAGATGACCATGATTAATATTATAAACCCAACCTAATAATAAACCAAAGGGATTATGAACCCAAGGGAATAATATTAAACCCAAGATATTAATATTATAAACCCAACATTGGTAAACCCAATATACATATTACAAACAATAAAATAAACATGGTTTATCTTCATGGTGAGACAATCCTTGTCACAATGTGACATTCAACCATGGTTGGCCATTGTTGGGTATGATTGATAATGGTTGACCATATTGTAAACCTAAGGGAATAATAAACCCAAGGAATTGATATTATAAACCCAAAGGAATAATAAACCCAAGGGATTAACACTAAAACCTTAAGGGATTATGAACCCAAGGAAATAATATTAAACCCAAGGGACTAATATTATTAACCCAACATATATAAACCTTAAGAAAAATACTATAAACACTAAAATAAACATGACTGACCATCATTGCTTTTCATATTGATACAGTCCTTATCACAATTCCATGTTGGACCATGGTTGACCATAGTTGACATCATAATAAACCATCGTTGACGAGGGAATAATAAACCCAAGTGATTGATGTTGGACAATGGTTGATCATGGTCGAACATGGTTGTTTATTGTTAACCATTTTTGAATAATATTAAACCCTAGGAATATGAACCCTTAGATCAATAAACCGAAAGGATTGATATTATAAACCCAAGGGAATAATAAACCTAAGGGATAAAAATTATAAACCCAATGCATATAAACCTTAACATGACTATTATAAACCCTAAAATAAACATGGTTGACCATGGTTGATTTCCATATTAGATTAATCTATTGTGATATTGACATAATCATAAATAGTTGGACAAATATTTAACCCTTAATACTGGGGTTTTATAAAACTAAGGGACTATTAATATTACAAACCCAAGGCATTAATAAATGCAAGGGATCAATACACCCAAGGAATCAATAAACAAAATGAGCTAATATTAAAAACACAAACAATTAATAAAACCTGGACATTAATATTTTAAGGTCACGGGATTAATAAAACCAAGGGATTAAATTATAATCCAAAGGAATTATTAACATTAAAAACTTGAAGAACGAAGAAACCCAAGCATTTGATATTATAAACCTAAGGAATTAAAGAAGAACAACATAATAGGACATTTTAAGACCAAAGATATACATTTTTCTACATAAAAACAATAACAAGAAAAAAAATTCAATTTCACCAACATTGCAACCACAGAAAGAACATTGAGTCTTAACATATATTTTTTGTTTTCTTCACATAAAATAATTACACTACAAAATTGAACTTCAAACACTTCATCAAAAGTTGTCTATGGAATGGCCTCTTTCAAAACACAACCAGACCGATGACAAAAGCAACACCAATTCAAATCAACAAGATAATGATCATGATACTTAACGCTTTCCAACCAATTCCTTATTTTTCTCCTCCCAGACTTCCTTTGGTGCGCATGTAATAGGTATTTTACATGTGTTTTCGTTTCATCTAGCACACGAATATGATCACCAATAAAAGTAGGATGGAACCCATGTTTTTTATCAAACTTGTTCCGAAGATATGAAAGAAAACTTATAGCTCCAGCAATATTGTGCACTGTTCTAGAATTATAATAGATGAGATCATTATTGTCCATATATGCATTTGAAAGACAAAAAAACAAAATCAAGATCAATAAGAACATGCACAAATAAATAAGCGCACACACACACACACATATATACAACATAACACCCCATTTTTATTTATGTTATAAAACTTAATATTATAATGTTACATGAAAAAAAACAATCTAGTGTTACATGAACCAAATGATATAAAAAATTCTACAAATATAAGCCTCATTTGACAATACAATAGAATAAAAATATGGCCAATATTCAAAACCTCCTTTTTTGAATTTCATGATGTAATATGAATCCACAATATTAATATCAATATGAAATAGTTGTAAAAATTATTTTGAATGATTGGTTCATATAACTCGTTGTTTATGTCTAAATGGTTTGTTACAAAGAAATGAACAATATGCACTTTAGAAAAAAGAGTAAATTGAACAACATGAAAAACAATGTAAACAACTTTCTCAAATATTACTATGAATATGATGAATTTATTAATCTCATAAATATATGAAAATGATTATTATATTAAAAGAAAATCAAAAGGATAATAAAATAAATTCAAAAAAATACTATAAATAAGGTCACAATCTTATTATTTGTATGTCATAGTGATATGCACTTCAATCGCTCCTCTTCTTTCTTCCTGATTATAACATATGCACTATCTTTCATCTTGGCATAACGTTGAAAAGAGAAAGGCGGTGCAATGCGTAAACCATCTATTGCTTTCATGCTTGATATGGCTTTGAAGGTAAGGCCTTGCTGCTCTTTATTCCTGATATCAATTGACGCTCGTTCTAAAGACAATCCCTGTGACTTGTGGATTGTAAGAGCCCATGCCATACTCAACGTATTTTTTTTTTCAATTCCCTCTTATCGATGGTGTGATAGGCACAATGTTTGGATATCTTGCATCAAATGGAACACCAACATACTTATCAAAAACAATAGTTGTGAACATTGGAAGTTGAGGTGGCTTAGAGGTAGGCGTATAAAATATGTCCTTAACATAACTAAGTGCACCATTCACCAAGCCAACTTCAAGCCATAAATTACATGTCAACATAACACACTGACCATGACATAACAAAACATCATGGTCCAATTGATCATCATCAACACCAATGATTTCTGAACACCTTGAATGCTCAGTAATACATTGTGAAATTGGAGAATTTAATGATTTTAACATATGCCTATTATGGAAGGAACCAAATTATTTGTTGGAAACATGTGAGGTGCTGCAGTAAATAAATCTCTTTCTCTAGGATGAAACCTCATATCAACGCATGACATAAGAAACTCCCAATCTTCAAGAACATGTTCTACATTTCTTATGTTATTGAGGACTCTACGAAAACAAGATTGTTTCTCATTATTCCCTTGTTGGAGAAATATTGTGTCAAGAGGGAAAACAATGTTCAATTTGTTCCAGAAGAATTTCCCTGTTGTATTACTTGCATACAAAGGCTTATCTCTCACGGGAAGAAGTTTGCCAAGGTCACCCACAAAGATGATGGATCTTCCACCAAAATGACATTTCTTTTTCTCTGGAAATGCTTCTCGTAATCGAGCATCTATTTCCATAAACAACCTTGATCCTAGAAAGCTCATTTCATCAATCAATATATATCTAACATGTCGGATTTATTCTTGGAATACTGCAAGTGATTTCCCCTTTAGTAGCTGCATATCTTTAATTGAAATTTTTAGAGTTGAGTGTATTTTTTTTGCATGTATATTAAAAGCATCTATTCTTATTGGGGCAAGAAGAAGCAACAAGCTTCCACCATTACTTGATGAATTATAAAGAGCTTCAAAAATGAAATGGATAAGGAAAGACTTCCCAGTGCCCGTAGTGCCCTGAATAATCATAAGAAGAGCTTCATGAATCTCATATTAAGCAAAGTGCCTTAAAACAATTTCAGAAGCAAGTAGGTGTTTTTTCGACAAAGAATCTAGAGATGCAAATGTTTTGTTTGAAATTTCAACAATATCACGCCCTGATTTTGCATTGCTTATAAAATTAATAGCTTCTTCTGCAACATCATCAGAAATAGTTGTACTTTCCAAGTCAAAGGATATATCGAAGTCCCTTCGACCAGGGTGTGAATATCAAAATTATTCACATCATTTGGTGAAACCAAGCGAGAGAAAATATGCCAATCTCGAAAATCATCTTTAAGATTCATTTCCTGGTTAGAAAAATCACCATCTTCTTCATCTTCAATATTTTCTATAATTGATAGATTTCGATCAACATACCATGCTCGATATCGAAAATTCCTCCAATTTTTAATAATAATTTCAGGTGAGAGGCCAATTTCTGCAAGAATGTCACGAAATGGCTTGTACAAGAGTAATGATGTCCAACAAAAGGCTTCAAATTCCTCTGAAGACTCACCAAGAAAAGAATAAAATCGTGGAAAACCTCGAACAATATCATGAACATCTCTAGGCTTCCATGGATCTTTTTTATGCTTGCTATCAAATGTCCAAGATCTTGCTATTTCTATCAAAGATAGATGTTCAAGGAAAAAAAGTCTCTCCTGATAATGTTGAACAAAAGTATTCTTAGATGAAAATTACAAGCCATCCCTTAAGATTTTCCTAAAAATCTTTCTTCCAACATTTAAGGAAACAAATTTCCTACTACAAACAACAAGAGGTATCTTAAGTAACATATGGAACTTTTCTTGTGCTCCAATGTCACAGTCAATAATTGTTTCCGCAAGAAACCTTCTATATGCACATAAATCATGATCCTCAGAGCCAATAGAACTTGAAATTATTGTTAACATATGATGATAACTTTTAGACCTTTCTTCTACTTTTGATGCATACTTAGCAATATATTTCAAGACAAGATAGCAAGAAAGCACTAGTTGACAATCAACATTTGCATGCCACATTGTTAGAAGGTCAATGTTATGTACATTAATTCTATCCTCATTTCTTGCTGGCTCATTTTCTCTTCTTCCATGATCATCTATGAACAATATTGATTCATCACAAATATCCCATGGAGCATTGTACCAACATGTCAGAATATTGCCCTTTTTGCACAGCCAAGAATCTACAGTACACTCTGTGTTCCTATGGACATGGTTTAATAATTCTTCGTAATCATTATGAGGATTACAAGAGAAAATCTTAGCAATATTCAATAGGCAAGGGTCATCATTAAGGCTTCGTTGAACCATTATGTTGCGAAAATGTATGTCATGTGGATTCCATGCAGTTAAATATTTTTCAAAGAATCTCTTTGCAAGATGTACATCAGAAACCATTTGACCAATCAAGTCTTTCCATTTCAGGAGTGCCTTCTAACCATAGGAAACCATGGATATGTGTTGAACCTCTATGTTGCCACTCATATCTAAAAAAAATGAATATATAGTTACTACAAACAATATAAAAAGAATCATAATAAAAGTTGACAAAGTACAGAAAATGAATTCAACATCACAAACCTATACCAGAAGTCTTTAGCTTTAAGATATTTTTGGATAAATTTCTCTCGAAAAATATTGAATCTATGGTGCATAAATGCCGCAAAACTATGAGGGTACTAGATAACATTATAAATTTTCATATGATGCTCATTTAAAGAACGAGAATGTGAATGTATTGGCATGAGGTTATGCAACTCTGGCCACTTTGTGTCAGTTGCACTCAAAGTATAAAATAAAGATGGACATCCTAATTGAATAATCATGTCAATCAATTCAGCTCGACACTTAGTCTAGTATGCCCTTGTACCTCTCAGAGAAGAACCAGACTACATAAGATGCTCAACCAAATTATTATATGGTAAATCCGATAATTGGTGATGCAACCCTTTAATTGTTGTAGGTTAGTTATCATGTAAATGTTTATTTACAAAAAATGTAGCAATTTCTTAGCTCAGATGCCTCATTATCATGTTCAATAGGTAATATCAAAAGAGAGGATGGCTTCCAAATCTATGATCATAGTGCCTAAGAATATGTAATGCATACTCATGAAGTTGAACAGTACAAATACATGGTTGCAACCAATTAACATCACTAGAGGGGAAGAATGTTGGGAACACCATATCTAATAGCCCCTGTATATCATATTCATTTACTGGAGAGGTTCCAATACTAGGCCAATCCATGTATTGAACATGTGAAGAATCAAGATTATCATGAAATGCTCTAATTTCTTCCACTTCTCTTCGTTCATTTGGGATGCGAGCAACAAAAGAAGACGAATGAGAGGGAAAATGCTTAGTAGGAAACCCTCCTTTATTAGTTTCATTCATCTCAGATTCTTCAATATCACAATCAACAAATTAAAGCCTAGATGAGACATCTGTTGATCTTTCGGGAAAAGCATTCTATGAATCATAGTCAATTACAACATCTCGATAATATTTATCATGTTGGATTTTGAAAATCAATGCAGCCATCACTCCAGATATTTTGACATAAAATTCATAATATTTAGATTGAGAAACATGTCTCCTCACAATTAGAAAGTGAATATCTTCAACATGTTGGGAAGGCTTTGTACAATTGTAGAAATATCTTGAGGAAAGCTAATTGTATGACCACTATACTTATATTACCCACCTCGAGCATGTGTCACTTGAAAAATAGGATTCACACGTGCTATTAGCATTTATTCAAATTGAGTAAGGACTCTTAAAATATGTGGTTTCTCACCAGGATCCATGTTATTAAATCAACAGAAACAATGGGCTCCTCTTCCACTCTTACATCGTCTGCAAACAGGTCCTTTAGAAAGTCCCAAAACTTGGATTTCGGGATATGATTCTTGGCAAATGTGGCACATTTGGATAACTGAAAAGCTATATATCTTTTCTCGAAACATTTTATGCACTGAAATCATGTTTTCATCACAATGAATATGATATCTATTGGCCGAACCATGTTGAAAACCATTTGGAAGAGTAAAATTTCTTCTGAAATGTACTTCATCTCCAGGAACATGAGATTCCCTTCGCAAATTTGAAGCATGTGGAATGGATCTATGACAATGTATTTCCAAATTTATGGTCTGCATTTTGTGAACCTAAGAGGATATAAAGGTCTCTTTATCCTAAAATATTTTGAAATTTAACTTCCAACTAATTATAAATGAAGAAAATGAAAAATAATTAAATGCATTCAAAATTTACATTTTTGTCTTGATGTGAATGAGGGTTATGAGATGGTTTCTATTGGTTGCTAACATCAGTGAATGGAACATTTTGGGAGTTAGTTTATATGCCTCTATTCAAATGAGTTGTTTCCTATTTCAAAAAAATAAAATACATTATAGAACTAAATTTCCAAGAAATAAAGATTCAAAAATGGAAAATAATTAAAATACATTGAACATCTACATTATTTTTACGATTTGATGTTTTGGATTCCAATTCTCCAACCTAATGAGACGAAATCATGTTTTCTCCATAAAAGGTTACAAAATACAATTTCCAATAAGAAATGAATGTAAAAGTGAGAAAAATATCAAATGCACTCAACATTTACATTTGTTTGGGAATGTCGATGAACACTATGAGATGGTTCCTCTTCACTTCTAACATAAGTAGATGGAACATATACGATTTTAATTTGTATGCCTCTATTGAAATGAGTTGTGTCATGTCCGAAGAAAATAAAATACGCCATAAAATTCAATGTCCAACCAAACTAGAAATTTGAAAAATGAAAAGAAAATCAAAAACATTGAAAATTTACATTAGTTTGGAAATTTGATCATCGAGGATAATGCACAGGAAGTTTATGAAATGCTTCATCTTCACTTCTCATATTAGTAGATGGAACAATTTGGGAATTAATTTCTAGGCCTCTATTAAAACGAGTTGTATCATATTCCAAGAGAATCAAATAACTTATAAGTTTAGTAAACAAAACTTTGTAAATGTAGGAATGTAATAAAACAACCACTATTGCAGCAAAAATAAAAATATCATTGTGGTACCTCCATTGTTCCATGTGAAATGCTATAAGGGATGACTAATTCTATTGGTGGGACCACATTACTTTGAGAAGCGGGATTGGAAGATTCGATGTTTCATGTAACTGCCTCCAAATTATCAAACAAATGGCCAAGTAAACTATCATCGAAATCATCACACACAATGTCATCATTACATCCACCATGGACGTTTTGCAACCTTTGGCCATCAAAACATGCAATTAGACACATGGAAGGGTTATGGTGGACATTTGCATCCACATTATCGATATGGAATTCTTCCTGATTTCAAGATGTTTCCCCAATGTCATAAACATTTTGAAGGGAGCATTTAACAACAAGATTATGCTGATGAGGATCATATCTTGATAATGAACTATCAACAGGAAATATTCTTTCCATTATATCATCCATAGTACGATATTTACAAGGAATTATAAAATCATTCTCAAGAGTGGCTTCACTTGTTTTTCTATGATATGTAGCTCTCCTATGCTCATTTTTGGCATTCGTATTTTGTTGATAGCATAAACGACGACTTTCACTAGACCTCTCACGTGATTCTGGTGACAAATTTCTTTTTCTTGTACGCTTTCTTGTGCCTTCGGATGACATGTCTACAATTAATAATAAGATATTCGTTATGGAATCATAAACATGGAACAAACAAATATCTAATATAAACAAACACAAAAGAATGAAAAAGGCACAAGTTTTTTTTTCTTGAGATCATAAGAAAACACAAAAAGTGTATATGTTATTTTTTCCAACCGTATAAACTTATCAAAATGTATAAGGCTTTTTCCAAATGGCTAAAAACAAAAATAAATTTTTCAAAATGACTAAAAACATAAATGAATTCTTAGAAATCGCTTAAACAAAAAAGTATAAATTTCCATGTATCATATTAGAATCAAAACAAAACCCATACTATTGGGACACAGTACTCTAAGAATTATATGATTTGGAAGTATATCTAAAAATTTGGAACTATATACTATCAAAATATAAATGAAAATATTAAAATGTACATAAACATATAACATTGTTTGAGAATCAACGACAAAAACCAATACACATAACATGTATAACATAACTCATAGAAATTATAATTATACAAACAAATAAAAATGCATAACATTGAGAAACATTTACATGTAATTAAGAAAAATTAGGAAAGGAACTGCACTACAGTTGCACATAAGAACCAGACCAAGATTGTTCAAAATGGAAGATAACTAGGACATTTTCTAGTTATATCTGTAGAAATTTATTTCAACAACTTCCATGTGAAACCCCAATCATCTTCAAAGTAGTCAATTCTTCGTTCAACACATGGTTGACCATATTGGAAATGATCTAATTCTTCAATTGACCATACAGAAGTGGACCCATCATTGATAAGGCATATCAACTTATACATCTATATTGCTAATGACATACATTATATGTCACTAATTGGAACAAACGAAAAACCCCATTCATATTTTATTGCATCAAACCAGTATATTGTATACCCATACTGAGGATAATATTCATACTCCTTGTACAAATATAGGCAAAACAATTTACACTACATTCGTAGGGGGTGAAGTGCCACCAAATAGAAGAACAACCCTTTTCCATACCTTATCAAGACTTCTGCAAACATAAAATTTAGATTGCATTATGTCATACATATGTTTTAGAACAATCTAGTCATATTTTCTATTGGTTACATTTTCCAATAATGAAAAGAATCCTGAGTCTCCAATTCATATTGGCCCTATGTTTTTGAATGCCTTTGTAAATGGATTCATTACAAAATACTTGTGTGTATGGGAGCATTTTGTTGTTAAGGATAAAATCACCATTGGTCCTACAATAGACTCTACTCTGTATTTCGAATCTATGAATCACAAATGAAATTGAGATATATGCCCGTTCTTATTAAGGTATTGAGAAACAAAACAATTGTCTTCACTATTGAGGAAAGGAACCAGAAATCCAAATTCATTCATAGAGACATGCTTGCAACCTAACAAGAAAGAAGGGTTTTGCAAAACATTCTTCCATTTCTTACAAATAGTGCTAAAATTTATGACAACTGATAAAGGGAGCCAGAGGAAGACAATTTCAAGAATTTCGAATGGAAGACAACTCCAAATAGTTGGATCCATGATCAAACAATGAAATCACCTAATAGTAAAATAAAAACAAATTTTATATCAAGAAAATAATTTAATTTTGAATAAAATTAAAAGTAACATACATACATAATTTACCATTTACACATACAGAAAAACTTCACATATACACATTGTATAAAATCAAATGTGCAATCATAACATTATTACAACACCGAACACAATTCAACAATTTTTTAAACCTAATATCTATAATCCACGATTATTAATGTTAGTAAACCTATAATTATGTTTATATTAAGGTCTATGTTTAATATTGATGCTATAATGTTTCTACAAATATATTTGTAATATCAAATAAGAACAACTCATTAGGTATGTTCCCATCAAGGACAACACCTAATTCATAATGCCAACAACAAATTGCCTAGAAAACACAACGTTATCTTTTTGTTGGACTACACAATTTCCCATTGCGTTAACGATAAAAAATGTTAATGGTAGTGTAAGAGTGAAATTTTAACTAATAAAAGATACTTGGGGAACAACTTAGTTTTTTTTTGGAAATTCAACATCACATGGCTACTTGTTTTGTATAGTAGTGAATTTATTTTAGTTATATGTTTTAATTATGTTTGTAATGTGAATCATAATTAACTATTGCCAATTGTGATTAGGTGTAATAACCACCTAAATAATTTTTGGTTGGAATTTGACAAAAAGAATTGATTCAATCATAATGAATCAAGAAATATCAAATTAAAATTATAATATTAAATTTCTAAAACAACACATTCTTATATATTAATTTTTTTCATATTTAGAATTAATCTAAATTCATTTTACTTATTTATTAACAAAACAATAGATTATTAATATCATCAGATAATCCTTGTAATGCACTGCATTAATATCACAACTTAATCATTCTAATGGACTGCATTAACATCTACGTGATTATGATTATGTAGTATATGGAAGTTCAATTAATAAATATTAGGAAATTTAAATAATAAAAAATGTAGTCTGTTTTAAGTTTGTGAGATTTTTCAACATAATTTTATATATTTATAACTTTTTTTAATTATTTGAATTTCTTAATATTTACTAAGATAGTCTTTCTTATTTAATAATGTAAATTTTAATCATACAATAATCATAATAATTATAATTTAAATGTTCTTAACCATTAAGAAAATGTGTTTCTAAAATAATTAATTCTATATGTCTCCATTGTTTTAAAAAAATAATGATATATAGGTCGATATTAATCTTAAGAATGAATTATTATTTTTATTTTATGTATTTATAAATATTTTTAATGGGTTGTCTAAAACCTATATGTTTAGGAATTTTTGGGTGGAATTTGACAATTTTTTGTTGAATCAATCTTAATTTTTATTGTTTAAGAGGTTTTTTGAGTCCATACACATCGATTGTGAAGAGTTTACAATTCAAATTTACTTGTAATTCCAAACAATCTTTGCCAAATTATAAACAATAGAAAATCTAACAACACATGAATTTAAACATATATTAAGTAAGGTATTTAAAGTTTATTTAAAAAAAAATGAAAAGATTTTTTTACATAATTAATCTATTCTTATACATATTTTTATTATACAATGTTTTATTTGTAATTATAATTTATGCAACAACTAAAAAAAGGTAACACTAAGAGATTTAATATAGCTTTTTATAATATAATTTTATAAAATCCATATCTATTTTTCTAACATATTATAATATGTATGTAATATAATGAGAAGAGTTTTTTCATTATTCTCTTATATAATTATATAATTATATTTCTTTCAAAAAAGTTAAAAAAATTGTTTAAACCGTTCTCAATAACATATTAAATACATTTAATTATTTAAATTAATACATTCCAACTAAACACATATATATTATCCAAATTCCTATAATATTAATAACAACCAATTACATTTAAAACACATATTACACATATACATTATTTGAATTTATTTTAGTTATATGCTTAATTATAAATGTTATGTGAATCATAATTAACTATTGCCAATTGTGATTAGGTGTAATAACCACCTAAATAAGGAGTAGACTTTAAGGTGTAATAACCATCTAAATCATTTTTGGTTGGAATTTGACAAATTTTTGTTGACTCAATCAAAATGAATCCAGAAATATCAAATTAAAATTATATTATTAAATTTCTAAAACAACATGTTCTTATATATTAATTTTTTTTCATATTTATAATTAATCTAAAATCAATTTACTTATTTATTAATAAAACAATATATTGTTAATATCATAAGATAATCCTTGTAATGGACTGCATTAATATCACAAATTAATCATTCTAATGGACTACATTAATATCCACATGATTATGATTATGTGGTATATGGAAGTTAAATTAATAAATATTAGGAAATTTAAATCATAAAAAATGTAGTTTGTTTTAAGTTTGTGAGATTTTTCAACATAATTTTATATATTTCTAACTTTTTTTAATTATTTGAATTTCTTAATATTTATTAAGATAGTCTTTCATGTTTAATAATATAATTTCTAATCATAAAGTAATCATAATAATTATAATTTAAATGTTATTAACCATTAAGAAAATGTGTTTCTAAAACAATTAATTCTATATGTCTCCATTGTTTTAAAAAATAATGATATATAAGTTGATCTTAATCTTAAAACTGAATTATTATTTTTATTTTATATATTTATAAATATTTTTAATGGGTTGTCTAAAACTTAGATGTTTAGGAATTTTTGGTTGGAATTTGACAATTTTTTGTTGACTCAATCTTAATTTTTATTGTTTAAAATGGTTTTTTTGAGTGCATACACTCTAATTGTGAAGAGTTTACGACTTATATTTACTTGTAGTTGCAAACAATCTTTTCCAAATTATAAACAATAGAAAATCTAAGAACACATGAATTTAGACATATATTAAGTAAGGTATTTAAAGTTTATTTAAAAAAAAATTAAAAGAATTTTTTTATTTAATTAATCTATTCCTATACATATTTTTATTATACAATGCTTTTTTTGTAATTATAATTTATGCAACAATTAAAAAAAGGTTACACTAAGAGATTTAATATAACTTTTTATAATATAATTTTATAAAATCCATATCTTATTTTGCTAACATATTGTAATATGTATGTAATATAATGAGAACATTTTTTTCAATATTCTCTTATAAAATTATGTAATTCTATTTCTTTCAAAAAAAATTTAAAAAATGTTTAAACAATTCTCAATAACATAATATGATTCTTTAAATTATGATTCTTTAAATTGATACATTTCAGCGAAACACATATACATTATCCAATTTCCTGTAATATTAATAAAAACCAATTACATGTAACAAACTAACCCACGAAACGAAACTATAAATATATATACAAATAAAAAAATTTCTTATTAACATTACACTATTCACATTAGGGTGGTACTCTCGGGTTAGCTGGTGGGTAGTTGTTAATGAGCAGTCACCCCTACGCATTAAAATCTACCTAACTTGCATACATCCGAAAAAACATCACCATTAAAGTGGAGAGAACCCGAGGTGTGTACACTGACACAACAGTAATGCTGATGAGACTGGATGGGATAGTCTCGACGTCATCAACTGGTCCCATCCTCACTGTTAGATTGGAGAAGATCCACGGTCTCGATGACTTGAGGATTATACTGCAGATTAATGCACTTCGTGGCAAGGTTAGGGTCATTTGGGTTATGCGATGATATTGGGGTTTGGCTCTACGACAGAGAGCAACCCGGATGGTTGTATGTCACCATATCCTGCTAGCACCACTTCTACAGGCTTCATAGGTATGGCGGAACTGACCTGGACACCCAGTCTCATCTGATAGATTTTCTTCAAACCTTCTTCATTTGATACACAAATTTGATTCATTCTCCTCATCCAATGTAGCAGGTTGAATCGCTAATGGCTGGAATCTCTACACCGGAAGGACGTGTTGGTTCACTCTAGAACCAGAGGTAACTTATTAAGATGTTAAGGATGATCTCTCGTGGTTTTATTTTTTTTTTGAAGAAACCCTGATGACAACGTTGTGCTCTTTCAGGTATACTTTTCATTCCATTGCTTGGTAACCTCTCTCAGGTAATTTATTCTCTTCTTAGTACTTTGCTACTAATTTCTTCCTTCCGATTTGACTTCTGTGTTTAATCCACTGCATCTCTCGTTCGTAGGTACTTTCATGTTGTGGTATGAGTATTTATGTTCAAGGAGGATTCAGAATGAAACTCCTCTCTTACAACAGTCTGCATTTAATTTTCAGTTCGGTAGTCTTTTAGGTTGATCTTGGCGATTGTGTTTTAAGGCGACATGCCTCATTACTTGAGGGGTTGTTCCATTTTAATGCATTCGGATATTTGGGTTTAATGCTGACTAGAAAGCTACGGATGCACTTGTATTACTGAAGAATTAATGAGTAATTGAAGAACCTATCATAAACACGATGTTATAAAACTTTTAATAGTCGATAAGGGTTTTTTTGTGGAGTTCTGCGAATACACAGTTTTAAATTAATGACTTGTATATTTATTTTGTCCTCATGCCATTTTCAACAGTTATTTGTTTCATGTTTATGAAGTTTTTGCGGTTAGGGTTTGATCCTTATGGTTGGGTTGGCTGCCTGAAATCCTGTATTCGTCTCACGAATACTTGATATCTAACTTTTATGTTAAATTACGATTATCTCGGATCATTCCGCTACAGTTCCACAGTAGCAATCTTTGTATGATTGATATGTGGTTTATCATGGTAATAGGCTTGCAGGGGTTCTCCCAAAACCCGTCCGAGAGCCATACCACCTTCACAGGTTATTTATTTTTTTGTTTCTCTTACTGTTTGAATGAAATTTCAATTTTTCTGCCACTTATTTTGGTGTTTTCCTAATACTATTAGAATAGAGAAATTCTTAGGAATTTCTATGAATTGACAGAAAGCCTACACCAGTTTCATTATTCAATGAGATATTAATTTAATTAAGACAATCTGTATTCAAAAGTAAAAAGGAACATTACTCTTTCTATTGTAATTCATTCTTATATTATTGCTTTAGATAGATGGTGCAGTTTTCTGTTATTCTGCAGTGGTTAAAGATTCCCTAATGTCATTACTTCTATTATGCATCGATGTCTGCAATAATTTGGATATGCTAGGAATATAGCAAGAAGTAGTATATACTTATTAACTTTCAATGACAGTCTTCCAGTAATTAAATTGCATGCTATACATGATACAAAAACAATTAATCTTTTCTCACTAGTGATTACTTATCTGTTTTTCCTATTGTAAAAATAAACATGTAATTATTTCCTCTGTTTGAAATATCTCACCACCCAACCATGGATCTGGCCATTACGTCCAGAATCCCCCTCCGAGCTCTTTCAATTCCTCTGAGTGGATAAAGGCAATCTGGTACATTAGGCGTCAGGACTATGTCCAGCCTCAAGTCTTATACCTTCTTATACCCTTAGACTATTTTCCACAACCTCTTCCCACTAATTCATCCAGCTCAAGGAAGTTTATCCACAACAAACCCCTTCTTCCCTTTTTCCAACCCCTCAAGGGTTCTATCATTTTCCTTTTTGAAGGACAAGATGGGCAACTTCTTGTAACTATTTTAGGAGTTATTTAACTCATTGTTCAGTTCTTTTACAAATTGGTCAATTTCTTTTGATTAATAATTAACAAAATAAGTTATTGCTTTTTAGCCTAATTCTTTAACAATCCAGGTTACAACATAATAAAAAGAAAACTTGACGGTAATTAGTAAGACTTGGTAATAAGTAAATATTGGTGCATCATTGGGTGTTACAACTCCCTCCCCTTGAGAGGAACACCATCCCTAGTGGTGCTTTCAGGACAACAGTGTCAGATAGGCTTTCTGCATAACTTCCTTCTCTTCCCAAATAGCCTCATCGAGGCTGAAGTTCTTCCACTGCACTTTAACTTGGGGGATAGCTTGTTTCCACAAGATGGTTTCTCTTCGATCGAGGATACAAAGAGGCTCTGCCAGAAATTCTCCCTCAGGTTCGACCTGCACAAATATAACCTACGGTTAGAAATTTTCAAAGCAATAATTTATAAGTTACTGATTCTATTCTCTTATTATCCATATATTCTCTCAATTAATAACATGTCGAGGCTCGTACACATATTTTTTAATCAAAGCGACATGAAAAATGGTGTGGACTCGAATATGGCCTCAGAGTGCTAGCTTGTATGCTACGGATCCAATCTGTTCCAGGATTTGAAATGGTCCACAGTATCGGGGTGCCAATTTAGCACAACCTTTCCACTCCAGGGTACTTTTCCGGGGTTTGACTTTTAGATATACATGATCCCCCAACTGAAATTCCTTGTGCGATCTCTTCTTATCTGCATAAATATTTTATCTATCTTGGGTGTCTTTTAAATTCTTATGGACATCTTTAATTATGTCCTCCATTTCAGTGTTAATCTATTATCAGGGCTTTTCCAAATTGTTGGTACTCTGCACTTTCTCCCATATAACACTTCAAAAGGGTTGATGCCTAGGAAGTCGTGGTAACCATTGTTGTAGACAAACTCCACCAGGTGGCGGTAGTCCTCCCACTTCTGCGGTTTTCGCATAACAAACATTCTTAACATGTACTCCAAAACCTGATTTACCCTCTTAGTTTGGCCATTTGTCTGTGGGTGGTAAGTTGTGCTAAACTGAATTTGGGTACCCAATCTGGAGAAGAGGGTTTTCCAGAACGTGGATGTGAATTTTACATCCTTGCCAGATATTACTACCCGGGGTATCTCGTGCAGCCGGAAGATCTCCCTCATGAATATGTCTACGATCTCCAACGTCTTTTAGGTGGACTTCATGGGTATGAAATGAGCGGTTTCGCTCAGCTTATCCACCACTACCATGATTAAGTCATGTTGCTTCTTAGTACGAGGTAACCCGATGATAAATTCTACATTCATTTTCTCCCATTTCCACTCAAGAATGGGTAGTGGTTGCAAAAGACCAGTGGGATGTTCATGTTCTACCTTCACCAACTAGAATTCTAAGCATTTGGATAGATACTCGGCCACATCCTTCCTTAAAACTGACCAAAACTAACTCTTTTTGATAGCAGAAAATATTTCCTGGTATTTTGGGTGAGCGACGTAAGGTTTCCACTGGACTAACCAAGGTTTCTTAAATTTTTTGCTCTGCGACTGGCATTTCTATACCACTGTAGGACTTACATAGCTTAAGGTAGCACCCAGATCAAACAAAACAGAAAAAGGTTGATCAATAATCATACCATCACATTCAATCATGGTAGGCTGGTGTTTTGCTTGATGATCATCCAGAGCAACGTTAATTCTAGGCATGCTTCTTGCTACGTCTCCAACTGTGGAGGCCTCTTGCATATTTGAAAGTTTTTATGTTCTAACCCTGTGTAGGAAATTTTTATAATAATCGCGTTCTCCACATCCCCAACATTGTTTTGGTTGTTGGTCATTTACAGGTTTAGTCACTCCCTCTGGTTGTCTATTCTCAGTGTATGCTGGGACTTTTGGCTGGTTCCGTGGGAATTTGTTGAATGTCCTTTGTTGAATATTCTTGCCATTAGCGTTCTTTACTGGTCTCCTTAAGGGTAAATTCTTTCCTGTTCTTCTTAATACCGCTTTGGACCCTTCATTCTTCTATCTCATTTGCTAGTAACAGATGTGGGCTTTTCGAACTGCATCATCCATTGTCCTCAGATAGTCAAATTCTATTTTTTCCTTCATAAAATTAGGCAGATTGCTAATAAATTGTTGAGTTTTGGCTTTTTCTTCTTACATATATGAAACATATCACTATAAGGAAGTAAATGACTTCATGTACTCATCCATGGTCAAGGTGCCCAACATGGAAAATTTTAGGGGCTAATGTTCACCTAGTGGGATAATTTTCCATGCCTTTTCCACAAAAAAGATTCGCCAATTTCCGATTTTTATAGGGACGATTCACCCAAATTTTACAATATAAAATTATTTTACCTTAAAAATCCCCAACATTATATAGAGACTATATATAAAATCATTATAAATTTGAATAATTTTACAAATATATCAATAAACATTTTATAGTTTTCATATTAGGGATTAGTGAGATTCGCCAATGTTTTTAAACTTCAAGAAAATTTTGCATCCTTAAAATTTTCCTTGGTGCCCAACCTTAGTTCATGGAATTCCTTTGCCTTCTCATCATAGTACCGCTCCGTTAGATACTTATCTTGAAATGCTTTATGTAACCTATTCCTCATCAAATTTTCACACAGTTTTGATTTCCTCCCACCAAAGGGTGGCCTTACCCCTTAGTTGATAAACTTCCAGCCAAACTTTAAGTTTCTCAGTGTAGTCATAAATCTGGAAATACTTGCTCATTTCGATTAACCAGGCTTCCACTGCTTCTTTAGATTCTCCTTCAAAGAGTGATGGTTTTATCTTTCCAAATTCACCCTGTAATTCCATTTTCGGTTTCTTGGTTTTACATTGGTCGCAAACTTTATCCAAACATCCTTTCTCGTCTTATCCGTGGTCATCGGCCGATTCTATGTTATCTTCACCATGGTGGGCTGTTGGAATCCTTTCCCTATCCTCTACGCTGGGATCTGGTCCTCATTGATTTTGTCGATCAAATAGACTTTTGAGGATTATTTCTTGTTCCCACCTTAGTCGTTCATTATCCATCCTTAAATTGGTCATATCTATGTGTAATTATTGAACTGTTTGTAATTGAGCAGCATTGGCTTAGCGAGACTCTTCTCCGAGTTGTATGCATATGTCTGGGTTAGTCCCTACATATGTTGCTTCTGGCTTGTTTAATGTTTCAGAACTCCTCTACATTTCTACCTTTAAGGTGTAGATCTCTATCTCTATGCACATTCACACTTACTTGGTTATGTGTTATAGATTTATATACAAACATATTATATATATATATATATATTTTTGTTCATATATGTTATGTTTATATTGATCCCAAAAGACTCTGTGTATAAACCTGTTGCTTTGATACCATTTGTAACAAACTAACGTAAAAAACGAAACTATAAATATATATAAAAATAACAAAAAATTCGTATTAACATTACACTATTCACATTAGGGTGGTACTTTGGGGGTTAGCTGGCATGTAGGTGTTAGTGAGCAGTCACCCCTACACATTAAAATCTACCTGGATGGCATGCATCTGAAAACACATCATTATTAAAGCGAAGGGAAACCAAGGTCTGTACATTAACACACCAATATTCATTTTAATGCTGATGAGATTGGATGGAATAGTCTCGACCCCGACAGGGGTGGTACTTTGGGGTTAGCTGGCGGGTAGGTGTTAATGAGCAATCACCCCTACACATTAAAATCTACCTAGATGGCATGCATCTTAAAACACATCACTATTAAAGCGAAGGGAAACCAAGGTTTGTACATTAACACACCAATATTCATTTTAATGCTGATGAGATTGGATGGAATAGTCTCAACCCCGACAGTTGGTCCCATCCTCATTGTTGGATCAAAGAAGATCCATGGTCTCAGTGACTTAAGGACTACCCTACAGATTAATGCACTTCACGGAAAGGTTAGGGTCATTTGAGTTATGCAATGATATTGAGGTTCAGATCTACGACAAATAGCAACACTGATGGTTGTATAGCACCACCTCCCTCCGGAACCACTTCTGTAGGCTTCACAGGTATGGCAGAATTGACCTAGACACCCAAGTCTCGTCTGATAGATTTTCTTTAAACCTTCTTCATTTTATGCACAAATCTGATTCATTCTCCTCCTCCCATGTAAGAGGTAACTTATTAAGATGTTATGGATGATCTCTCCACGTTTTATTTTCTCTGACGAAAGCCTAATGAGAATGTTGTGCTCTATGAGGTATACTTTTCATTCCATTGCTCGGCAACCTCTCTCAGGTAATTTATTCTCTACTAAGGACTTTACTACTAATTTATTCCTTCCAATTTGACTTCCATGTTTAATCCATTACGTCTCTGGTTCGCAGGTACTTTCAGGTTGTTGTATGAATATTTATGTTCAAGGAGGATTTGGAATGAAACCCCTCTCTTACCACAATCGTTGCATTCGATTTTCATGTTGGTACTCTTTCTGGATGATCCTGGTGACTGTGTTTTCAGGCGACAAGCCTCATTACTTGAGGGACTGTGCCATTTTAATGCATTAGGATTTTTGGGTTTAACGCCGGCTAGAAAGCTATGACTGCATTTGTGTTACTGAAGATTTAATGGGTAATTGAAGAACCCATCGTAAACACAACGTCATCAAACTTTGAACAGTTGATAAGGGTTTTTCTGTGGAGTTCTATGGATACACAGTTTTAAATTAATGTCTTATATATTTATTTTGTCATCATGCCATTTTCAACAGTTCTATGTTTCATGTTTGTGAATTTTTTTCGGTTAAGGTTTGATCCCTAGGGTTGGGTTGGCCACCTAAAATCCTGTATTTGTCTCACGGATATTCGATATCAGACTTTTATGTTAAATTATGATTATTGATGAAATTGTAATTTCAACTGTAGTGACAGCTGAACAGCAGCGGGATATTTTACTTAAGCAAAAACAGTTAGTTTCTTTTTTCCATGCAATGCAATCAGATCGCAGATCGCAAGTATCGCCCTGTGCGCGTTATGCCCTTGTCTTTTGCATTGCGATATGTTTTTGTGATGCGATAATTATCGCATATCGTAGATCGCACTAATGTGTGTGTGCTCCATTTTTTTGTGTTCCGCCAAATGCAATTTCGCGATGCAATCAAATCGCAAATCGTAAATCGCACCAACATAATAATGTTCCATTTTTTCCTTCTGCAGTTTGTGATTCTGCGATGCGATCCAATTGAAGTCAATGGTTGAAGTACACGCCAACAGCAAATGAATTTGATGTGAAGTAAAAGTTTCTTTACCACCAGTTTTGTCAGTAAAACAGTAAATGTAATTTACTGTGGGTTGGTAAGTTTTGGTAAAGATTTTAATTTTATTTCAGCGGGAGTATGGGCACAAGTAAAAGTTGGTAAAACCATTTAATTTTATTGTTTCTTTTACGAAAGCATGGCAAGTGAAAACGTATGTAAGTTTTTTTTTTTTTTTTGTTGTCATATATATGTAATGTTTTTTTACTATGTAATTAAAAAAAGAGAGGCATAGCAATGCGTATGTATAGTTCTGAATATGCAAAAAGGAACACGCAGCAGCGTGAGAAAAATCAATGTATGTAATTCTTCACAGCAGTGTGTTAATTTAAAAAAGCTGAGACAGAGTATTTCTCAGGAGAGACAGTGAGTGTTTATTGGAAACTGGAACTGAAGTGTTCCTGGTGTAATCCCTCTGTGAGAGAGGAAGAACCATATTTTGTAACAACAGTTTTTATTAATGAATAGAAATGTGTGGTGTGTGAAAACTCTGTCTTCTGCAAATAAATTTTCAGCTTTCCGCTGTGTTAAGATCCTGTGTGGAAAAACAGAGAATTATTCTTTGTTCTGTGATTTTGTTTTTGGAATTTTACCAAAAAAATTCCCAACAGTGGTATCGGAGCTTGTCCAGGCTCTTTGAAGGTGTCAAAGAAGCTGAAGGAAGGATTTTTGCTACAGTAGCTTCTCCAACAAACTGAAGACTTAGTCAAAAATCTAAGGTATTCCTCAAGCCAGTTATTTAAATACCTTAGTGTATATTTGAAGCATAGTTTAGAGGTGCAAAGATGGCCAGCACCAACACCAGCACCAGCATGGATATTTTTAATACTCAGCTCCCACAGTTTAATGGGAAAAACTATGACTATTGGGCAATAACCATGAGAGCCCTGTTTGCCTCACAAGACTTATGGGAAATAGTTGAAGATGGTTTTAAAGAACCAGCAGATGAAATGAGTTTAATAATTTAACTCAGGCAGAGAAAGATTTGTTGAAGAGTTATAAGAAGAAGGATTCAAAAGCCCTTGTATTTTTGTATCAAGCAGTGGACCAGAGTGTGTTTCCAAGGATAGAAGTAGCTAAGACATCCAAAGAAGCATGGCGAACCCTCAAGACAGCTTATCAAGGCATGAATAAAGTGAAGACAACAAAACTATAGTTGTTGAGGAGAGATTTTGAGAACCTGTGCATGAAGGAGTCAGACAATATTGACTCATTCTTCACACATGTGATTAGTCTAGTCACACAAATAAGATCTCATGGAGAAACTCTTGAAGAAAGGAGGATCGTGGAGAAACTATTGAGGAGCCTACCTTCAAAGTTCCATGTGATTTTCACGACCATAGAAGAGACAAAGGATCTCTCAAACTTTTCAGTTGATGAACTTCATGCATCACTAATAACACATGAGCAGAGGTTGAGTAGAAATGAAAACTCATCTCTAGAGCAAGCCTTCAAGACCCAGATGTCCTTTGGAAGAGGAAGAGGTCAAGGCAAAGGAAACAAGAGAGGAAGAGGCAGAAGCCAAAACAGAGGTGGAAGAAACAATCCAGCAAATCCTCAAGGAAGAGGCAGCAATCCAAATCAGAACCAAGGCCAAGGCAGCAGTCAACAAAGTGGACATCATCATGCTCAAGGACAAAGGTATGAAAAATCCAATGTCCAATGTTATTACTGTAAAAAATATGGGCATTATGCCAATGAATGTAGGAAGAAGCAGCATGATATGACTAATAGATCTAGTGAAAATATCACTAGAGAAAATATCAGCCAAGATAATGTGCTATTAGCTTGTAATATGGCTGAAACAAACAATGAAGATATATGGTTTCTAGACTCCGGTTGCAGTAACCATATGACAAGAAGCATAGCTTTGTTTTCTGCTTTAGATCAAAGTGTGCAGTCACAAGTCACACTTGGAACTGATAGCAAAATTTCTATTATGGGTAAAGGAGAAGTTAAAATATTTACAAAGCAAGGTGAAAAGAAAACCATAGCAGATGTCTATTATGTTCCAGGAATGAGATGTAACCTCTTAAGTATTGGACAGCTTGTTCAAAAGGGTTACAATGTTTTCTTTGAGAATGATGTATGCACCATCATGGATAGAGCACCTAGCAAACGATGTATTGCTGAAGTAAAGATGACAAGGAATAGAATGTTCCCTCTCAGAATAAGGGTAGATTTGAAAAACAAAGAAGAAATTGCAGCAGTGACCCAAGAGGCTTTCCAAAGCCAACCAAAGGATGAAAATTGGTTGTGGCACTTGAGATTTGGACATCTCAACTTTGGAGGTCTTAAATTGCTGAGCAGAAAAGGAATGGTAAGAGGATTACCATTGATAGAGAAACCGGACAACCTTTGTGAAGGTTGCATATTGGGGAAACAACATAGAGAAAGTTTTCCATCAGGGAAAAGCATAAGGGCAAAAACACCCTTAGAGATTGTCCACTCAGACTTATGTGGACCGATGCAAACTCCATCATTAGCAAGCAGCCAATATTTCCTAACATCCATTGATGATTTCACTAGAAAAACTTGGGTTTATTTCTTGAAGAACAAAAGTGAAGTGTTTGAAAAATTTCGAAATTTCAAAGCACTTGTGGAAAACCAAAGCGGGCTGCATATCAAAGTTCTAAGAACTGACAGAGGAGGTGAGTATATCTCCAAAGAATTCCTATGGTTTTGTAGAGAAAATGGAATTCACAAGCAGTTTACCACAAGGTACACTCCGCAGCAAAATGGAGTTGCTGAAAGGAAGAATAGGACAATCATGGATATGGCGAGGAGCATGTTGAAGGCAAAGCATTTGCCAAATGATTATTGGGCTGAAGATATATACTATGCAGTATCTATTTTGAATAGGTGTCCTACAAAAGTAGTGATGAATAAAGTGCCAGAAGAAGCATGGAGTGGGAGAAAGCAAGGAGTCACCCACATGAAAGTTTTTGGATGTGTGGCTTATGCACACATTCTAGATCAGCTAAGGAGGAAGTTGGACAGCAAAGGGGAGAAATTATCTTCATTGGATACAATGAGGAATCCAAAGCTTACAGGTTGTATATCCCATCTACCATGAAGTTTTTTGTGAGAAAAGATGTTTAGTTCATTGAGGAGGAAGCTTGGGATGGAAGCATAGAGAAAACAGTTAATGTTAAAAACTGTTTGTCTCATGATGAAGATGATGAGGAGATGGCTGAAATACATCCCCAAACAGCAGCGCCAACACAAGGACAGCAAGAGACACCCTTGAGGAGAAATGAGAGTGCTTCTCCAAGCACACCACAAGGAGGAAATTCAAGTGCTTCTTCAAGCACTTGCACACTGAGTGAAAGAGGTAAGAAATTCAGAAATTTAAGTGACATTTATGATGAAGGAATGAATTCCTTGTTTGCTTTGTATTGTCATGTTGATGACCCTATTCATTTCGAAGATGCAATTAAAGATAAGAAATGGATAGAAGCTATGGATGAGGAGATGAATGCCATAGAAAGAAACATGACATGGGATTTGGTTGAGCTACCAAAAGGTAAAGAAGTCATTGGATTTAAATGGGTCTATAAGACCAAGAGTAATGCTGAAGGCAAGATAAAAAGGCACAAGGCAAGACTCGTTGTCAAGGGATACAAGCAGTAGTATGGAAGAGACTATGAAGAGACTTTCGCACCAGTTGCTAGAATGGAAACTGTAAGAGCAGTGTTGTCCATAGCAGCACAAAACAAGTGGAAAGTTTACCAAATGGACGTGAAGTCAGCATTCTTGAATGGAGTATTAATGGAAGAGGTTTACATTGAACAACCTCCAGGCTATGAGAAGAAATGCCAAGAGCACAAAGTATGCAGATTGAAGAAAGCTCTTTATGGGCTAAAGCAAGCACCGAGAGCATGGTACAGTAGGATAGATTCCTATCTACTGGAAAATAAATTTGCAAAGTGTGAGGGAGAACCCACCATTTACATCAAAGAAAAGGATGGTAAAATTTTAATTGTAGTGTTGTATATTGATGACGTGATTTTTACAGGTAATGATGACTACCTCATTAAAAATTTCAAATCAGTCATGAAAGAAGAATTTGAGATGACTAACATGGGTTTGCTGAGATACTTATTAGGAATAGAAGTAGATCAAAATGAAAATGGGATTTTTATCTCACAGGCAAAATATGTTAATGAAGTATTGGAAAGATTTAATATGCAAGAGTGCAAGGCACCAATCACCCCCACAGTGATGGGATTAAAACTCAGCAAAGAGGACAGCAGCAAGGATTTTGATCCTAGCGTGTACAAGAGCATAGTTGGCAGCCTTATGTATTTAACTGCAACTAGGCCAGACATAATGTTTGCTGTTAGCTTAATTTCCATATTCATGGAGAAGCCAAAAGAAGCACATTGGCAGGCAGCAAAAAGAATTCTCAGGTATGTTAAAGGTACAAAAATGTTCGGCATTTTATATACTGTCTCAGAACATTTAGATTTAATTGGGTACACTGATAGTGATTGGGTTAGAAGTGTAGATGATCAGAAAAACACTTCCGGTTATGTTTTTGACATGGGTTCAGGAGCCATTTCATGGGCTTCTAAGAAACAGCCAATTGTGGCATTGTCTACAGCAGAAGCAGAATACGTTGCAGCTACAACAGCAGCGTGTCAAGCGGTTTGGATGAGAAGGATGCTAAGAAGTCTATGCCAAGAGCAGGCAACAACAACGGTGATTTTCTATGACAATAGTTCAGCTATTGCGTTGTCCAAGAATTCAGTGTTTCACAAACAAACGAAACACATTGATACAAGGTTCCATTACATCAGAGAATTGGTGAACAATGGAGAAATTGTCTTAAAACATTGCAGAACTCGGGAGCAGGTTGCGGATATTCTGACTAAGCCTTTGGACCAGAAAAGTTTTAAGTTTTTGAGGAAACGTCTGGGTATGATTGATAACCTAGCAGTTGAAATTAAAGGGGAGTGTTGAAAGTGTAATTTCAACTGCAGTGACAGCTGAACAGCAGCGGGATATTTTACTTCAGCAAAAACAGTTAGTTTCTTTTTTCCCTGCGATGCGATCAGATCGCAGATCGCAAGTATCGCCTTGCGCACGTTATGCCCCTGTCTTTTGCATTGCGATATGTTTTTGCAATGCGATAATTATCACATATCGCAGATCGCACTAATGTGTGTGTGCTCCATTTTTTCTGTGTTCCACCAAATGCTATTTCGCGATGCGATCAAATTGCAAATCGCAACTCGCACCAACATAATAATGTTCCATTTTCTCCTTCCGTAGTTTGTGATTCTGCGATGTGATCCAACTGAAGTCAATGGTTGAAGTACAGGCCAGCAACAAATGAATTTGACGTGAAGTAAAAGTTTCTTTACCGCCAGTTTTGTGAGTAAAACAATAAATGTAATTTACTGTGGGTTGGTAAGTTTTGGTAAAGATTTTAATTTTATTTCAGCGGGAGTATGGGCACAAGTAAAAGTTGGTAAAACCATTTAATTTTATTGTTTCTTTTACGGAAGCATGGCAAGTGAAAAAGTATGTAAGTTTTTTTTGTTTTGTTGTCATATATATGTAATGTTTTTTTTACTATGTAATTAAAAAAAGAGAGGCACAACAGTGCGTATGTATAGTTTTGAATATGCAAAAAGGAACATGCAGCAGCGTGAGAAAAATCAATGTATGTAATTCTTCACAATAGTGTGTTAATTTAAAAAAGCTGAGACAGAGTATTTCTCAGGAGAGACAGTGAGTGTTTATTGGAAACTGGAACTGAAGTGTTCCTCGTGTAATCCCTCTGTGAGAGAGGAAGAACCATATTTTGTAACAACAATTTTTATTAATAAATAGAAATCTGTAGTGTGTGAAAACTCTGTCTTCTCCAAATAAATTTTCAACTTTCCGCTGTGTTAAGATCCTGTGTGGAAAAACAGAGCATTGTTCTCTGTTCTGTGATTTTGTTTTTGGAATTTTACCAAAAAAATTCCCAACAATTATCTTTAATCATTTCGCTATAGTTCCATAGTATAAACCTTTGTATGCTTAATATGTGGTTTATCGTGGTAATAGGCTTGCGGGGGTTCTCCGAGAACTCGACAGCCATACCACCTTCACAGGTTATTTATTTTTTTGTTTCTCTTACTGTTTGAATAAAATTTCAATGTTTCTGCCACTTGTTTTTGTGTTTTCCTAATACTATTATAATAGAGAAATGCTTAGGAATTTCTATGAATTGACAGAGCCTACTCTGCTTTCACTATTCAATGAGCTCTTCATTTTAGTAAGACAATTTGTATTCAAAAACTAAAAAGGAACATTACTCTTTCTACAGTAATTCATTCATATATGATTGCTTTAGATAGCTGGGGCATTTTTCTGTTACTCTAAAGTGGTTAAAGATTCCCTAATGTCATTACCTCTGTTATGCATCAATGCAGTAATCTAACTATGTTAGGAATATAGCAACAAGCACTATATACTCATTAACTTTCAATGAAAATCTTCCAGTAATTAAATTACATGCTAACTATTTAACTACATGATATAAAAAAAATTAATCTTTTCTTACTAGTGATTACTTATATGTTTTTCTTGCTGTAAATATAAACATGCATTTATTTCCTTTATCTAGAAGTCTCACCACCTAACCATTGATCTGGCAATTACATCCAGAATCCCCCTCCGAGCTATTCCAACCCCTGTAAGTGGATGAAGGAAGTCTGGTACATTACTGTGTCCATTCTCAACTCAACTCTTGTATCCTTGGACTGTTATCCACAACCTCTTCCCACTGGCTAATTACTGTGTCCATTCTCAACTCAACTCTTGTATCCTTGGACTGTTATCCACAACCTCTTCCCACTGGCTAATTCGTCCAGCTCAAGGAAGTTTATCCATATCAAACCCCTTCTTCCCTTTTTCCAAACCCCAGGGTTCTGTCATTTTCCTTTTTGAAGGACAAGATGGGCAACTTCTTGTAACTGTTTTAGGAGTTATTTAACTGATTCTTCAGTGCTTTTACAAACTGATCAATTTCTTTTAATTAATAATTAACCAAATAAGTTCTGTATTTTCAGCCTAATTCTTTAACAATCCAGATTACAACAAAATAAAAAGAAAACTTGATAATAATTAGTAAAAATTGGTAATAAGTAAATATCAGTGCATCATTGAGTGTTACATTAAATTTCAAACCCATATTTGTTTATTAGTCAATGAGTTTCTTATTCAGCAATATAAATGTACAAATACTATTTAGCAATATTCAGCCATACACAACAATATACAAATTTCATTCAGCAATATACGAATTTTTATTTGGGAATAAACCAATTTAGCAATATACAATTTTTTATTCAGCAATAAACACTATATAAAGAGTTCTTAATATCTAGCAATAAACACTATATAAAGAGTTCTTAAAATCTGGCAAATAAAGTAGCAATATCAAACGCTGTATAGATTGTGCCTGTGAAGTTTAACAACCGAAATGTCTGTAGAAAAACTTGTGTACCACAGACCAATGGGATGATGCCTCGGTCCCTGCATATATGCCATGTAAAGAATCGCCCGAGGTGGAATTGAGAGACCCTCTTTTGATAGAACATCGGCATATTTGTTGAATGCACTATGGTAAAAGTCTCTGAGAATTTCTATTTACGTTTATCAGAAATTTTATTTGTGTTTATGAATGGAAATTTGATAGTAAATTTTTCTTAATTTTTTTTGCTTCCTGAAAACTCTTTACTACGACATGTACAATCAATTTTATATTCAGTGAACATAGCAGTGAATGGAAATTTGAGAGCAAATATTTTTTTTTCTTCCTAAAAACTATTTACTATGACACGTACCAAGGGCAGGCACAACATAAATGTATGTGTTAGTTTTTGTAATTTAATAATTTGAAAATATATGTAAAATTTGGGGATATATTGAGAAATTTGGTTTGCTAGTACTAATGAGCCCTAATTAATGTATTAATGCACTAACGAGCCCTAATTAATTTATTAAAATTAATATGTATATTGTAATTAATATTATATGTATTCACATATCAAAACTCTTAAATCACACTTCCATCTTTTTCTTTCCTTCGTTTGCTCGAATCGACAGACAAAGTTACTCCATGGCAGAGTTACTTCATACAAGACTCTTTGAGTGAAACTATGATTCTTCACCACCTCCCCCTATCACCATCTACTCGTGTAGCTCCTCTCTTAGGATATGGCTCTTTTCAGCGATACAACTTTGGACGCCTCGACATTCACGTGTTTGGAACGCATTTGAGTGATTGACATGCCCCTCGTCGTAGACATGGATTCAGAACTTGTTGTAAGAGGAGGTCAACATGTGTCACTGCAGCAACAACATGTTATTATTCTATACAGTCTCTTTTATATTATAATGAGACCATAAGTTCCTTTTATATTATTGTAATGAGACCATAAGTTTTTATGTATATAGTGAGTTAGGGCTGGGCTATGAAGTCCTCTCATTTCGAATTTGAATGTACTATCCACTTCCCTAAATATGAAGCCCTGATTTTTAGCGTAAAGAAAGCCATAGATTTGAAAGTGGAATCTCTCAAGGTAATAAGTAATAAGTAAGTAATACTAACATGCATTTTCTTAGACATATTAGGATCTACATACTTATGACACCAAAATGATTCAGTGTGTGATATTGATCACAGAAGTTATCAAACCATTTCAACAAAAGATAAGAAAGGTAAGTTTAACTTTAGAGCCATTTTCTTTAAATTGAAATATTCTAATGGCTATACCAACAAAGACAATACATATATTCAAGAAATCTCATGATAAATGAATTTTACTTCTTGCTGCTGCCATTACCATTTTGAACCCAAAAGGTTCCTTGATGGCCCAGCCCTTCGGTGACGTGGACACACAACCACGTGGTCACTCCTCAGGTCCTCGGCGGTCACTGTTGTGTTAAAAGTCAATCCTCCGTAGATTTGATCTGCCTCCAATCTGCAGTTCATTAATGTGCCCTTCTGCCGGTTGATAGGGCCAGCTGCCGGTTCACCCGGTCGATGTGTTTCCCGCTTTTGTTAAACCCTAAAAGGTTATGCCTCGGTTCATTTTCCACTTGGTCACTCTGCTGAGTTTTGCTCTGCGTTCTTATGGCGTTGCTCCCGGACTCGAACCTGGTCCGCTCCTCCGTCTGTTCAATGGTTACTATTCTCTGTCTATGACTACGGGTTCTGGTGATATGCTGTTTTCTCTGCCTTCGCTGCTGGTTGTTGAGGTGTTTGGGCTCGCATGGCTCAGTTGCTCTTCACTGTGTTTAATGGTAAGTATTTTGTGTTTACATGAGGTCTCTGTCGCCTGGTTCTTTTCGATTTCTGTTACTGAGCTATGGTTCTGTACAGATGGCCTGCAACTTTGGCGCTGCCGCTCTGCCGAGTTCCTATCCGCCCTCGAAGGTATGTTATTATTCTATGATTTACTCTGCTCTGGTTTCCTGCTACAGCCACTCACAGTTCTTGTGCCTTTTCAGTTATGGTTATTGGGTTTTGTCTCAGCGGCCTCCTGTCAACTTATTGGTGAGTTCTTCGACTCCCTTACGCTACACCTTCTCTGTTCTTAACCCTCTGGCTTCAATGATGACCCTGGTTTCTATTCTCGGACTAACTTTGCTTTGCTCTGCGCGCAGGTTGGTCTGGTGGCTTGCTAACGAGGGTTTTGGGTTCGTGCAACCTTCGGCTCCATTCGACCCTGGTTCTCTTCGCAAACTGGTAGGGTTTGCTCCTACTCCAATATGTCTGTAAATTTGTTCGATATGGCTGTAGGTTTAGGAGTCACCTTATGTCGGTTGTTTGGGTTCAGCCGTGCCTTTTTCCGGCGTTTGTAGCCTCTATGTCTTTGCTTCTTTTGCGTCAAGTTACAGTCTCGGTCTTGTGAAGGCGTCCAGCACTTCTGTAATAGCAAGGGTTTTGTAACTTTATCTCAGCGTTGATGTTGCGGGTTTGGCTGTGCCTCTTTCCGGCGTTTGCAACTTCTCTGTCACTGTTCCTTGGCAACAGATTTATGTTTTTGGCCTTGGAAAGGCGTGGGATAACTTGTAGCAGTAAGGGTTTATAGTTGTATGGTACTGTGATAGCGAGGGTTTATTATATGTTACTGTAATGCTTCCTAATTTTGAGGCGGACTCTTTTCAGTTAGCTCCTTCCTGTGTGCAATGGCTATGCTATATTTTAATAAAATTAATTGAAACAGAGTTTGTATTGTTCGGTACCTTTTGCCTTGTAAGATTCTGTTAGCTTGTATGCTGGTGATGTGTGACCGCGTTGCTCTTTCGTGCTTGGCGTATTGATTCTGTGCAATACGGGTTGTAATCTTGATTTCATTTGATGCCTGTAACGTTCTTCATTATTTAAATTCTTGCTACAATTAGACTCTTTCTATTCCAATTCGCTCTTAAAATACAGTAAATACTTGTGTGCATTATGTGGGAAAATGTCAGCAATAGATTATCTCTGTCAAAAATAAATTAGTTCTGTTACAAAGGGTTTTTGATCTTGCTATCTATTTCTCTTTTTCACGAGGGGAAAAGTCCCCCGTTACATTCTTCTTTTGCTTTTTAAATTACATGGAAGCATAACTGCTTATCGAACTGTTCTACATGAATCCTGTAACTGTCATTTAGTTTCTTTTAACAAAATTTAACTAAACAGTTTTCCTTTCCTAAGCTAAACAACTTGTAATTGAAAGTGTTCTGAAATAAAAGAAAACAAACAATAATTAAATAAAGACAACAACCAACTTGGTGACCTGTCCACCCAATCCTGGAGTCTATGTCTTGTTTCTGTTCTCCCGTGAGTCAGTCAATGGTCATTCGTCTCCTCGGAGCTGGATGCTCCTGCATCAGGCTCCCGGGGTGGTAAAAAGTCATGGCTCTGTTCCATGAGGTCATCAACAGAATAGCCCGCCTTTTGTATCTGCGTTGCGTTGAGCCACGAACTGTCCTCTATTGGACGGTTCCGCCACTTGACTAAATACCGCAGATACTCCTTCCTGCGTGTGCGTCTAGCTACCTGTGTATCCAGAATTCTTTCGATCTCAAGGGGTGGTGCCGTTGGCAACTGTCTTGTCCAAGAATCCTCTCCGTAGCTAGTGTTCCGTGGTGTTGTTGCGGTTGCATCATTCTCCGAATCAGCGACATAGGGAAACAGATCTGCCACGTTAAAAATGGGAGAAATACCAATCCCGGGTGGCAACTGTATCTCATAAGCGTTCGCAGAAAATTTTCGGATGATTTTGCAGGGACCGATCTTCTTGAATTTTAGTTTATTGTACTCCCGTTTTGGAAACCTCTCCTTACGTAAGTACGCCAGGACTTCATCCCCAACGTTAAACTGAACTTCCCGACGCCTTGTATCAGCTCGGTGTTTATACCTTTGACTGTTGTCCTGCAACTTCAGCTTGACCTGTTCGTGTAAATTGCTCATCGCTTGAGCGAATTCTTCCCCATCAGTGCTCTGTTTCTCGAGTTTCCCCAAATCTCGTAATTCATGCACTCCTCGCGGATGCATGTTGTACAAAATCTGGAACGGACTGTAACCGGTGCTGCGGTTAGGTGAATCGTTGTATGCGAATTTCGCCTGAGCAAGTACACGGTCCCACGTCCGGGAATTTTCCCCTGTTAAACTTCGAAGTAAGTTCCCCAGGCTTCTGTTTACTACCTCCGTTTGACCATCAGTCTGCGGATGATAAGCGGAGCTGAACTGCAATTGAGTATTCAACTTTTTCCACAGAGTTCTCCAAAAGTGACCAGTAAACTTTACATCCCTGTCAGATATAATGGATTTCGGGAGTCCATGCAACCGAACGATTTCAGTAAAGAAAATGTGTGCTATATAAGTGGCATCGCTGGTTTTCTTGCAAGGTACAAAATGTGCCATTTTTTAAAATCGGTCAACTACAACCATTACTGAATCAAAACCTCGTTGTGTCTTCGGCAAACCCAGAACGAAGTCCATGCTCACTGAATCCCATGGTTGACTTGGAATCGGCAATGGCAAATAAAGACCAGTATTTTGACTGTGACCCTTTGCTAGTTGACAAACTTTGCATCTACTCACGTACCTCTGCACATCCCGCTGCAGTTTCGGCCAGAAATAGAAATGTCGTACCTGAGCAATCGTTTTGTCTATACCAAAGTGTCCAGCCAGTCCTCCACTGTGTTTCTCCTGTATAATATTTTCCCGCATAGAACAGTTGGGTATACACAGCTGTCCTCCCTTAAAGAGCAATCCTTCCTGTAGATTATAGTCTAACCACATGATGTTATTTCTTAACAGAGGGTTTTGGCAAGCTTCATATGCCTCCTTAAATTCGGTATCAGTCTGATACAGCTCTTTCAAATGCTCAAAACCCAAGACCTGCATCGTGCTTTCCTGTAGAAGCAACGTTCTTCTACTCAGTGCATCTGCCACCTTGTTCGCTTGTCCACTAATGTGTTTTAGTACGAACGTAAAATTCTGCAGATACTCAACCCAAGCTGCATGTTTGTGGTTCAATTTATGCTGCTGCATAATGTACTGCAACGCAGAATTATCTGTAAATAAAACAAACTCATTTCCCAGCAAATAATGCCGCCAATGCTTCAAAGCTTGTACGATTGCGTAAAATTCTTTGTCGTAGGTTGAGTATTTCTGCCTACTCTCGTTTAGCTTTTCACTGAAGAAAGCGACCGGTCTGTCCTCCTGACTAAGGACTACCCCAATGGTTGTCCCACTGGCATCGCAACGAACTTGAAAAAGCTTGTTGAAATCAGGCAGCCTCAATATCGGTCTTTCAGTAATCTTCTTTTTCAAAATCTGAAAACTACTTTCTGCTGCTTCAGTCCAGTGAAAAGGCTGATTCACCTTCTTGATCGTATCCAACATAGGTGCGCAGATCTCACTGAAGTTTCTGATAAACTTTCTATAAAAACTGGCTAGTCCATGGAAACTTCGGACTTCAAATAAACTTTTTGGAGAAGGCCAGCTAACTATAGCTGCCACATTTTCCGGGTCCATTTTTAATTCATTTTCTGCAATGAGAAATCCCAGATATACTAATTCTCACTGAAAAAAGGTACACTTTTTCAGATTAATCAGCAGCTTGTTTTGCTGCAGCTTCCTCAACACACTCTGTAAATGCCTGAAATGCTCCTCTTTAGTCCTGCTAAAAATCAAAATATCGTCCAGGTAAACTATTACAAACTTACCATTAAATTCCTTCAGTACCTCATTCATCAAGCGCATGAATGTGCTGGGAGCATTGCTCAACCCAAATGGCATCACCAGCCACTCATATAAGCCTTCGTTTGTCTTGAAAGCTGTCTTCCACTCGTCGCCTTCTCGAATTCGAATCTGGTGATATCCACTCTTCAGGTCAATTTTCGAGAAATAGGCTGCCCCGCTCAAACAATCCATCATATCGTCCATCCTTGGCAAGGGAAACCTGTACCTAATAGTAATCTTGTTTATGGCTCTGGAGTCTGTGCACATTCGCCATTCTCCTCCCTTCTTTGGAGCCAAAACGGTCGGTACCGCACAAGGGCTCATGCTTTCTCGAATCAACCCTTTGTCTAGTAATTCCTGGACTTGCTTCCTAATTTCCTCATGGTCTTTAGGACTCATACGATAAGCTGCTTTATTTGGCAGGCTTGCCCCTGGTATAAAGTCAATACAGTGACTAATACCCCTCTTTGGTGGTAATTCATCTGGAAGGTCATCCACCACAATGTCCCCAAATTCTTGCAGCAACTTCTGAACTTCCTCAGGCAAATCTGATATCTGTGTATGTAGTACCACTGCCTTTGGTCTTCATATGACAGCAAAATTTATTTCGCTGTCCTCAATCTGTTTCACAAACTCCTTTCCGCCCATCAGCAATGCCTTCACTCCACTGGCTTCTGCTGTATTTTCCTCCTTGATGGGTGCAAGCGTGTGCTTGATCCCATCTTTAACAAACTTATAGCAATTCGTTTTTCCGTCATGAACTGCACTTCTATCAAACTGCCAAGGTCGTCCCAACAGTAAGTGACAGACATCCATTGGCATGACATCACAAAGGATCTTATCCTTGTACTTACCAATCTGAAATTCCACCTCACATTGTTCGTCAACTAACAGCTGATGTCCTTTCTGCAGCCATGACACTTTGTAGGGAGTAGGGTGCTTCAATTTTTTTAATCCCAGCTTCTCTACCATCTCCACAGCTACTAGATTGTCAGTACTTACACTGTCAATGATCAGTTTGCAGCACCTGCCCCGCGACTTGCAGACAGTGCGGAACAAAGCTTTTTGCTGATCTGGTTCTGCAACCTCTTTTGCTGGTTTCAACAGCACTTTATTCAACACCAAGGCTTCACCTGTCTCTGGTGCATTTTCCGCTTCTTGAGGTGCTGCCTCAGCATCCTCTGGCTGAGCAACATAAGCTCCTCTTCCACCTGCTGGTTCACCTTCAGGACAGTCATACGACTTATGTCCCAATTTGTGGCAGCGATAACACTGGATAGTTCCCCTGCCCCGACCATTCCCTCGCCCTCGCTGAGGTGGTCGTCCTCCTCTAGTGCTATTGTCTTTTTCTGTTGTTCTAGCAGACTTAGAGCTGCTTCCTTCTTCACTTGAACCTGTACCTCGGCCTCTTCCAAACATCTTACCTTTCCCTCTGCAAGTTCCACCTCTTCTGGCATTCTACTTCCGGTTAATTTTCTCCTCTGCCTTCAGCGCAAACTGATAGGCTTCATCCAACGTCCGAGGTGAAAGGATACCGATTTCATCCAAGATTTCCCCCCTTAAGCCATTCACAAATCTGGTTGTTTTCTCCGGGGTGTCTTCCACATATCCTGCCCGCAAATTTAACTTGTAGAACTCCTCTGTAAATTCTTTTACAGTCATTCCCCTCTGCTTCAGGTTCTGTACCTGCCTGTACAGCATAATCTGGTAATCCTTCGGCAGAAATTTCTCCTTCAGTTTGGCCTCCATTCGGGACCACTTCTTTATAGGTTGTTTTTGAAGCCTCTTCCGCTCCACCTGAATGCTGTCCCACCACAAGGAAGCATGTCCCTTCAGCTTGGTGGTGGCGAACTTCACCTGTTTATCCTCACTGGTTTCCTCAAATTTGAAGTATTTGTTGACTTCACTTAGCCAATCCAATAACACGTCTGCGGACAGACTTCCGTCGTAAGTTGACAGCTCATGTTTTGGTTTATGACTTGACAGCAAAACCGACTTCAACAGTCTGAATTCCGGTGTCACCCCCTCCAATTCATCCTCTGGTTCTGCCACATCTTCATCACTGTCATCTGCTGGGTTTCTTCTTCCCCCAGCTTCTACTGCTTCTAAACGTTCTCGCAAGACACGGATCTCCTCACGGAGTCCCTCTTCTGCTACCCTCCGGACCCTTCCTCTTCCCCTTCCTCTTCTGCCAACCTCCATTTTCTTTTACTCAAAACCTGCTCTGATACCACTTTTGATGGCCCAGCCCTTTGGTGACATGGACACACAACCACGTGGTCACTCCTCAGGTCCTCGACGGTCACTTGGTTTGTTAAAAGTCAATCCTCCGTAGATTTGCTCTGCCCCCAATCTACAGTTCATTAATGTGCCCTGCTGCCGGTTGATAGGGCCAGCTGCCGGTTCACCCGGTGGATGTTTTTTTCCCGCTTTTGTTAAACCCTAAAAGGGTTATGCCCGGTTCATTTCCCACTTTGTCACTGCTGGTTTTTGCTCTGCGTTCCTATGGCGCTGCTTCCGGACTCGAACCTGGTCCGCTCCTCCGTCCGTTCAATGGTCACTGTTCTCTGTCGATGACTACGGATTCTAGTGAAATGCTGTTTCCTCTGCCTTCGCTGCTGTTTGTTGGGGTGTTTGGGCTTGCATGGCTCAGTTGTTCTTCACTGTGGTTTATGGTAAGTATTTTATGTTCTCATGAGGTCTCTGTCATAAGGTTCTTTTCGATTCCTGCTACTGAGCTATGGTCCTGTACAGATGTCTGCAACTATGGTGCTGCCGCTCTTCCGAGTTCCTATCCACCCTCGAAGGTAAGTTATCACTCTATGATTTACTCTTCTTTGGTTTCCTGTTACAGCCACTCACAATTTCTGTGCATTTTCAGTTATGGTTGTTGGATTTTGTCTCAGCGGCCTCCTGTCAACTTGTTGGTGAGTCCCACGATTCCTTTACGCTTGCACCTTCACTGTTCTTAACCCTCTGACTTCAATGATGACTCTGGGTTCCATTTTCGGACTAACTTTACTTTGCTTTGCGTGCAAGTTGGTCTGGTGGCTCGCTCACGAGGGTTTTGGGTTCGTGCAACCTTCGGCTCCTTTCGACCCTGGTTCTCTTCGCAAACGAGTAGGGTTTGCTCCTGCTCTAATATGTCTGTAAATTTGTTCGATATGGCTGTAGGTTTAGGAGTCACCTTGCATCGGTTGTTTGGGTTCGGCCGTGCCTTTTTCCGGCGTTTGTAGTCTCTATGTCTCTGCTTCTTTTGCAACAAGTTGCAGTCTCGGTCTTGGGAAGGCGTTTAGCACTTCTGTAGTAGCAAGGGTTTTGTAACTTTATCTCAGCGTTGATGTTGCGGGTTCGGCTGTGCCTCTTTCCGGCGTTTGCAACTTCTCTGTCACTGTTCCTTGGCAACAGATTTATGTTTTTGGCCTTGGAAAGGCGTGGGATAACTTGTAGCAGTAAGGGTTTATAGTTGTATGGTACTGTGATAGCGAGGGTTTATTATATGTTACTGTAACGCTTCCTAATTTTGAGGCGGACTCTTTTCAGTTAGCCTCCTTCCTGTGTGCAATGGCTATGCTATATTTTAATAAAATTAATTGAAACAGAGTTTGTATTGTTCGGTACCTGTTTGCCTTGTAAGATTCTATAAGCTTGTATGCTGGTGATGTGTGACCGCGTTGCTCTTTCGTGCTTGGCGTATTGATTCTGTGCAATACGGGTTGTAATCTTGATTTCATTTGATGCTTGTAACGTTCTTCATTATTTAAATTCTTGCTACAGTTAGACTCTTTCTATTCCAATTCGCTCTTAAAATACAGTAAATACACAGTAAATACTTGTGTGCATTATGTGGGAAAATGTCAGCAATAGATTATCTCTGTCAAAAATAAATTAGTTCTGTTACAGAGGGTTTTTGGTCTTGCTATCTATTTCTCTTTTTCACGAGGGGAAAAGTCCCCCGTTACATTCTTCTTTTTCTTTTTAAATTACATGGAAGCATAACTGCTTATCGAACTGTTCTACCTGAATCCTGTAACTGTCATTTAGTTTCTTTTAACAAAATTTAACTAAACAGTTTTCCTTTCCTAAGCTAAACAACTTGTAATTGAAAGTGTTCTGAAATAAAAGAAAACAAACAATAATTAAAGAAAGACAACAACCAACTTGGTGACCTGTCCACCCAATCCTGGAGTCTCTGTCTTGTTTCTATTCTCCCGTGAGTCAGTCAATGGTCATTCGTCTCCTCGGAGCTGGATGCTCCTGCATCATTCCTCCAATGCATCTTGAAGGAAACCCCTGAAAAAACACTAGGTAGAGAAAAGGAAGGATATGAAAGATTTTGCACCTTTGTTAGCAAATAGAAGATGAGAGATGCCCCTTCAAATTAATCCTTCCAGCAATCGTTCCAGTAATTCTTAAACAATTCATACAACCCAAGAACTAAGATATGCATGCATCCATGGAGCCTTTGGTTATAATAGATGGAATGGTGATGAATAACAGGTACAATAAATATTTAATGACAATTTGAAATGCTCAAGTTGCTATTATTCCTCCACATTACAATCTCAGATGGAGTGGTAGAGTTATTCTATTATTCCTCTAGGTTACAATCTGAGATGGAGTGGTGGAGTTATTCTATTATTCCTCCACATTAAAATTAGAGATGGAGTGGCGAAGTTATTATTAAGAGCATGAAATGGCGAAATTGATGCACAAGTTAATGAAACTACAGAAGCTTGTTGAGTTATTGTTAAAAGAATGAAAGGGTGAAATTGATGTATAATTTAATGAAACTGTCCACACCTGTTATTTAGAATTGGACACACTTTACCAATGGTTTGAAATGAGTGATCATCTTATTTGGAAATACAACTTTCCACTACCATGACAAGTGTATGTATAAGGTGTGTGTTACATTTTGTAGTATTCCCATTATGGTTAGTCATGATAGGTGTCAATTAACCAAAGAGAAAAATAACATTACTCAAAATATGAACAATTATTTGATTCCTAAAAAAATATGAACAATTATAACATTATAGTGATCCTTAAAATAATTATGATATTTCATGTAGTTCTCAATTTCATACAATGCTCCCTTTAAAGAACTTTGACCTTTTAAAATATGAAATCCATCCCTTTTCTTCATTGGTCCATGTAGAGTGATGCCATCGTTGCATAAGAAATCTCAAACATAATTCTTTTGGTGGGAAAATTTTAGGTTTAAATGGTATATATTTAATCATAATAATTCTAATTTATAAATAAATGGATGACATTCGTTTTCCAAAGTTTATAATATTGCAATAAAACTATTTAAAATTTCAAATACATTATTTATAATTAGATAGGTGAACTATTGTTTCGTTATCTTTTATATACCTAATTTTGATTTTTTTTTGCATAGGTTTTAAGATAAAGTTATCAAAGAAGCTCAAAGAGATAATGGTTTTTCTGAGTTGAGAGTTGATGTTAAACTTAGGACTACTAAGGGTTGGTTGGAAGAAATTAAATGCTATACAGGAGTCAAGTAAGGGTGTCTCTTATACCTTATTTTTTTTGGCATATACATTGATAAGGTAGAAGAATGTCTAAAAGATGTGGGTTGTGTTGGCCCCAATGCTATTATTATTTTGGAAAAGAGCTATTAATAAATTTTGAAGTAACTTATAATCCTCCAATTTTTTTGCTCCAATACGAATATGACTATTAATAATAGCAAAATTAAAATCATGATAATTAAATCCAAGAAAACATATACTATACTTTCATATCTAAATTTCAAATTGATAAAAAAACAAAATTTCATCACTATCACTATCACTATCACTATCCCTCTTATCAGTCAAAATTTTTAAATAGTTAATAATATACACATTATCCCTCTTATCACTAAAATTTTCTAAATGATTAAAAATATACACACTATTACCTTTAACCTTTGTTTTCTTTCAATCTTACCCTAAATAAAAATCCCTTATCATTTTTTTATTAATATATTAGTTCATCCATAAACTCAAAAATTAATTTCAAAAATTAATTTGTCCTTCCTTTAAATTAAATTTTTTAACATGTTAAAAACTTCATAATCATTAAATTATTATATATTGACATCTCATTATATATCAGTATCTACATATGCATATTCAACACATTTCTTCATTATTTAACTCCAATATCTACATGTTCACAAAATTTCATAATTAGTTTATCTCAATATCTAATTATATTTTATATTATATTTGAAGTAATTTAATAATTACATAATTTATATGCTACAAATCTACATATTATTTTCACAAGAACCATTCAGAATAAGTCTAATGAACTATGCAGGTTCCCATGGAGAGAGAAAGTGTAATTGATATAAATTAATATTTGGAGTGTTTTAATAGTGTGTCTAATTATTGTTTATCTAAAGTTTTCTAGACTCTTTGTATATAGTACAAAGTGATTATATTTCTTGGAAAATAATATAAGAGAATATTTAATTAAATGGGAAATTTAGTAATGAGGGATCGAGGACTATTTGTATATAGTATAAAGTGATTATATTTATTGGAAAATAATAGAAGGGAATATTTAATTAAACCATAAATTTAATAATTAGGGATAATTTTTTCAAATTTCTATAAATGTTAAAAAAAAAAATTAAACATAAATGAAACAAAAAATAGTTACTAGAAACATTATATATAAAGTAAATTATGGAAAAATAGTGATATTTACCTATGTGTAAATATATGCAATTTTATGAAATCTTTTGATATGGATAAAGAAAGAATGCTTTCAAGATAGGTACAAAAATATACAATAAGATAGTTTGTAATAATTGGTACAATGAAAACTATAAATCAACACAAAAGAAATTATTAAACCTCAATTGAAATGAGGAGATTCATAAAATGAGTGAATGCCAAAAAACTTATCCATACTCGAAATAATCATTCTTAAAAAAATACAAATTAATTGGCAGTGTAACTTGTCATCCTAAAAGAATGTGAATATGGTTAGAACCACAAAGTTTATTGCTAGGGAAAAAATAAAGATTAACTGAAGTTTTCGAGCTTAATAAAAAAGAGGTTACGGGAAATTTCTCCTTTCTAAGTAAATGTATAACAGGTTATTTTACAAGGCAATTTAAAGAAGTGTTAAACATCTTGTTAAGATAAAAGGCTTTTACCTTCCTAAGTTAGTTTTTAACTTACTCACACCTGTTATTTAGAATTATACACATGTTATCAATGGTTTGAAAGGGATGATCATCTTATTTGAAAATACACCTTTCCACTACTATGACAAGTGTATGTGTAACATGTGTGTTACATTTTGTAGTCTTCCCATTATGGTTAATCCTTATAGGTGTCAATTAACAAATGGCATAGTAAATTTTTAGTGAAGCTTTGTAAAAAAATAATTTAAAAAGTTTAATCATGCGATTTAAATATGCAGGGAAGTTAGTGGTGTGAATTCAATCCATTGATATTGTGGCAACAACAAGAATATACTTGCATCTTTAAATTTAAATAATTTTTTTAATTAGTCAAATGATTAAAATACTCAATTCTAATAAAAGAGACACCTATGACGTAACAAGTGAAGTCGGCGTAGTCTGAGAGTGTTAGGAGTTGGGAAATTGTAGGCAAACCGCTCAAGAAACAGGGCCGACCTCCCACTTACTCTCTCTTGGGACCCACAGCACGAAAATTTTCAAAGGGCCAATATAATATAATCTCCAAAGGTTTTTTTAATTTGTCAAATGAAATTTCAAAGGAATCAAGAAGATTGAAAGACAATGCGTGAAGTTATTTGGAAATGGTGGAAGGAAGAAAGGAGGGCCTACATTATTTAGAGGGCAAGTGCCATGTGTAGATTTGGAGTTGTAAGCGAGAATCTTGGGCAATCATTGCAGGCCACTGAAGGGGCCTGCTATCGAATTATAAATTGAAAATTTACAAAAACTTCTATGGAGAGAGATTTGAAAGTTATGAAATTAAAACACAGATTTAGATAAAAAATAAAAAGGTTTTTTTTCTTATGCTAATATATTATTGAGTTTGAGTTTAGAGTTTTATTTTACAACTCAGTATGATGTGTAAAGTGTCTCTCAATTATTAAAGTTGAAATTTTGTTAATGTCAGCTAAAGTAAAAAATAAATAAATAACTATATAAAATATTTAAATAATATCTATTCAAAAAAAATTACACCAAAAAAAAATTAAATCCTCTCAACTCATATTATATTCATATTTAAAATAGATATATAATAGTCATATAATACATTCCCTCAAAAAAGTAAACTTAGAAAATTGCCTAACATAAATGTTCCGCTTTTGTCTAACACTATCGCTTTAGTCATCACGCTAAGATTGCCTTAATCACCAAAGTTAATAGCTGCTTCAAACTTCCCTTGAATTCAGTGACTGAAAATATTTCTTGAAGCAGGCTATAATACTTCATCCTCTTTGGGATCGATGGGGTCTACAACAGGTGATTAAATTGGTGGACAAAGCTATTTTCTGTAACATTGGTTTCAATTCTATCAGGATAACATCTACTTTCTTGTTCAGTTTTGGATATCTCGACATCCAATTCTAGAATTTAACCTATTGTGTGTGTGTTGATGGGACTTAAATCTTAATAAATCCTAATAAAGTACAATACTAAGGATGTTGTAGAGACATTGGAGCATGTGCAGAATTATTGAAAATCAAAGTAGCATAAATACAAGAAATTTTGCAGGATCTGTGGAGGCATCTATATCTCTACTTTTCCTTTCATTTTCAATGGATGGAAGGAATGTTAGGCTCTAACTATTTTGGGCCAAGGCCATTGCCAAAAAAAATTATTGTTATATTCGTTTAAGAAATAGTCAATTTTATAAAACAAATTGTAACAAAATGTTTATGGATCACAAAAACTTGAATTTTTATAAAACAAAATATTTATGTTTCACAAAAACTTGAATTGAATTTTTATAAAACAAAATGTTTATGGATCACGAAAACTTGAATTAAAAACAAAATTGTTGTTCAATTTTATATTTTTCAACTTAATAATGTACTCAATTACTCAACTACCCTCTAACACTTTCGGAATGAATGCAATTAGGCATGGTTTCTGCAATAACAATTATATCTCAGAGAGTGCAAATTTCCCGTAAAAACAATTATTTATTAATATGTTGAGACGTGGGTCGTGGGAATAACTTTGACGACGACTATAGGTTGCATCTGAGGATGGTATCTATGAAGGTGCATGTATCTTTTATAGAATTCCCCTCTAGAATATTTTTCATATAGCATTCCACAACATTAGTCCAAACACTTCCCTCTTCCACGAACTCGTTCAATGTCATCACGGATTGATAATTCTGAAGGCGGTGCTCTCCTCCCAACACCCTAAAACTGAGAATGTGCTTCTCCTCATCCAGAATCTCGAGGTGCTCAATGTTGTTCTTTGCTGGAAGCCCCAATACGACTTTGACTTCCGTGACGCATCCCACCTTGACATTGGCAAGAGCTCTTTCAACCTCTATAGCTCCATTAATACACCCCCTACAGACCACAGGGCACGAACACTCTGACATCTATTTAATTTTCAAGCAACACTTTCTGGTTAATAGTGATGGACATATGCATGATGCGATCATCCATCTCGTTGTTTGTATTGATGCCCATTGAAACGAGCGGCATGTGTATCATCGCATGTCGTGTATCGTATGCTATCCATTCCCCATACCATCTGATATTAATTTCCATGGAATGTTATCATACGAAATAAAATACATGAGCTCGATCGCTGATAAATACAAAATGGTGTATCAGGTGGAATACGTATCAATATTGTAACCATTAATGTCGTGTTATATGAATTTGAAAAAACACTCAATATTCAAGTTTGAACTTGTAAATGCGCTCAATATTCAAGTTTCATCTCTAAGCCAGTGGTTTCACTTCACCAAAATTTGAATTGTATAATGGCGCTCCAGATTGGAATTTTGAATTTCAGAACCCGCGCTGCCATATTTTGTTGCCCTAATCGATTGGGTTAAGTTCCACTTTTTTTTGTTTGAAGGGAGACAGATCTCTGAGCACCATGGCAGTAGACACCATACAAATGGTGAGAGTGGGAATGAAGATAAGATCGGAAGAGGCAGCTCTGAAGATGAGGCGTCGTCAGCAAATATGAAGGAAATACATTTTAGAGGCGTGAGGAAAACGCCATGGGGGAGATTCACAGTCCAGATCGGAGACCCCTGGAAGAAAAGAAGAGTCTAGCTCGCCACTTTTGACACCGCAGAGGAGGCTGCCCGAGCCTACGATAACGCTGCTAGATACATCAGTCATTCAGATATATTATTAGATCACTCGCCAATATTAACAGAACTCTCGATTGGCGAAATTCTCTAAACAGGCGGGGCTTGGCTTTGAAAGAATCGGTGTTTCATAATATGGGGAGGTTTAATGGCTACAATACCATATCATTACACTTCGTTTTCTTAATCTGCTTGCTATTCATTAGTTTTCCTTTGGGAATTTCGGAGTTACGAGCTGGCGATTGCAAGAACGATACTGGTTATGCTCATGGAGGTAGGTTTGAGAGCAATTTGCACAGAGTTATGTATGATCTAGCTAACAATGCAGCAAATACGGGGTTTAACACCTTTTGGCATGGCCAGAACGCAGAAGACAAGGTGTATGGTCTCGTCCAGTGCAGAGACGACGCATCGCTAGAAGAATGCTCTAGCTGTGCACAGGAAGCGAGCATCATACTTCAACAACTTTGCGAGAATGACATAGGCGGCCTAGTGTGGTTCGATGTGTGTTTCTTGCGCTATGATAATTTCAGTTTCTTTTCAGTCTTAGATGCCCATGTCGTTTCTATTCTCCAAAATCCCCAGAGAGCGAAGGACAATCCGGCTGTTTTTCAGAATGAGGTCATGAATCTACTTCGTCCTCTGACTGGTGAAAATTCTGATCTCGCAAGCAAGGGATTAGCTGCAGAATTCGCTACCTCCTCTTTCTCTGAAACGCACAGGGTTTTCGGTTTGGTGGAATGCTGGAGAGATTTGCCCATAGAACAGTGCAAATCGTGTTTGTTAATAGCGCTCAAAAATCTGTATCCTTTTATGGAAAAAGAAGGGGGCGAAGCGTTGTTAGGAAGTTGCAGAATTCGGTTTGAGACATACCCCTTCTCCACGTTATTTCCCAGCAACGCTACAGCGCATCAGAGTAATGTTTAATTATATGTATTTTTCTTTATTGTCGAAGTTCTGATTATCTCGGTTTGAGAACAACTTGAGTGCCCTGATTTCTCAGAAACATAAATGATCGTTTACGCTACAGGAAATTCTCCGAGAAATGTGGTCATTCTGTGCGGGTCTATTGCAGGCGTTTATTTTATATGTTAATGGTTTCCTAAAATCTCTAGATATTCAATTTACATTAAAAAGTTGGGTATGAGTTAAAAAAAATCTGGTTTCAAGAGAAAGAAAGTTCGACTTTTACTTCTAATTACTTAAAATTATTATTCATAAACAAAAATTCACAAATTTATTTTATATTATAAATATTTTAAAATTATTATTTATAAACAAAAACTCACAAATTTTATTTTATATTATAAGTTTCTTAAAATTATTGTTCATAAATAAAAACTCACCAATTTTATTTTATTTTATATTAAAAGTAGTTCCTAAAATCATTGTTTCATTAACAAAAAAAAAAAAAATATTCTTTTATATTAATTAATTTGTTATATATAATATATTTTTACTCAAGTTTAAAATTTTATCATTTTATTTTTTATTTTATTTTTTTGGTTCATATAATTAAAAGTTAGTTTTTTTTTTTAATTTATGAAAAACAAATATCCATATTAATATCCATATTGAATTTTATTTTAATCTTAAAAAGACATTTCCTGTATAGAAATTCACAAAACTTACTTTATATTAAAAGGATAAGTTATAAATAAGATAATCTTGTTAAGTGGTTAAAATTTTATTTATTTTGTTTATATAATTAGATTTAGTTTTCTTGAATTTGGAAAAATAACCATTTAAAATAGAGTTTATTTTATCTCCCAAAAAAACATTAATCAAAATAAATACTTATATTTATTTATTAATTTATTTTCCAAAACTTTACAAACCCCATTGCACATCAAAACTACATGTAAATAACAAAACCTGAAATAGAAGTTCAAACTTATCATTGTTTCATAGTTTTTCCACAAACCTTATTTTATATTAAAAAGTTAAGTGCGAATAAAAAGTTAAATGTGAATAAGTAATGTACGGTTTCAAATTATTATTTGTTAAGAATGTTTCAATTTATTAGTCGTTAAAATTTTAGTATTTAAATGTTTTAGTTTTTACATTATAGGTTCGTTAAAAAAATTAAAATTAAAATATTACTTTATTTAAAAAAATAACTAAAATATTAATATATTTATTTAGCTATTAATTTATTTAATCAGTCAAAACTTTATTTTAATTTAAAAAGGTATATATATTAAATAAAAAAATAATATTTGAAGTTCAAACTTTTGATTCATATAATTTTCAAAAATCATTTGTGCTCACGAGGCCCGATTTTTAGTAAAATTAGTCATATAGAAATCATTTATGGATGAACAAAATCTCGCTAGCCCGATTTACATTAAGATATTACTTGTACAAAAATGATAGAGAATTTAAATATATTATTGATTATAATTTTCTAAAATTATTAATCATATAAATAAATATAGAATATATTATTTCTTAAATCGATTTTGCTAAAATATATATTTATATGGTAAATATAAGGAATTTTAGAAATAGCCTAATGATGAAAATCCTATCTTGGAATTGCAGGGGTATAGGGCACCCCTCCAAAGTGGCAGCCCTGAAAGATCTTATTTATTGTGAAAAACTAGGGATCTTTTTATTACAGGAAACAAAGCAAATCCTGCAAGATACGACTAAAATCATTGAACAGAACAAGCAGTACAATGGAAGCATTAGTGAATCTAGGGGAGCTTCCAGAGGAATCACTACAATCTGGAATCAAAACATTTGGAATTATAAGTCAGAAATTATTAACCAGCATTGGATCCAAACAGTGTTAGAAAACAAAGAATATCAGCAGACTCTAGTTATATAAAACATTTATGTGCCTAACCACTTCAGGGATAAGGAGTGTTGTTGGGAGGAAATCAAAGTCGAAATGAATGCAGAGGAGAATACCAATGTCATACTAGGAGGAGATCTAAATATTGTTCTCCATGCTAATGAGAAAAGAGGAGGTATTTTCTCCCCGGATCCTTTCAGAACTCAGCTAGAAGACATTATGCATGACCACGATCTAGTTGATATCATTGCAAAAAATAGGAGATACACTTGGAGCAACTGCAGACCGAGGAGGTCTTATAATTAGATCCCCTAAATTTCTCAATTTAGCCTTTGGAGGCAAAATTGTCTGGAGACTCATTACTGGACACCAACATGGTGGAAAAAAGTTTTGGAAATTAAATATCTTAATTTTCCTAGATAGCAGCTTCTTGATCGAGATATTCCCAATAGAGACTCCTCCAAAATTTGGCGATTATGCAAGAGAGAAATTCCACTAATCGCTCAAAATACTTCAAAAATCCCTAAGGGAGGTGCAAGCATCAATATTAGAGCTGACAGAATCATGGGTCAGCAGCTAATAAATAGACATGGGGGAGTCCACCCTATCCTTTCTTTTTTTGAAAGAACATGCATACATTTCCTGGACCAGATCTCCCAATGGGATCCTCACACCCTTCATCGGTCAGGTTGGGCCTTCCCAACCATACCCAATGGCCTTAACGCAATTCTTTCTGCCCTTTAATCCCATTTGCACAGTATAGCCCCTGTCAAAAAGAATGATATTGATGGGTTTCATTGGGACCCATCCGGATCCTCTTACACCATCCACGCTACTCACCATTACATTTGCAACACCAGCTTCTCCATGCCATGTTGGAACCACTGGAAGGTGGTTTGGAAATCCAAGGCAATTCCAGAAATTAAATTTTTTCTCTGGACCCTCCTCAAAGGGAAAGTCCTCACAGCCGAAAATTTGCAAAAGAGGGGAATCAATGGCCCCTCTCGATGTCCTAACTGCTTAGCTGTTGAAGAATCAATGCATCATCTCTTTATTGAATGCCATTTTTCCATCGACTATTGGAGGAATTTATCTCATAACAATCAAATCCCATGGAACACCCAAAACACCATAGGAGAAATTATTTACAAATGAAAAAAAAACTACCCCTAGCAGCACAGAAAAAATAACACAGTGAAGAGAGTCTGGGATATTCTTCCCCGAAATATGTTATGGAATATTTGGTTGACACGAAACCAGAAGGTTTTTAAGGATAAGGATTCCACTGTTAGAAGTCTTTATACCAAGGCAATGAGTCTTGCCCTTGAGATCATCTAAGTTAAGAATCCGAGAAGTATAAATGTCAGTGAACTCAGCATAGAAGAACACATATTCATTGGACACCCATTAGACCAAAACACAAGCAATCAGAAGGGCAACGCTACTAGCAACAAAAACAACAATGTTTCCCCTAACTGGAAGACCAAGCTAAAAGAGGAAGAATTTGTAGGTTGGCTTCATAACAGCAATAGGCATTATCTCTATTTCGATGGGGCCTCAAAGACAAATCCCGGGGTAGCAGGGGCAGGAGGAGTCATTTTTAATGCTAATGGGGATAAAATACTCTCATACGAGTGGGTCTTGGCCATACTTCCAATAACAGACCAGAAGCCCTGACCCTTTACCAAGGTCTTATCCAACTTGGGAAGCTTGGTATAGACACAGTCATAATATTGGGAGACTCGGCGATAGTCGTCAGTGCAATGGTTCAAAATAGGGATCTTCCCAATGCTCTCCTTCAACAGATTATCAAACGGTGCCAAATCTTAGGACACACCATAAAATACGTGTGCTATTATCATGTTCTGTGATCACTCAATAAAATTGCTGACAGTCAAGCCAACAAAGCTTGTGGCAGACCATTGGGTTGCCTCATCTGCAATGGCATGGAATCATTTCAGCATATTCCATGATGAAGAGACCTCCAGGATCAGATTAACACCTCAGATCATTTCATATGATATCTTGGTCAAAGATTGTCCTCATTCCTCCTGTGACTAAGATCCGCATAGGGATCTGGTAGTTTATTGGAATCATCACTCCCTCACCTCTCGTCAGTGGACTGACTGTCCTTCTACCTCCCAACCATCCCTCCTCTGCGCTTCCGAATCGCTCTTCCAGGAACAGTAGAAAAAATGGAACAACATAAAATACAATAGAAAAGGAACAACATGAAAGAAAAACATAGCTCCAACAAGTTCGTCAAGCTTGAAGCAAGTCAGTATCGACGACAAACCTGAAGAGTCCACTGCTTGACACATCAGCCACAGTAATATAGATTGATATGCTTTGTAAATGTTGTTATTTACTACTGCAGTTTGTTAGGATTTACCTCTGGTCTTTAGTTTTTAGAAGCCCAAAAGGCAGGATTAAGGAGGAATTTTGTTTAAGCTATAACTCCTTCTTCCCTAGCTCTTCTTGGCACCTCAGCATGTATTTCAGGAGCTCAGTCTCCCTCTTTTTTTCAGATTTATAATAGCAACCAAATTTGTAAAAAAAGAAGGAATATTAGAAATAGGAAAGTGTTAGATTTAGGTATGATGTTGGATTGGAAACAACCTATGTTGAGATTTTTGTTAGATAATTTTTATGAATTTGAGTTTGTTAGATGTAACACTATATTTTAATATTCAATCAATATCAAGATTATTCTGTAAATTGTCATGCTTAGGCTTTGAAGTCCAATTCTAGGCAATTCAGTATAAAATTGCATGGAGATGGTTGTTTCTAATAAAGTTGGAGAAAATAAGAAAGTAAAATTTATTTGTCACTTGCGGGAGAGCAGTGGCCAATCATGCTAACCTGCAGTGTTTTAATCACAACTTCTTTGTTTTTCATCCAAATTGAGTGATTCCAAAGCCAAATGAGAGCTAATTCAAAGCTATATCTCCAATAAAAATAGGTTTTAAAAATTCAATGGTATGATATGTCAATTTTAGTTAGAACAACCTGCATAACAGAGTCATTTTTTATTACCCCACTTAGAACAACAATGAATATTTTAAGCATAGATTCTTCGTTTGATGTCGAATTCGAATGATTCAAATTGGAAATGAAAGTAGATTCATTTATTTATCTCCAATAGAAACAGGTTTTGAAGACAAGAATAATTGATAGGTCAAATACTCTAAGGAACAGCCAGAAAGAGAGTTTTAGGAGTGCTGATTTACGATAGACAGTCAGTATTTTGATCATAACTTCCTCATACGATATCGAAAATGAGTGATTCCAATTGCCTTGTAAACTAGATTCATAGAGGAATCTACCATAGAAATAGGTTTTAAAAATATGGTCATTTAGTCCTCCAAAAACCGACTGTCCCAATTCCACGGATGAGATTTATGATTCTCCACCAATTATTAACCAAAGATTCCTCCCACATTTTCTTATTTCACTCACATTTGATGGATATGGTGCATAAAATACACGAATTAAATTATTTTCTCACCTCATATTGAGTTTTAATGCCTTATGTACTTGTCATTAAGTGTTGATGATGCTTTGAGTTAGATAATGGATCGTGATGATCTAAATTTGTGCCTTTTGCCTTGTTTTACCTTGGTGATGATCAAAATCTTCTAGATAAGTGTTGTCACTATTAGTTTCAGTTATACTATTAGGGGTAGCATGCCCATATCACAATCCATACTTAACACTTTCCATATTTCCCATTTCCCATTGTCGCTTTCATGGTTGTTGTCACCTGTCACAAAAAGGTTCAGGCATCATAATCCCATGAGAAGGAATTATAAGGTGAAGGTCAATTTAACTAAATAAAAAAAAATGGGGGAGGAAGAGAAAGATGCAAAGTAAAACGAAAATAAAATAAAATAAGAAATAAAAAGCCAAGGCAAAGCTTGAGTAATTACCCCCTCATAATGAGGTCATTACGCTAAGTCCTATGCGAGGAAATGCATCACTTATAAAAGGACTAAATGAAATTATTTGAAGTTTTATCTAATGAAACTCATATGGATAAAAAATGACTCAATCAAATGAAGTTTGAAAAAAAGCCAAATAAAGTGGTCATAAGAAATAGTGCCACGGAAAGGGTATATCAAAGCATATGTGCTCCTCCATTTCCAAATGTGATGATGTTAATGAATATCTTAAATAACCTTGCTTGATTGTGTAATGCAACTTATGAAGTCACATGCCAAACCATACTATATATCACTACACCTACTATTTAATGGCCTTTCTTGGTAACCACTTCTCTTCTTGGGCATTAACACATGTAATATGTACTAATAATGAACCTCCCATACATAAAGGTGGCAAATAGCATGAATTATATGAGTTATTTTGAAGTTTGAAGATGATGTAAGTAGTGGCTTCTACATATGACATGACCCATTTTTTTTATATTGCATTGGACTTGTGTGCATGCTTCCAAATAAATGACTATGTTGGGTCACTTCACCTCACATTAGAGAAATTTTGAGGTCTAAAATGAGCCTCCTAATGAATATTATAATATAATAGTGGAAATAATAAAATAAAATTAGATTACATCATCAAATTTTAGAGGGAAAAAAGAAAAACTATTTTTTCAACTCGTATTCTCAACTTATTTCTATATGTTTTTGATCAAATTCAAGTGGGGGAACTCTTTGTATGCGGAATTTGATTCCTCGTCCAAGAAGTACCCTTGTTGTGTACTTTCAATTCACTCTGCTACACGAAAAATGAGAAGTACATGAAAAAATGTTATTGCAGTCACATTTTTCCATGTATTTCTCGTTTTTCGTGTAACAGGGTCCCTAACTTTCTTATATGTGCATATCTTCTATGCGCATATACGGAAATTGTGCATATATGGAAGATATGCGCATATCTTCTGTATATCCCTAACTTTCTTATATGTGCATATCTTCCATATATGCACGTCGTTTATGTATCTGCATCGTATATGTGCAAATTCCATATACAGAAATTGCGCATATACGAAAATTGTGCATATACAGAAGATATGTGCATATCTTCCTTGATATGTGCATATCAAGCTAGAAATATCCATGATCAAGTCTTCATCTAGAGGAGAGATTTATTCTTCACCACCTGGGACTTAACCATTTGTAGGGGGATGTGGAGGTGGACTGACGATCTTCTCTGTACTAGGAATGAGGTAAACATTTTGGTTCTTCTTCCCTTATTCTATGTCCATGTCATGGGCTAATATCTACTCCTCAATCTCTTGAACAAGCTCATGATCTTACTTTTTTCTACTCCCTTCTTCTTATGGTTGTTTATGCCTTTCTTCTTCTACCTGCTTAAGTCTATATTCTTCTTCTTCCTTTCTCTTTATTTCTTCTTGTGCCTGCATTTCCTCCAAATTCTTCCTTTCCCTCTCTTCCATCTTCTTATCTTCTTCCTCCTGCATCCTTTCTATTTTCCATTGCTTCCTCTTCCTTTCTACTACAATAGATGATTTTAGAATAGCTAGATCTACCTTGAACTTTCAACTTTTATCCTCTGCTGGGTTTTGGGAAACCTTCCTCTTATACTTAGTACTTATTCGAGTGTTCTCTTCCGACTTCTTTCTTCTTGGGTGGTAATTTTTTTTGGAAATTGCGTTGGAAGGGCCTACTTGATTGCCTAGTGCATGTGAGCGAGAGGCATTATAGCAATTCTTCATATTTTCTTCCTTTGACCTAGCATAGGTCCCATATGGTCATTCAAAGTACAACTTGGCATAATGTTTCTTGCAAACTTCCATTGGATTGTACTGATGGAAATCTAGTGTACCAAGCTTGAGGCTCCCCAATTATGTGACTTGAGCATCTGTGACCTTCAAGTTCTTGATCTCGTAAGATCCCACCTACAAGGAAGAGAAGTCCATAGTGCCTTCTTATTCCTTTGTAGTATTGTAGTTAGAACTATGACATGTTGATATGCAACCTCTTGCATGACTGCATTGTCCGTGGCATACCTCGACAAGAGATGAGATAGTTTCTAGGAGCCAAACACTGAGCTATTTTCCATCTGGTGAGGGAAACCAATCCACAACTTTTGATACTGAATGCATTGCCTCATGAGACATGCAAGGGGATTCTACTTCAAATATCATCTGTTATAAGACCCTGAAGAAGTGATCAACTAGTTTTTCAAACACTCCTTTGTAGTTGCACTCTGCTAACAATTTGCAATAAATATGGATAAGAGACTTTCTTAGTGTCCATTTCCAATCCCTGTGAGGGAAAGAATTGTAAGCACTTATCTCATCTAACAGGTAGGCAGATATGTAGAACTATTTATGCTTGCCTTTTGGTGGTTTTTTTCACCTTGTTCATGTTTATCTTTAGCCGTTGAGGTAGAAGATCAAACCAATTAAATATATTCCTTCTGGAACAATATGATATAACATGTAAACCCATCCTTCTAGGAAGGATTCATTATTATTGAGTTCATAAACTTGGCACCAAAACACTATTGAAACACCTTTTCGAGTGATTTACTCTTATAATTATCATTTGGAGTTTGGAAAAACTTTGTCAGTTCCTTCACTCACACCTTGACCATTTCCTTGGTGTTGAGATAGCCTTTTGTTGCATAGAAATGAGAGTCAATATGTTGCTCAGGCTTCGAAAAGTGGTAGATCAAGTGTATATCATATGGGTAGTATGAGGCAAGATGATGCCCACTAGTGTTTTTTAAATACATGCTCTTGGTATCTAATCATTGCAGGAACCATTTGATGACATCTACACATGATAAGACTGGGAATCTACAAGCAACCTTGTGAAGATTTGGTCATTGGATGTTGATGTATACCCGCCTATATTTTATATCTGCCTTAAATTTTGTAACAGTGAATTCATCCTTAATGATATTCCTTATGATATTAGAGACCTTCTCAATGTACAACTGTGTGTCAGGTAGAATGGGAACTAATGTTGAGGAGCTTTCAATAACTTCCTCGATACTTCCTATTGTAGCCTCCTTTGATGCTGATATCTTGGGAGGCATGATGCTATATGCTGATGAGAGAGAAATATGTTCAAGACTTATAGTACCAGTGGCAAGAGATACACGCATGGCGATAACAAGTTAGCTCTAGCAGATTAGTGCAACAATCAATATTAAAGCAAAAAAACAGTGATTGAGGAGACATATTCTGACATACTGTGCTACATGAGGGCACACTAGGCTATGCAATTATACAATGCATAGTGATAAGTGGGATTTCGCAGTCTTGATTGACAGAGGTTTGGTTTGAGGCTTGGAATTGTGCAATGTGCAGTCTCATCTGGCAGAGGAGCAAGAGGATTGCATATTGTGCAATCTCCGTGGCTAGTTTGGACCACTGATGGCTGAGATTACATATTGCATTACTGGAGGAGGCCAGTAACTACACATTGCAAAGTGGTAGTTGACAAGGAGGTGGTTGTCTACTTGGGATTGCACAATGCACAGTTGGAGAAGACATCAGGCATTAAAGATGATGTAGTTCATCTGGAGAAGGAATCAAGCTTTAGATCTAGGTATAAGAAAAGGACAAGTGTAGATCCACCATAGAATGAGTTAGATAAATCACTATCAATGACCATAAATGATCATGTAAAGGGTAGAACATGGATGCATAAAAAGACCCAGTAGCAGTAACTGTTGGTAGGCAAAATGACTTGGGAGGGATGCGACACTTGTACAAAAAAAAGACAGACTGAAAAAACACTTATAGAAGGTGGTAATAGTAAGAACACTAGTAAATACAATAATAAATGGGAAAAGAGCCTCTTGCAAACACAAAAGCAACAAAACAGTGATTGAGTAGACATATTCTGACATACTGTGCTACATGAGGGCACACTAGGCTATGCAATTATACAATGCATAGTGATAAGTGGGATTTCACAGTCTTGATTGATAGAGGTTTGGTTTGAGGCTTGGAATTGTGCAATGTGCAGTCTCATCTGGCAGAGGAGCAAGAGGATTGCGTATTGTGCAATTTCCGTGGCTAGTTTGGACCACTGATGGCTGAGATTACACAATACATTACTGGAGGAGGCCAGTAACTACACATTGCAAAGTGGTAGTTGATAAGGAGGTGGTTCTCTACTTGGGATTGCACAATGCACAGTTGGAGAAGACATCAGGCCTTAAAGATGATGTAGTTCATCCGGAGAAGGAATCAAGCTTTAGATTTTGGTATAAGGAAAGGACAAGTGTAGATCCACCATAGAATGAGTTAGATAAATCACTATCAATGACCATAAATGATCATGTAAAGGGCAGAACATGGATGCATAAAAAGACCCAGTAGCAGTAATTGTTGGTAGGCAAAATGACTTGGGAGGGATGCAACACTTGTACAAAAAAAAGACAGACTGAAAAAACACTTATAGAAGGTGGTAATAGTAAGAACACTAGTAAATACAATAATAAATGGGAAAAGAGCCTCTTGCAAACACAAAAGCAACACTTTAAAACTTACTCGTAAAAGAGTTGCAAACCAAATACAAAGCTCCTTGAACTGATGGGTATGGATAGAGATCCAATGTCGAATGTGAAAATGTTCTCTACAAGTCTCTATGATATATATTTACCACCATGGGATTAGGGTTAGGGTTTTTGACACTCATGCCTAAAATCAAGGAGAAAGTGACACTTGTCCATAGACCAAATATCGAAACTTATGCCACATGGTCAAAGAGGAATGCACATTCCACATTTTCTAGGGACATGTAGTTGGATTGTTCTGGAAGACTGCCCTATCCACTGGAAGAAAGGACTACACAATTCCCAGTGACAAAGTATTTCACATTTCTAACTGTCAGAGAAGGATTGCACATTTTGTTTGCTCAGTGACTTCCTGACTCAGAGGATTTCACAGTTCACTTCCTTAAGGAATTGCATAATGTTCAACGACAAAGGATTGCATAGTTCCAAGAATCACGAAATAAGAGACAAGAAATTGTCTTTGAAAAAAGCTAAAGGATCCTATTTGATTTGGCCTAGATGCCTACCTCTTACTTCAAGGATAATGAGAAGCTAGGTGACTCATCTAACTTTGTTTCTTGGAATATCAAGTTGAGAGTCATATCGGATGACAACGATGTCTTGGAATATGTGCAAGGAAAGCTACTTGAACCTCCGGTGAATGCTTCTACTACTATCAAACCCAGGTACAAGAAAGGTGACCTCAAAGCTAAGAAACTTCTCATTCATGGTTTGCAAGATCATTTACTTGTTTATGTTGGTAATTTGAAGAGTTCTAAAGACATTTATGATAAGTTGGTCGGGATGCATGACAAGTCAAAAATTTGAATCATATCCTCTCCTTAATAATAAGCTCAAGGAATTTAATATGAATAAGGGGGAATCTTTGCAATCCTATATCACCGAGGTATCTCAACTAAGGGATCAAATACAGATTGCTGGTGAGACTATATCTGATAGAGAGTTGGTAATGATCTCTCTTTAAGGTCTTCCTCTAATCTAGGAACCCTCCATCACTGCTATAAGCAATAACAATAGACTCCCAACATTTTATGAGCTCGTTGGACAATGAACTCAAGAAGAAACCAGGATCATTTCCCGAGGACAATTTCCGTATATGCGCAATTTCCGTATATGCGCATATCTTCCGTATATGCACAATTTCCGTATATGCGCAATTTCTGTATATGGAATTTGCACATATACGATGTAGATACATGAATGAAGATATGTACAAATTCCATATATAGAAATTTCGCATAAATGGAAATTGTGCATATATGAAAGATATGTGCATATACGGAAATTGCGCATATACGAAAGATATGCGCATATCTTCCGTATATCCCTAAATTTCCTGTATGTGCATATCTTCCGTATATGCACCTCGTTTATGTATCTGCATTGTATATGCGCAAATTTCATATACAAAAATTTCACATATACGGAAATTGTGCATATACGAAAGATAAGCGCATATATTCCATATATCCACAATTTCCGTATATGCGCAATTTCTGTATATGGAATTTGTGCATATACGATGCAGATACATAAATGACGTGCATATACGGAAGATACGCACATACAGGAAAGTTAGGGATATAGGGAAGATATGTGCATATCTTCCGTATAAGCACAATTTCCGTATATGCGCAATTTCTGTATATGGAATTTGCGCATATATGATGCAGATACATAAATGATGTGCATATATGGAAGATATGCACATACAGGAAAGTTAGGGATACACGGAAGATATGCGCATATCTTCCGTATATGTGCAATTTCTGTATATGCGCATACCTTCCGTATATGCACAATTTACATATATGTGAAATTTCTGTATATGAAATTTGCGCATATACGATGTAGATACATAAACAATGTACATATACGGAAGATATGCACATACAAGAAAGTTAGGGATATAAGGAAGATATGTGTATATCTTCCGTATATACACAATTTCCGTATATGCGCATATCTTCTGTATATGTATAATTTTCGTATATGCGCAATTTCTGTATATGGAATTTGTGCATATATGATGCAGATACATGAACGAAGATATGTACAAATTCCATATACAAAAATTTCGCATATACGAAAATTGTGCATATACGGAAGATATGAGCATATACGGAAATTGCGCATATACGGAATATATGCGCATATCTTCCATATATCCCTAACTTTTGTGTATGCGCATATCCTCTGTATATGCATGTCGTTCATATATTTGCATCGTATATGCACAAATTCCATATACAAAAATTCTGCATATACAGAAATTGTATATATACGGAAGATATGCGCATATCTTCCGTATATGCACAATTTCCATATATACGCAATTTCTGTATATAGAATTTCCGCATATACGATGCAGATACGTGAATGACGTGCATATATGGAAGATATGCACATACAGGAAAGTTAGGGATATACAGAAGATATGCGCGTATATTTCATATATGCGCAATTTCCGTATATTTACATATCTTCCATATATGCACAATTTCCATATATGTGCAATTTCTGTATATGGAATTTGTGCATATATGATGTAGATACATGAACGAAGATATATACAAATTTCATATACAGAAATTTCGCGTATACAGAAATTGTGCATATACGGAAGATATGTGAATATCTTCCTTATATCCCTAACTTTCCTGTATGTGCATATCTTTTGTATATGCACGTCGTTTATGTATCTGCATTGTATATGCGCAAATTCCATATATAGAAATTGCGTATATACGGAAATTGTGCCTATACGGAAGATATGCGCATATTCCACTTTATTGGTTATCATTAGAAAAGATTCCCATCGCCATCCTTACATCCATTAGACAGTTAATGTTTAGATTTATGTGGACCGGGAAAAATAGAAAAGAAAGTTTTCATTTGGTAAGTTGGACCTCCTTATCAATCTCAGAAAGTCTTGGAGGTTGGGGGTTCAAAAATTTGAACTAGTTTGCAAAAGTCTTAGCACTGAAAAATATGTGGAGAGGCCTATTTGGTGAAGTTCTTTGAAGTTTGGTTTTAAAAGAAAAATATTTAAATAAGTAGTGAATGGTTGATTGGCTCAAAAAACAGGCAGGAAAATCTATTAAAAGAGGCTTTGTTGTTGGGAAAGCTCTCATGGATTCCTTTCCCACTCTCTTCAACTCGTTAGCATGGAATGTAGGGGATGGAAAACAAATTGTGCTTAGAAAATATCCCTTCATAGGGGGAGCTGGTGTCTACAAACTATCCCCCAATTTGATTCAAATCTTACGCTCCAAAGGGCTTTTCTACCTATCAAATATTAAAAGAGTGCATCCTCACCAGACCTCCTCAAGTTATTGGATGACCTAAATAGAGCTTGGATTGGTGGGTCCTTTAGCTTTGCAATGGAGCTCTTTCATAAATGTGATGAATCTTAATGGAGTGAGACTTAGTAATACAAAAGAAAAAGTTGCTCTAGAGCTTGGATGCCAAATTGGGCAAGGTAAACAATCGGCTTTCTTATGAAGAAATATCACATACAAAGGTCATTCCAATATTTATATGGTGGAACAATCTCGTATGGAAGTGGCACATTCCGAACAATTTAAGGTGTTTCACTTGGTTGATCCTCCATAATACAATTTTAACTTGCGATAGCTTTAAGAAAAGAGGTTTCATGGGGCAAAATGGTTGATGCCTCTGCAAATATAACGAACAGTCTATAAATAATATTTTTGTGAAATGTATTTTTGGTTAGGAAATATGGACTATTGTTCTTTGAGTCATGAACATTAGAGAAAATATGATTGAGAACACCTTTGCATATATGCTCCATTTATGAGTGAATAAATATCAATATATCCAAGCACTCCCTATCTTTGTGGCATGGGGCCTAAAGTTGCAGTCTTCCTCTAGATGATTGCACATGGAAAGCTCGTAACTTGGGATAGGATCAGAAAGAAAGGCTTCGAAGGTCCATTTCGTTGCCCCCTCTGTATGACAGAAGAAGAGACAACATATCATCTCTTGGATTCACAGCTGGCCATCACCTTCATATCTAAATTGATCAATGGTTCCCCTCTAGAGAAAGTGGTAAAGAGTTGGAATTTGGAATACATCTGTGAATGGATTCATGCCTATTTACCCTCCTTTGACTACATAATCACGGAACACATTAGGCGGCAAGGAAACAAAGCAGCCGACAAGTTAGCTAACTGGGGTTGTGATCACAACAACCAAGGGCTTCTCTTTGACGTGTCGCCTCCACATCACTCATTGACGATGGACGAGCTCAACCACATCATCGATAGAGAATAGGGCTCCCCTATGGGGATGTTGGACAAGGTTAGCCACCTGCCACGTGATGGATGCCAAGTGTAAAGAGTTTAAGGCGAGGGAGGGCAGGGAAACATCCCCTCCACCACACCATAGTAAATACGCTTGCATTTGCATGTGCGAACATTTTTGGCCCTCCGGTCTGCATTTGTTCCGAGGCGATGACATCGTTCCTCCTTTAGCTATATCCCGTTGATGCACGTCGTTTATGTATCTGCATCGTATATGCGCAAATTCCATATACAGAAATTGTGCATGTACAAAAATTGTGCATATATGGAAGATATGTGCATATATGGAAATTGTTCATATACGGAAGATATGTGCATATCTTCTGTATGTCCCTAACTTTCTTGTATGTGGATATCTTATGCATATGCACGTCATTTATGTATCTACATCGTATATGCGCAAATTTCATATACAAAAATTTCGCAAATACGGAAATTGTGTATATACGAAAGATATGCGCATATCTTCCGTATATGCGCAATTTCCATATATGCGCATATTTTCTGTATATGCACAATTTCTGTATATAGAATTTGTGCATATACGATGTAGATACATGAATGAAGATATGTACAAATTCCATATACAGAAATTTCACATATACGGAAATTGTGCATATACAGAAGATATGCGCATATACAGAAATTGCGCATATACGGAAGATATGCGTATATACGGAAATTGCGCATATCTTCCACATATCCTTAAGTTTCCTATATGTTCATATGTTCTGTATATACTCGTCATTTTTGTATCTGCATCGTATATGCGCAAATTCCATATATATAAATTTCGCATATACAGAAATTGCCTATATCTTCCATATATGCACAATTTCCGTATATGCGCATATTTTCTGTATATGCACAATTTCTGTATATGTGAAATCGATGTATTTGGAATTTGTACATATCTTCATTCATGTATCTGCATCGTATATGCACAAATTCCATATACAGAAATTGCGCATATATGGAAATTGTGCATATACAAAAGATATGCGCATATACGGAAGATATGCGCATATCTTTCATATATCCCTAGTATTCATGTATGTGCATATATTCCGTATATACACGTCATTTATGTATCTTCATCGTATATGCACAAATTCCATATACAAAAATTTAGGATATACAGAAATTGTGCATATACGAAAGATATGCACATATCTTCTCTATATGCACAATTTTCATATATGCGTAATTTCTGTATTTTGAATTTGCGCATATACGATGTAAATACATGAACGACATCCATACACAAAAGATATGCACATATAGGAAAGTTAGGGATATACGAAATATATGGGCATATCTTCCGTATATGCGCAGTTTCCGTATATGCGCATATCTTCTGTATATGCACAATTTCCGTATATGCGCAATTTATGTATATGGAATTTGTATATATCTTTGTTCATGTATCTACATCGTATATGCACAAATTCCATATATAGAAATTTTGCATATTCAGAAATTGTGCATATATGGAAGATATGGGCATATACGGAAGATATGCGTATATCTTTCGTATATCCCTAACTTCCCTATATGTGCATATCTTCCGTATATATAGGTCGCTCATGTATCTGTATCGTATATACACAAATTCCATATACAGAAATTGCGTATATACAAAAGTTGTGCATATACGGAAAATATGCGCATATTTTCCGTATATGCACAATTTTCGTATATATGCAATTTCTATATATGTACAATTTGTACATATCCTCGTTCATGTATCTACATTGTATATGCGTAAGTTCCATATACAGAAATTTCACATATATGGAAATTGTGCATATATGGAAGATATGCGCATATTCGGAAATTATGCATATACGGAAGATATGCCCACATCTTCCGTATATCCCTAACTTTCCTATATGTGCATATCCTCCGTATATGCATGTCGTTCATGTATTTGAATCGTATATGCGCAAATTCCATATACAGAGATTGCGCATATACAGAAGTTGTGCATATACGGAACATATGTGCAAATTCCATATACAAAAATTGCGCATATACGATGCAGATACATGAACGTTGTGCATATATGGAAGATATGCACATATAAGAAAGTTAGGGGTATACAGAAGATATGAGCATATATTTAGTATCTGCGCATATCTTCCATATATGCATAATTTCCGTATATGCGCAATTTCTGTATATTGAGTTTGTACATATCTTTGTTCATGTATCTACATCGTATATGCGCAAATTCCATATACAAAAATTTCGCATATGCGAAGTTGGGCATATACGGAAGATATGCGCATATACGGAATATATCCGCATATCTTCCGTATATACCTAATTTTCATGTATGTATATCTTTTCCGTATATACGCATCGCTTATGTATCTATATCATATATGCGCAAATTCCATATACGGAAATTGCGCATATACGGAAGATATGCGCATATCTTCCATATACCCCTAACTTTCCTATATGTTCCATATATGATGTCGTTTATGTATCTGCATCGTATATGCGCAAATTGCATATACGGAAATTGTGCATATACAGAATATATGCACAATTTTTGTATATGGAATTTACGCATATACGATGCAGATACATAAACGACGTGCACATATGGAAGATATGAAAATATAAGAAAATTAGGGATATACGAAAGATACGCGCATATCTTCCGTATATATGCAATTTCCGTATATACGCATATAGGGAATTTCCGTATATGTGTAATTTCTATATATGAAATTTGCGCACATACGATGTAGATACATGAATGCAGATATGTACAAATTCCATATACAGAAATTTCGCATATACAGAAATTGTGCATATACAGAATATATGCGGGTATACGAAAATTGTGCATATACGGAAAATATGCGGATATCTTCTGTATATCCCTAACTTTCATGTATGTGCATATCTTCCGTATATGCACGTTGTTTATGTATCTACATCGTATATGTGCAAATTCCATATACAGAAATTACGCATATCTTCCGTATATGCACAATTTTCGTATGTGTAATTTCTGTATATGAAATTTGAGCATATACGATGTAAATACATAAACGACGTCCATATATGGAACATATGCATATACAGGAAAGTTAGGGATATACGGAAAATATGCGCATATCTTCCATATATGCGCAATTTCCGTATATGCACAATTTTTGTATATGGGATTTGCGCATATACGATGCAGATACATGAATGACGTGTATATACAGAAAATATGCATATACATGAAAATTAGGGATATACGGAAGACATGCGGATATATTCTGTATATGCACAATTTTCGTATATGCGCATAAATTCCGTATATGCATAATTTTCGTATATGCTCAAATTTTTGTATATGGAATTTATACATATCTTCGTTCATGTACCTGAATCGTATATGCAAAAATTATAGAGAAATTGCGCATGTACGGAAATTGTGCATATATGGAAGATATACGCATATACGTAAATTGCGCATGTACGGAAGATATGTGGATATCTTCTGTATATCCGTAACCTTTCTGTATGTCCATATATTCTGTATATGCACGTTGTTAATGTATCTACATCGTATATGTGCAAATTCCATATACATAAATTTCGCATATACGGAAATTGTGCATATACGGAAGATATGCACATATATTCCGTATATGCACAATTTTTGTATATGCACAATTTCTATATATGGAATTTGCACATATACAATGCAGATATATGAACGACGTGCATATACGGAAGATATCCACATACAGGAAAGTTTACGGAAGATATGTGCGATATCCACATACAGGAAAGTTAGGGATATACGGAAGATATGCACATATCTTCCGTATATGCGCATATCTTCCGTATATGGGCAATTTCTGTATCTACATCGCATATGCGCAAATTCCATATACAGAAATTTCACATATACGAAAATTGTGCATATATGGAAGATATGCGCATATCTTTTGTATATCCATAACTTTCCTATATGTGCATATCTTATATATATACAGGTTGTTCATGTATCTACATCGTATATGCACAAATTCCATATACAGAAATTGCGCATATACAGAAATTGTGCATATACGGAAATAAGCGCATATATTCCATATATGCACAATTTCCGTATATGCGCAATTTTTGTATATGGAATTTGTACTTCTATTCGTTCATGTATTTACATCGTATATCTGCAAAATCCATATACAAAAATTTCGCATTTACGGAAATTGTGCATATACGAAAGATATGCGCATATAAGGAAATTTCGCATATACGGAAGATATGCGCATATCTTCCGTATATCCCTAACTTTCCTATATGTGCATATGTTTCGTATATACACGTCGTTCTTATATCTGCATCGTATATGCGGAAATTACATATATACAGAAATTCCACATATACGGAAATTGTGCATATACGAAAGATATGCGCAAATTCCATATACAAAAATTACGCATATACGTAAATTGTGCTTATACGGAAAACATGTGCATATCTTCTGTATATGCACAATTTCCGTATCTGCGCAATTTCAGTATATGGAAGATTTGCGCATATACGATGCAGATACATGAACGATGTGCATATACAGAAGATATGCGCAATTTCCGTATATGCGCATATCTTCCATATATGCACAACTTCCTTATATGCGCAATTTCTAAATATGAAATTTTTATATATCTTCATTCATGTATTTACATCGTATATGCGCAAATTCCATATACAGAAATTTCACATATACGGAAATTGTGCATATAGGGAAGATATGCGCATATTCGGAAATTCCACATATACGGAAGATATGCTCATATCTTCTGTATATCCCTAACTTTCCTATATGTGCATATCATCTGTATATGCACGTCGTTCATGAATCTACATCGTATATGTGCAAATTCCATATACAGAAATAGCGCATATACGGAAATTGTACATATACGGAAGATATGTGCATATTCCATATACATAAATTACGCATATACGAAAATTGTGCATATACAGAAGACATACGCATATCTTCCGTATATGCATAATTTCCGTATATGAGCAATTTCTGTATATGGAATTTGCGCATATACGATGCAGATACATGAACATATATATATATGGAAGATATGCGCATATAGGAAAGTTAGGGATATACGGAAGATATGCGCATATCTTCAATATATGAGCATATCTTCTATATATGCATAATTTACGTATATGGACAATTTCTGTATACGGAATTTGTACATATTTTCGTTCATGTATCTACATCGTATATGCGCAAATTCCATATACAAAAATTTCGCATATACGAAGTTGGACATATACGGAAGATATGCGGATATACAGAAATTCCGCATATACGGAATATATGCGCATATCTTCCGTATATCCCTACCTTTTCTATATGTGCATATCTTACATATATACACGTCGTTCATATATCTGGATCATATATGGGAAAATTCCATATACAAAAATTGCGCATATACGGGAATTGCGCATATACGGAAGATATACGCATATCTTCCGTATATCCCTAACTTTCCTAGATGTGCATATGTTCTATATATGCACGTCGTTTATGTATCTGCATTGTATATGCGCAAATTCCATATATGGAAATTGTGTATATATGAAAATTGTGCATATACGGAATATATGCAAAATTTCTGCCCAATTTTTGCATATGGAATATATGCACAATTTCTATATATGGAATTTGCGCATATACAATTCATATACATAAACCAGCTGTATATATGGAAGATATGCACATATAAGAAAATTAAGGATATACAGAAGATATGCGCATATCTTCCGTATATGTGCAATTTCCGTATATACGCATATCTTCCGTATATGCACAATTTCTGTATATGGAATTTGTCATATATGATGTAGATACATGAATGCAGATATGTACAAATTCTATATACAAAAATTTCGCATATACGGAAATTGTGCATATACGAAAGATATGCATATATACGCAAATTCCATATATAGAAATTTCTCATATATGGAAATTGTGCATATACGGAAGATATGCGTATATATGAAAATTGCACATATATGGAAAATATGCGCATATCTTCTGTATATCTCTAACTTTCTTGTATGTGCGTATCTTCGGTATATGCAGGTTGTTTATGTATCTGCAACGTATATGTGCAAATTCCATATACAGAAACTGCACATATACAGAAATTGCCGATATCTTCCGTATATGCACAATTTCCGTATATGCGCAATTTCTGTATATGAAATTTGAGCATATGCGATGGAGATACATAAACGACATGCATATATGAAACATACGCACATACAGGAAAGTTAGCGATATACGAAAGATATGCACATACATGAAAGTTAGGGATATACGGAAAATATGCGCATATATTCCGTATATGCACAATTTACGTATATGCGCATATCTTCCGTATATGCACAATTTCTGTATATGCACAATTTTTGTATATGAAATTTATACATATCTTCATTCATGTATCTGCATCGTATATGCGCAAATTACATATACAGAAATTGTGTATGTACGGAAATTGTGCATACACGGAAAATATGTGCATATACGGAACATATGTACATATTTTCTGTATATCTCTAACTTTCGTGTATGTTCATATATTCCATATTTGCACGTTGTTTATGTATCTGTATCGTATATGTGCCAATTCCATATACATAAATTTCTTATATATGAAAATTGTGCATATACGTAAGATATGCGCATATCTTCCGTATATGCACAATTTCTGTATATCCGCAATTTTTGTATATGGAATTTGCAGATATACGATGCAGATACATGAACGACGTGCACATACGGAAGATATCCACTTACAAGAAAGTTAGGAGTATATGGAAGATATGCGTATATCTTCCGTATATACGCATATCTTCCATCTATGCGCAATTTCTGTATATGGAATTTGTATATATCTTCGTTCATGTATCTACATCGTATATGCGCAAATTTCATATACAGAAATTTCGCATATACGAAAGATATGTGCATATACGGAAACTGCGCATATATGGAAGATATGCGCATATCTTCTGTATATACGTAACTTTCCTATATGTTCATATCTTATGCATATAAAAGTCGTTCATGTATTTACATCGTATATGTGCAAATTCCATACACAGAAATTGCACATATACGGAAATTGTGCATATATGGAAATATGCGCATATCTTCCGTATATGCACAATTTCCTTATATGTGCAATTTCTGTATATGTAATTTGTAAATCTATTCGTTCATGTATCTACATCGTATATGCGCAAATTCTATATACAGAATTTTCGCATATACGGAAATTGTGCATATACGAAAGATATGCGCATATATAGAAATGTCGCACATACAGAAGATATACGGATATCTTCCGTATATCCCTAACTTTTCAAAATGTGTATATGTTCCGTATATACACGTCGTTCATATATCTGCATCGTATATGCGCAAATTACATATACAGAAATTGCGCATATACGGAAATTGTGCATATGCGGAAGATATGCGCATATACGATATAGATACATGAACGAAGATATGTACAAATTTCATATACAGAAATTTTGCATATACGGAAATTGTGCATATACCGAAGATATGCGCATATACGAAAATTGCGCATATACAGAATATATACGTATATCTTCCGTATATCACTAACTTTCCTGTATGTACATATCTTCTGTATATACAGGTCGTTCGTGTATCTGCATCGTATATGTGCAAATTATATATACAGAATTTGCGCATATACGGAAATTGCGCATATACGAAATATATGCGCATATCTTCCGTATATTCCTAGCTTTCTTATATATGCATATGTTCAATATATGTACATCGTTTATGTATCTACATCGTATATGCACAAATTCCATATACAGGAATTGCGCATATACGGAAATTATGCATATACAGAAAACATGCACATATCTTCCGTATATGCACAATTTCCGTATGTGCGCAATTTCTATATATGGAATTTGTGCATATATGATGCAGATACATGAACAACGTGCATATACCGAAGATATGCACATATAGGGAAGTTAGGGATATACTGAAGATATGTGCATATCTTCCGTATATGCGCATATCTTCCATATATGCGCAATTTATGTATATGGAATTTGTACATGTCTTCGTTCATTTATCTACATCGTATATACGCAAATTCCTTATACAGAAATTTCTCATATATGAAAATTGTACATATACGGAAAATATGCGTATATATGGAAATTGCGCATATATGAAATATATGTGCATATCTTCCGTATATCCATAACTTTCTTGTATGTGTGTAACCTCCATATATACATGTCGTTGATGTATCTACATCGTATATGCACAAATTCCATATATAGAAATTGCGCATATACGGAAGATATGCGCATATTTTCTGTATATCCCTAACTTTTATATATGTGTATATGTTCTATATATGTACATCGTTTATGTATCTGCATCGTACATATGCAAATCCATATACAGAAATTGCGCAAACATGGAAATTATGCATATACGGAAGATATGCACAATTTTCATGTATGCGTAATTTTTGTATATGAATTTGCATATATATGATGCAGATACATAAACGAAATGCATATACGAAACATATGCACATATAGGAAAGTTAAGGATATACGAAAGATATGTGCATATCTTACTTATATGCGCAATTTTCGTATATGTGCATATCTTTTGTATATGCACATATCTTACGTATATGTACAATTTCTGTATATGGAATTTGCGCATGTACGATGTAGATACATAAATGAAGATATGGACAAATTCCATATACAGAAATTTAGCATATACAGAAATTGTGCATATACAGAGTATATGTGCATATACAGAAATTGCACATATATAGAAATTGTGCATATCTTCCGTATATGTGCAATTTCTGTATATGAAATTTGTGCATATATAATGCAGATACATAAACAACATGCATATACGAAACATATGCATATATAAGACAATTAGGGATAGACGGAATATATGCGCATATATTTGGCATATGCATAATTTCTGCATATGGAATTTGCACATATACGATGTAGATACATGAACGACGTGCATATACGGAAGATATGCATATACAGGAAAGTTAGGGATATATGGAAGATATGCGCATATATTCCGTATATGCACAATTTCCTTATATGCGAAATTTCTGTATATGGAATTTGTACATATCTTCGTTCATGTATCTGTATCGTATATGCGCAAATTCCATATACAAAAATTGCGCATATATGTAAATTGTGAATATACGGAAGATATGCACATATACGGAAATTGCGCATATACAGAAGATATGCACATATCTTCTGTATATACCTAACTTTCCTGTATATGCATATATTCCGTATATGGACGTCGTTTATGTATCTGCGTCGTATATGCGCAAATTTCATATACAGAAATTTCGCATATACGGAAGATATGCGCAGATCTTCTCTATATGCACAATTTCTGTATATGAAATTTGCACATATACGACACAGATACATGAACGTGAATATACGGAAGATATGCACCTACAGAAAAGTTAGGGATATATGGAAAATATGCGCATATCTTCCATATATGCACAATTTCCGTATATTTGCAATTTCTGTATATGAAATTTGTACATATCTTCGTTCATGTATCTACATCGTATATGCGTAAATTTCATATATAAAAATTTCGCATATACGAAAATTGTGCATATATGGAACATATGCGCATATACGGAATACGTATATGCGTATATCTTTTGTATATCCATAACATTTCTAAATGTGCACATGTTCTTTATATACACGTCATTCATGTATCTGCATCGTATATGTAAAAATTCCATATACAGAAATTGCGCATATACGGAAATTATGCATATACGAAAGATATGCACATATCTTCCATATATGTACAATTTCTGTATATGCACAATCTTTTTGTATGGAATTTGTACATATCTTCATTCATGTATCTATTGTATATGCACAAATTCTATATATAGAAATTTCGCATATAAGGAAATTGTGCATATACGGAAGATATGCGCATATACGGAAATTGTGCATATACGAAAGATATGCGCATATCTTCCGTATATCCCTAACTTTCCTATATGTGCGTATCTCCCATATATACATGTTGTTCATGTATCTGCCTCGTATTTGCACAAATTCCATATACAGAAATTGCGCATATACGGAAATTTTGCATAATTCCACATATACGGAAATTGTGCATATACGGAAGATATGCACATATTTTTCGTATATACACAATTTCCGTATATGTGCAATTTCTGTCTATCGAATTTATGCATATACCATTCAGATACTTGAACGATGTGCATATACGGAAGATATGCACATATAGGAAAGTTAGGGATATACGGAAGATATGCACATATCTTTTTTATATGCGCAATTTCCGTATATGTGCATATCTTCCATATATGCATAATTTCCGTATATTCACAATCTCTGTATATGGTATTTGTACATGTCTTTGTTCATGTATCTACATCGTATATGCGCAAATTCCATATACAGAAATTTCGAATATAGGGAAGATATGTGCACATACAGAAAATATGCACATATACAGAAACTGCGCCTATACGGAAGATATGCACATATCTATTGTATATCCGTAACTTTCCTATATGTGCATATCTTATGCATATACAGGTCGTTCATGTATCTACATCGTATATGTGCAAATTCCATATACAGAAATTGCGCATATATAGAAATTTTGCATATATGGAAATATGCGCATATCTTCCGTATATACACAATTTCTTTATATGCGCAATTTCCGTATATGGAATTTTTAAATCTATTTGTTCATGTATCTATATCGTATATGCGCAAATTCCATATACGGAAATTATACATATACAAAATATATGCGCATATATGGAAATTTCGCATATACGGAAGATATACGGATATCTTCCATATATCCCTAACTTTCTTATATGTGCATATGTTCCGTATATATACGTCGTTCATATATCTGCATCGTATATGCGCAAATTACATATACATAAATTGCGCATATACGAAAATTGTGCATATATGGAAGATATGCGCATATACGATACAGATACATGAACGAAGATATATACAAATTCCATATACAAAAATTTCGCATATACGGAAATTGTACATATACAAAAATTGTGCATATACAGAAATTGTGCATATACGCAATATATGCGCATATCTTCCGTATATCTTAACCTTCTTATATATGTATATGTTCCGTATATGCACGTCGTTTATGTATCTGCATCGTATATGCACAAATTCCATATACAGAAATTGCGCATATACGGAAACTGTGCATATACAGAAAATCAGCACATATCTTCTGTATATGCACAATTTCCGTATGTGCGCAATTTTTGTATATGAAATTTGCTCATATACAATGCAGATACATGAATGACGTACATATATAGAAGATATGCACACATATGAAAGTTACGGATATACTGAAGATATTTTCAAATCATCCGTATATACGCAATTCTGTATATGCACATATCTTCGATATATGCACAACTTTCATATATGCGCAATTTATGTATATGGAATTTGTACATATCTTCGTTTATGTATCTACATCGTATATACGAAAATTCCATATACAGAAATTTTGCATATATGAAAGTTGTGCATATACGGAAGATATGCGTATATATGGAAATTGCGCATATACAGAATATATATGCATATCTTCCGTATATCTATAACTTTTTTGTATGTGCATATCTTCCATATATACACATCGCTGATGTATCTACATCGTATATGCGCAAATTCCATATACGGAAGATGTGCGCATATCTCCGTATATGCGCAATTTCTGTATATGGAATTTGCGCATATACGGAGATATGCGCACATCTTCCGTATATCCCTAACTTTCCTATATGTGTATATGTTCCGTATATGCACATCGTTTATGTATCTGCATCGTATATATGAAAATCCATATACAGAAATTGCGCATATATGGAAATTGTGCATATAAGGAAGATATGCACAATTTACAAGTATGCGTAATCTCTATATATGAATTTGCATATATACGATGCAGATACATAAACGACGTGCATATACGAAACATATGCACATATAAGAAAGTTAGGGATATACGGAAGATATGTGCATATCTTTCTTATATGCGCAATTTCCGTATATGCGCATATCTTTTGTATATGTGCATATCTTCCATTTATGCGCAATTTCTGTATATGAAATTTTCGTATGTACGATGTAAATATATGAATAAAGATATGTACAAATTCCATATACAGAAATTTAGCATATACAGAAATTGTGCATATACAAAAATTGCACATATACAGAAATTGTGCATATCTTCCGTATATGCACAATTTCCATATATGTACAATTTCTGTATATGGAATTTGGGCATATACGATGCAGATACATAAACGACGTGCATATACGGAACATATGTATATATAAGAAAGTTAAGGATATACAGAAGATATGCGCATATATTCCGTATATGCACAATTTCTGCATGTGGAATTTGCACATATACGATGCAGATAGATGAACGACATACATATACAGAAGAGATGCACATACAGTAACGTTAGGGATATACGGAAGATATGCGCATATATTCCGTATATGCACAATTTCCATATATGCGCATATATTCGGTATATGCACAATTTCTGTATATGCGAAATTTATGTATATGCAATTTGTAAATATCTTCGTTCATGCATCTGTATTGTATGTGTGCAAATTCCATATACAAAAATTTCACATATACGTAAATTGTGAATATACAGAAGATATGCACATATGTGGAATATATGGACATATCTTCCGTATATCCCTAACTTCCCTGTATGTACATATATTCCGTATATGCACGTCGTTTATGTATCTGTGTCGTATATGCACAAATTCCATATACGTAAATTTCTCATATACAGAAGATATGCGCATATCTTCCATATATGCATAATTTCCGTATATGCGCAATTTCTGTATATGGAATTTGCATATGTACGACATAGATACATGAACGACGTGCATATACAGAAGATATGCACATACATAAAAGTTAGGGATATACGGAAGATATGCACATATCTTCCATATATGCACAATTTCCATATATACGCAATTTCTATATACAGAATTTGTCCATATCTTCGTTCATGTATCTATATCGTATATGCGTAAATTTTATATAAAGAAATTTCTCATATACGAAAGTTGTACATGTATGGAAGATATGCGCATATAAGGAAACTGCGCATATACAAAACATGCGCATATCTTCTGTATATCCATAACTTTCCTATATGTGTACATCTTTTGTATATATACGTCGTTCATGTATATGCATCGTATATGCGCAAATTCCATATACAGAAATTGCGCATATACGGAAATTATGCATATACGAAAGATATGCGCATATCTTCCGTATATGCACAATTTCTGTATATCTGCAATTTTTGTATATGGAATTTGTACAAATCTTCATTCATGTATCTACATTGTATATGCATAAATTTCATATATAGAAATTTCGCATATACGGAAATTGTGCATATACGGAAGATATGTGCATATCTTCCGTATATCCCTAACTTCCCTATATGTACATATCTTCCGTGTATACATGTCGTTCATGTATCTGCATCGTATATGCGCAAATTCTATATACATAAATTGTACATATACGAAAATTGTGCATATACGGAAGATATGCACATATCTTCCGTATATGCATAATTTCAATATATCGAATTTGTGCATATACCATGCAGATACATGAATGACATGCATATACGGAAGATATGCACATATAGGAAAGTTAGGTATATACGGAAGATATGCGCATATCTTCCTTATATGCGCAATTTCCGTATATGCGCATATCTTCAATATATGCACAAGCGCAACATCTTTATATGGGATTTGTACGTATCTTCGTTCATGTATCTACATCGTATATGCGCAAATTCCATATACTTAAATTTCGCATATATTGAAGATATGTGCATATACGGAATATATGCGCATATATGGAAATTGCGCATATACGGAAGATTTGCGCATATCTTCTGTCTATCCATAACTTTCCTATATGTGCATATCTTATGCATATACAGGTCGTTCATGTATCTCCATCGTATATGTGTAAATTCCATATACAGAAATTGCGCATATATGGAAATTGTGCAGATATGGAAATATGCGCATATCTTCCGTATATGCACAATTTCCTTATATGCGCAACTTCTGTATATGGAATTTGTAAATCTATTCGTTCATGTATCTACAACGTATATGTACAAATTCCATATAAAGAAATTTCGCATATACGGAAATTGTGCATATACAAAATATATGCGCATATACGGAAATTTCGCATATACAGAAGATATACAGATATCTTCCGTATATCTCTAACTTTCCTATATGTGGATATGTTCCGTATATACACGTCGTACATATAGGTACATCGTATATGCGCAAACTATATATACAGAAATTGTGCATATACGGAAGATATGTGCATATACGATAGAGATACACGAACGAAGATATGTACAAATTCCATATACAGAAATTTCGCATATACGGAAATTGTGCATATACCGAAGATATGCGCATATACGAAATATATGCGCATATCTTCCCTATATCGTTAACTTTCCTGTATGTGCATATCTTATGTATATACATGTCGTTCGTGTATCTGCATCGTATAGGTGCAAATTCCATATACGGAAATTGCGCATATAGGGAATATATGCGCATATCTTCCCTATATCCCTAACTTTCTTATATATGCATATGTTCCGTATGTGCACATCTTTTATGTATCTGCATCGTATATGCACAAATTCCATATACAAAAATTTCACATATACGGAAATTGTGCACATACAGAAAACATGTACATATCTTTCGTATATGCACAATTTCCGTATGTGTGCAATTTCTGTATATGGAATTTGCGCATATACGATGCATATACATGAATGACATACATATACAGAAGATATGCACATATAGGAAAGTTAGGGATATACTGAAGATATGTGCATATCTTCCGTATATGCGCAATTTCGTATATGCGCATATCTTCCATATATGCACAATTTCTGTATATGCACAATTTATGTATATCAAATTTTTACATATCTTCGTTCATGTATCTACATCGTATATATGAAAATTTCATATACAGAAATTTCGCATATAGAAATTGTGCATATACAGAAGATATGCGTATATATGGAAATTGCACATATACGAAATATATGTCCATATCTTCCGTATATCCATAACCTTCTTATATGTGCATATTTTCCATATATACACGTTGCTAATGTATTTACATCGTATATGCGCCAATTCCATATACAGAAATTGCGCATATAAGGAAATTGCGCATATACAGAAGATATGCGCATATCTTCCATATATCCTTAACTTTCCTATATGTGTATATGTTCCGTATATGCACATCATTTATGTATCTGCATCGTATATATGCAAATCCATATACAGAAATTGCGCATACACGGAAATTGTGCATATACGAAAGATATGCACAATTTCCATGTATGCGTAATTTCTGCATATGAGTTTGCATATATACGATGCAGATACATAAACGACGTGCATATACGAAACATATGCACATATAGGAAAGTTAGGGATATACGAAAGATATGTGTATATCTTCCTTATATGCGCAATTTTCGTATATGCGCATATCTTCTGTATATGCGCATATCTTCCGTATATGTGCAATTCCTGTATATGGAATTTGCGCATGTACGATGTAGATACATGAATGAAGATATGTACAAATTCCATATACAAAAATTTAGCATATATGGAAATTGCGCATATACAGAAATTGTGCATATCTTTGGTATATGCACAATTTCCATATATGCGCAATTTCTGTATATGGAATTTTCGCATATACGATGTAGATACATAAACGACGTGCATATACGGAACATATGCATATATAAGAAAGTTAAGGATATACGGAAGATATGCGCATATTTCTGCATATGGAATTTGCACATATACGATGCAGATACATGAATGACATGCATATACGGAAGATATGCACATACAGGAAAGTTAGGGATATACGGAAGATATGCGCATATATTTCGTATATGTACAATTTCCGTATATGCGCATATATTCGGTATATGCACAATTTCTGTATATGCGAAATTTATGTATATGGAATTTGTACATATCTTCGTTCATGTATCCGTATCGTATATGCACAAATTCCATATATAAAAATTGCACATATACGTAAATTGTGAATATACAGAAGATATGCACATATACGGAAATTGCGGATATACGAAATATATGCACATATCTTCCGTATATCCTTAACTTTCCTGTATGTGAATATATTCTGTATATAAAGGTCGTTTATGTATTTACGTCGTATATGCGCAAATTCCATATACAGAAATTTCGCATATACGGAAGATATGCGCATATCTTTTGTATATGCACAATTTCCGTATATGCACAATTTCTGTATATGGAATTTGCACATATACGACGCAGATACATAAATGACGTGCATATACAGAAGATATGCACATACAGAAAAGTTAGGGATATACGGAAGATATGCGAAATTTCTGTATATGAGATTTGTACATATCTTCGTTCATGTATCTACATCGTATATGCGTAAATTTCATATACAGAAATTTCGCATATACGGAAATTGTGCATATATGGAAGATATGCGCATATAAGGAAACTACGCATATACGAAAGATATGCGCATATCTTCTATATATCCATAACTTCCCTATATCTGCACATCATCCGTATATACACGTCGTTCATGTATCTGCATCGTATATGCGCAAATTCCATATACAGAAATTGCGCATATACGGAAATTTTGCATATACGAAAGATATGCGCATATCTTCCATATATGCGCAATCTTTGTATATGGAATTTGTACATATCTTCATTCATGTATCTACATTGTATATGCACAAATTCCATATATAAAATTTTCGCATATACGGAAATTGTGTATATATGGAAGATATGCGCATATACGGAAATTGTCCATATACGGAAGATATGCGCGTATATTCCGTATATCCCTAGCTTTCCTATATGTGCATATCTTCCGTATATACATGTCGTTCATGTATCTACATCGTATTTGCGCAAATTCCATATACAGAAATTGTGCATATACGGAAATTGTGCATAATTGCGCATATACGGAAATTCGGCATATATGGAAGATATGCACATATCTTCCGTATATGCAAAATTTGCATATATGCGCAATTTCTGTATATCAAATTTGTGCAGATAACATGCAGATACATGAACGACGTGTATATATGGAAGATATGCATATATAGGGAAGTTAGGGATATACGGAAGATATGTGCATATCTTCCTTATATGCGCAATTTCCGTATATGCGCAAATCTTCCATATATGCACAATTTCCGTATATGCGCAATCTCTGTATATGGGATTTGTACATATCTTCGTTCATGTATCTACATCGTATATGCGTAAATTCCATATACAGAAATTTCACATATATGGAAATTGTGCATATAGGGAAGATATGCGCATATACAGAAATTGCGTATATACGGAAGATATACGCATATCTTCTGTATATCCCTAACTTTCCTATATGTGCATATTTTCTGTATATGCAGGTCGTTCATGTATCTGCCTCGTATATGCGCAAATTCCATATACAGAAATTGCGCATATACTGGAATTGTGCATATACGGAAGATATGCGCATATCTTCCGTATATGCACAATTTCCGTATATCCGCAATTTCTGTATATGCAATTTGCGCATATACGATGTAGATACATAAATGATGTGCAGATACGTAAGATATGCATATACAGGAAAGTTGGGGATATGGAAGATATGCGCATTTATTCCGTATATACGCAATTTCCGTATATGCGCATGTCTTCCTTATATGCACAATTTCTGTATATGCGTAATTTCTGTATATGGAATTTGTACATATCTTCGTTCATGTATCTACATCGTATATGCGCAAATTTCATTTACAGAAATTGCGGATATGCGGAAATTGTGCATATACGGAAGATATGCACATATACAGAAACTGAGCATATCTTCTATATATGCACATATCTTCCGTATATGCGTATATCTTCTGTATATGCACAATTTCCGTATATGCGCAATTTCGGTATATGGAATTTGCGCATATACGATGTAGATACATAAACAACATGCATATACGCAAGATATGCACATATAAGAAAGTTATGGATATACGGAAGATACGTGCATATCTTACATATATGTACAATTTTTGTATATGCGCATATCTTCCATATATGCACAGTTTCCGTATATATTCATAGAAGATATGCACATATAAGAAAGTTAGAGACCCTGCTACACGAAAAACGAGAAATACATGGAGAAATGTGACTGCAATAACATTTTTTCATGTACTTCTCATTGTTCATGTAGCAAAGTGTTTTGGAAGTACACAACAAGGGTACTCCTTGGATAAGGAACTAAATTCTGCATACAAAGAGTGCCCCCACTTGAAATTTGAGCAAAAACATATAGAAATAAATTGAAAATATGAGTTGAAAAAATAGTTTTTCCTTTTTCCCTCTAAAATTTGATGATGTAATCTGATTTTATTTTATTATTTCCACTATTATATTATAATATTCATTAGGAGGCTCATTTTAGACCTCAAAATTTCTGTAATGTGAGGTGAAGTGACCCAACATAGTCATTTATTTGGAAGCATGCACACAAGTCCAATGCAACATAAAAAAATGGGGTCATGTCATATCTAGAAGCCACTACTTACATCACCTTCAAAATTCAAAATAACTCATATAATTCATGCTATTTGCCACCTTTATGTATGGGAGGGTCATTATTAGTACATATTACATATGTCAATGCCCAAGAAGAGAAGTGGTTACGAAGAAAGGCCATTAAGGAGTAGGTGTAGTGATATATAGTATGGTTTGGCATGTGACTTCATAAGTTGCATTACACAATCAAGTGAAGTTATTTAAGATATTCATTAACATGAGCACGTTTGAAAATGGAGGAGAACATATTCTTTGATATACCCTTTCCTTGGCACTATTTCTTACGACCACTTTATTTGGCTTTTTTTCAAACTTCATTTCATTGAGTCATTTTTTATCCATATGAGTTTCATTAGATAAAAATTCAAATAATTTCATTTAGTCCTTTTATAAGTGATGCATTTCGTCGCATTGGACTTATGGTAATGGCCTCATTATGAGGGGGCAATTACTCAAGCTTTGCCTTGGCTTTTTATTTTTTATTTGATTTTATTTTCGTTTTACTTTGCATCTTTCTCTTCCTCCCACTTTTTTTGTTTTATTCAGTTAAATTGACCTTCACCGTATAATTCCTTCTCATGGGATTATGATGCCTGAACGTTTTTGTGACAGGTGACAACAACCATGAAAGCGACAATGGGAAATGGGAAATATGGAAAGTGTTAAGTATGGATCGTGATATGGGCATGCTACCCCTTTGAAATCCCCTTAATAGTATACCTCAAACTAATAGTGACAACACTTATCTAGAAGATGTTGATCATCACCAAGGTAAAACAAAGCAAAAGGCACAAATTTAGAGCATCACGATCCATTATCTAACTCAAAGAATCATCAACACTTAATGAAAAGTACATAAGGCATTAAAACTCAATATGAGGCGAGAAAATAATGTAATTCATGTATGTTATGCACCATATCCATCAAATGCGAGTGAACTAAGAAAATGTGGGAGGAATCTTTGGTTAACAATTGGTGGAGAATCATAAATCTCATCCGTGGAACTATTATTTGAGATAAGAGTCACTTGAGAAAAATATCGTCTAGTTACCACTAGATGTCAAGGGATAACATATAGCTCCAAAATGGGGGCACATGCTCATGGTAAAGTGCATGAGAACACCTACAATCTATGGAACTCCAAAACTTGCATTCTATATCAATAAACTAATCATGCTATATCTCACCATAAAACCATTAGTAAAAAGAGGCAAGGTAATATGATCATAATGGTATATGAAAAATGAAAGGAAATAAAACAAAAATGTTAGATGTAAGTAAGAGTTAATGAAATCAAACAATAATTGAAAATAACTCTCAAACAAGCCATGTGTTCCACTCCCGTATTGGCACTACCCGACTTCACCAAATATTTTGTGATTGAATGTGATGCTTCAGGTACAGGTATTGGGGTTGTCTTAATGCAGGAACGTCGACCCTTGGCCTTCAGTAACAAACAAATAAGTGGGACAAATCTGGGACAATCTACCTATGAGAAGGAGATGATGGCCATCTTACATGTAGTGGATACTTGGCGACCATACTTATTAGGGTGGCGTTTCCAAATGCGCACAGACAATAAAAGCCTTAAATATTTTTTGGAGCAATGCCTATCCTCACCACAACAAAATAAATGTGTAGCCAAAATGTTGAGATATGATTATGAGATAATTTACAAGAAAGGGCGAGAAAATGTCGTAGCGGATGCTTTATCACACCAATTTGAGGAGGAAAGCACCTTGCTAGCCATCTCTCCTCCCATTCCAGAGTGGATTGAAGAGGCTTGCAAGGAATGGTTTTCACATCCTTTTCTCTCCCAACTCATTAATAAATTGTAGGCAGATCCAAATTCCACAGTAGCCTACTCTTGGCAGGATGAGATTCTTCACTACAAGGACAAAGTAGTGATATCACCAACAACCACCCTTAAAAGTCGCATTTTGCCAGAGTTGCACTCATCTCCCATTGTAGGCCATTCAGGCTTTCAGAAGACTTATGCTTGCACTTGATGTTCATTCTTTTGGACAAACATTAAAAATGAAATTCTTACTTTTGTATCTCAGTGTGATGTGTGTCAATGCCACAAAGGAGAAACAATCAAATCCCCATGCACATTACAACCGTTTCCCATCCCTACCTCAATATAGACGGAGGTTTCTATGGATTTCATTACAGGTCTTCCAAAGTCAGGCAACAAGTCAGTCATCATGGTGGTTATGGACAGACTTTCTATGTATGCTCATTTTTGCGCCCTACCCCACCCTTTTACCCCAGCTTTGGTGGCTCAACCTTTCATGGAGTAGATCTTCAAATTGCATGGCATGCCCACTTCCATTGTGTCTTATCGTGACCCAATCTTCACCAGTAACTTTTGGCAAGAACTCCTCTAGCTATAAGGTGCCCAACTACAACTTAGTACTACTTCCTATCATCCCCAAACTAATGGTCAAATTGAAGCAGTCAACAAATTCGAGTTTGTTGTGCAGGTGAAATCAAATTTGCAAGTTCATACTTCAGAGTCAGCGATATTTTATTCTAGGGGTTGCAACTTGAGTATGCCCTGGAGGGCAGCTCAAATTACATAGCTTGGAAGGATAGGATGGGGGCAGTGTTGGAAGACAATGGCCTCAAGGAATTCATAGATCATGATATTCCAAAGCCTCCAACATCAGATGCTAAAGATCTGGCTGAATAGAGAAAGTGTGTGGCAAAAGCGAGAAGGATTATCCTGGATGGAGTTCGAGATCAAATTGTCTCGAATCTCCATGCTAGGGACACTCCATTTGCAATGTGGAATGAATTGACAAACCTATTTCAAAATAGCAGTGACCATAGGAAGTTGGCACTGATGGACAAACTCAGAAAGATCAATATGGAGAAGGGAAACTCAATTCCGAAGTACTTGACCAAGTTCACCCAATGTCAGGATGAGCTTGGAAGTGTCAGGATTACTGTTGCCGAAGACGATCTGGTAAGCCTAGCACTTCTAGGACTTCCTAAGAGCTGGCATAGTTACCAGGACTCTGTTAATGGGAGGGAGAAGGTACTAGAATGGGAGCAGTTATGGCCTGACTTGGTACAGGAAGAGATTCGGTGAAACACCAAAGACAGATTCTCATCAAAGCATGATGATGAGGAGAATTGTGCCTTAGCGGGTAAGGCAAAGAAAGCGAATGGGAATTCATCATATTCTAGATCAAATTCTTGTCAATGCGGCAAGAAGAAGGACATGTCGAAAGTCAAATGCTTTCATTGTCACGAGCTGGGACATTTTGCCACAAAGTGTCTACTCAAGAAGGTCGGTAAGAATCCCTCAAGAGGAGCGGCAGGATGAGGCTCTTGCTTCACAATTCGAACTGGACTTTATCCTCATCGCTTGACATATGGTGTCATAGTGTGTGGTACCTAGACAATGGAGCTTTTTTCCACATTACCGGTAACAAAGAGCTCTTCAATAACTTGGAGGAGAAGGATCTTCAGATGCATATCAAGATGGGTGATGATGGGAGGTATAGTGCTACCGAGATCGGTACAGTTACCTTTCAGAGGGAGTCAGGTTCTCCCCTCACTTTCTGAGATGTTATGTATGTTCCTAGTTTGAAGAAGAACTTGGTATCTATTGCCATGTTCGAAGATAGAGGCTATGATTTGATATTTAGTAAGGGAAAGGAATTCCTTCATCACATAGCCATAGGACGGGTGAATGGGATAGGGGTTCGAGTGAATAACCTCTACAAGTTGGATGTAGAATATTGTGTTGCCTTGAGCATGAAAGCAGAGAAGGTGTAGAGCCCAGACATCAGTGAGTTGTGGCACAGGAGGTTGGGTCACTTACACCATGACGCTTTGAAGATCATGCAGAAAATTTGTACCAGTCTTCCCAAGGGTACACTAGAGCAGGTAGACACATGCAAAGGGTGTACATTGGGAAAATACACCAAAGATTCCTTTCATTACAACGACAATCGACCACAGGAGATCCTCAATCGAATTCACTTCGATGTGTTTGGACCGTTCTCGAAAGTATCTACGACTAAGCACATGTATTATGCTATATTTGTTAATGATTTTTCTTGTAATTGTTGGATCTTCTTCATGTAGAAGAAAGATAAAAGTTTTGAAAAGTTTTTTGAATTTAAAGCACTGGTCGAGAAAAATATTGGCAATAAAGTTAAAGCTCTCAGGAGTGATAACGGTGGAGAGTATGTGTCGAATGAGTTCAAAAAATTCTATGCATTAGAAGGCATTCAATGGGATTTGATAGCACCTCATAACCCACAACAGAATGGGGTGGCTGAAAGGAAGAACAGGGTTATTGTGGGAGTAGTGCAAATGATGTTGCATGATCAAGGCCTACCATTACACTTGTGGGTTGAAGCATGCAACACAATTGTTTATTTGCATAATAGAATCCCTCATCAAACTCTTAGGATGAGTACACCAGAAGAGGCTTTTTTAGGAAAGAAACCAGATGTGGCACACTTCAGGATTTTTGGTTCATCAGTCTACTGCCATGTAACCAAAGATGCATGGAAAAATCTTGAGCCAACAATAAAGTTGGGCATATATTTGGGGTACACTGATACACCTCACAATTATTGGGTGTAATTTCCAACCAACAAGATGACAGTGGTTCACAGTGATGTAAAATTTGATGAAGATAAGGCCATGAGATGTTACCTTGAGAGGGAGCTTCAACTACATGTGGTTGAGGAGCTTTTAACTCCTAAGGAGGAAGCTCAAGATGATGTGGAGAAACCACATGCAGAGGAGAAGGAAATGGAGACACCCACTCTTGCAGAGTCTTCCAAAGATGGGAGAAAGCACACCAGAGAGGCTGACAGGTTATTGCATGATGCTAGAGAGAATGTGGTAACACCCACATCAAAGTGCATACAGAGGAGGTCAACTGAGAGGTACACTGGCTACATGGCTGTGCTGAGCGGATGTGTACAAATTGAGCCATCCTCTTTTGAGGAAATAATGCAGCAACTAGTTTGGGTTGATGCCATGGTTGAGGAGTATGACTCCATTGTCAAGAAAAATGTTTGCGATGTGGTCCAAAGACCAGAAGATAAGTCAATGGTGAGTTCCAGATGGGTTTACAAGGTAAAGAAAGTAGCGGATGGTAGTGTGGAGAAACACAAAAGGCTAGGTTTTTTGCCAGAGGGTTTTCTCAGGTGGAGGGGATTGATTACTATGAGACTTTTGCTCCTGTAGCAAGGTACTCATCAATCAGATCCATTCTAGCACTATCAGCGCAGATGGGATGGAAGATACATCAAATGGATATAAAGACAATATTCCTTAATGACATGATTGAGGAAGAGGTGTATATTGAGTAGCCTGAAGGATTTGAGACCTTCAACAGAAACAAGCACCCCGTGCTTGGTACATTAGGATCGATAGATACTTCACCAGGTTGGGCTTCACCAAAAGTGAAGCAGATGTGAACCTTTACCATATTGTGGTTGAAGGTAAATTGTTGATTATTAGTTTATATGTTGATGATTTGATTCTGACAGGTGATGATAAGCTTATCAAGTCTTGCAAAGAGGATCTTGCAAGAGAATTTGAAATGAAGGACTTGGGGCTCATGAACTACCCAACCTCATTGACCCAACCCCTCATAGATTTTGACTATCATCTTAACCATACCTCCATTGTCTTATCCTTTGGGTAATTTAACCTTATGACCGAGCTCCTGTAACAACCCCTGGTTGATTTCCTATGCAAATAAATAAAACTAATAACCAAGGTCCATGTATGTGAAACTTTAGTATATATAACTTTACGCAATATTTTACGCAATAGTTCAAGTGTTGGAGAAGTGGAAAAATTATGTATTTCCAAAGGATTTGTTTTGTACTCTAACTGCTAATGTTTGAATTTTATTAACACCCAGGAGAAATTTAATCAAAACTACAAGAAGTGGGTTGAGTTTTGAAATCTATGAATTTGTATTGATCATAGAGGAAAAAAACCACTAGATTTGACAATGCATTGAGTCAAAGCACAAGGTTGATGACCAAAATGTCGAGAGAGGAAATTGCGTTTAGAATTTGTAATAGTTGTATGAAGGGGATGTGGATTTTAGTAAATCACTGAAGGCTTGTAAACAACCATGTAATGAAGAAATGAAAATGCATTCCAAGAGGATCTATTTTTTTTTATCAATAATTACTCTAGGAGGATCAATGAATGGAAAATTCATCAAAGAATTGCATAAAAGCATCGTAGGAGATCAATTTGTAGAGAGAAAGTATTTGACATGGAAATTTTACTATTGCCCCAAAGTTTCCATTAATGTGAAGAAATGGGTGGATGGTTGTTGAATTCGTGAACATGCAGAGGAAGCCAAAACAATGAATTGTATATGCCATTTTCATTACTAAATAGACTATGGGAGGAATTTAGTATGTATTATAATTTTGTATTTCCAAGAATGAAAAGAGATATTGACTTTATATTTATGGTTGTTATTTGATTTTCAAAGATGGTGCATTTCATCCCATGTAAGACCAATGATCACACAAACATTATCTATTTTTTTTAAGGAAGTCTTTTCTCCATTTGGTTTTTACATGTGGCATTACATGAATTCCATTGGAATGGTATTTTACACAATCCTTATCATTCCTGGTATAGAGATCAATGTTTTAAGTTTTCAACTTCTCTTTCTTCCTATTTTAATGCTTTCTCCTTCTATTATGGCTTTTATATATATATATATATAAAGGGAACCCCTATAAGGAGAAAATGATTGGAGGTCATTTTCTTACCCTAAAATTTACAAGTTAGCAATTTCAAAATTAATGGTTTCCTCTTGAGTACCATAGAAATAAAACTTTCAAGATAAGTAAAAACATTTAAATTGAAAATTAAAGTTAAGCAATATGAAGGAGGCAAATAATTCATTTCGTCCTCAACATGGAGATGATACATAGTACTTATAAAACTATAAATAATTACAATATCACAATAATACAAAGTTAAAATATACACATACTAATACATTTACTCAAAATTCGTGCCATTTACTCTAAATACATGCCATCAATCATTTAGGAGATGATAATACAATAAATCTATGTATTAAATGTGAACTATAATAATAATAATAAAATTTCATAGTGAGTAACCATGGACATCTATATATAATATTTATAACCAATAATTATGGTAACCAAATATAAATACGAATGGCAACAAAAAAATCTTAGAATGGAGAGAGATAAATTTAATATGTACACACAATAAAAAAATGATTATGTTGAAGTCCACAGGGCCTTGGATAGACGGTGATCAGGTGCTCTGATAAGGAACTCCTGAATGTGAAGTCACTGGTTCAATTCCCTACCCCTAATGGGGTATATTGTACATGATGAAGACGCGGGCCTGCAAAGCTTACAAAAAAATGATTATGTTCAAAATGATCAAATTTACATATAAAAAAAATATTATAGATTTAATATTTACTTAGAAATATTATAAAAAATTAAATATAATTATATAACAATATTCAAAATTACATTTTTACATAGTAATATTTACATAATTGTGATTTTTGAGTTCTCTCAAATTAAGTGAGATTACAACCAATCTAAATACATTTTTAATTATAAAAAGATGTATAATTCAAAACATTCAATCCCTCTTCATGCTTAATAAAATTATATTTAATATGGATTTATATTAGGAGTTTCATGTGCCATACATAAACTCAACTTGAAACTTAGAGTTTCATATTTCCCAAGTGCTCTTGTAATTAGAGAACTCATTCTACATCCCACTATAGAATAATTTGTAACATTGTCATCGTCTCCTTCTTAAAGCTTACTTATATCAATAAAAAGATTACAAGTAAATAAATAATATTCTCAATTGTCTTTGATAAATGAAATAATAATTGGAAACATGTGTGGTTGCACTCAAGGAGATATATTAATGATCTAGTAGCTCATCCACACATAAATAGATCAAAGTCCATGCTCACATCATTCTTTCAAAAAAGTAGAATCCCCTAATTGGATTTAGAGGGTTCCATTCTATAAATACACACACACATCCACCAACATAGATCCATCTTAACCTATAATGAAGCTAATCCATAAATGTAATCATTTCCTCAAATTATTACATTGTTAAAAAGGCTTGCATCTCAAAGGATTTGATCCTCTTGTTAAGATGGATCTAGGGAGATGTTATCCAAATTTCTCCTCCTTTTATTTGTGTGTAGCTTATATGTTTAACTTCACCCTTCTTTATTCATGTATTCAACCTATGAGTTGGAGGGCCGTCTAAATAACTCTACATAAAGAATGAACAAATCTTTGAAGTAATAAGCAACTATAGTTAGATGGTTATTAATTTATCTCGTGTCTTTTTATATTATCTACATATCAAATTTGATTCCTCCTTCAAGATAACCATCATTCTTCCCAACCACTCAAGTTAATATTTCTTCCCAACCACCCAAGTTAATGTTGAATAGGCATACTTATATACATACAAATATATATATTTGTTTTTAATTGTAAATTAAGGTTGACATTGTAATATTTTATTTAAGCAATTTAAATGTTGTTTGTCATTTATACTTAGAGCCCAACAGGATTACAAATCTCCCTCATGTCGACTTATGAAAAGTGGCTCTGGCTCTACTCTAGAGGCTAAGATATTTGATTTTGTTTCTTGCTTAGTAAATCCATAGTTAAGATGAATCTACTCAAATGGGTTTATCTCTAACTTGGATGAGTTTTATGTGTCCCAAAATGGGTCTGACTCTCTATGATGCAAAGAGAGACTCATTTTATAACCCATTACAAAAGATATTGTAATATCTATCTCCTATGTAATGTTCACTTGCATGAAGAAAAATAAAAATATTTCCTCTCATCATTGATAATTTAAAAAATAACAATAACATCTTATCAACCTAGTATAGAAGAGATTGTAACATCCATTTCCTATGTAGTGCTCACATGCATTAAGAAAAATAAAAATAAAAATATTTTCACTTCTTATTTGATAAGTTAAAAGTAAAGTTTCTCATGCATATGGAATGATGGAATTTTAAAGTCAGAAATTTTCTCCCAAGAGTTTATCTTATTTTAATACAATCCAAATACTCACTCATAATTTTGAAAAAATGAGTAGATAAAGGGGGAACATTGCCTCCACCAAAAAAAATAGATCCACTTAAAGGATGAGTTTGTCCACTTAGCTAACTAGTGAGAAGTGGAAATGCTTTTCTAAATGGATAATATTTTTGTTTAAAGTCATAATTTCATTTAATAGATGTAAACTTTGTACTTAACTATTTTGACTACTTATTAACTCACTCCAAAGAGTGAATTAACTAGTGAGAAGTGGAAATTCTTTTCTAAATGAATAAGAATTTTGTTTAAATAATATTTTTGTTTAAAGTCATAATTTCATTTAATAGATGTAAACTTTGTACTTAACTATTTTGACTACTTATTAACTCACTCCAAAGAGTGAATTAACTAGTGAGAAGTGGAAATTCTTTTCTAAATGGATAAGAATTTTGTTTAAAGTTATAATTTCTTTTAATAGATAAAAACTTTGTATTTTAGTAATTTGACAATTTATTATCTTACTCCATGAATGACTTTAATGAGAAGTGGAAATTCCTTTCTAAATAAGTAAAAATTTTGTTTAAAATTATAATTTCATTTAATAGAATAAAACTTTGTACTTGGACATTTATTAAGTCACTCAGGTGAGTGAATTAGCCTTATTTTCTAAATAAATAAAAATTTTGTTTAAAATTATAATTTTATTTAATAAACAAAAACTTTATATTTTAATCTATTCATTTGATTTAAGAAAATATATCTCTATATATATTACTTTTGAAAAATTTAACCCATTTTAAAATAACTATAAAAACTTGAGGTTATCCATAGATCCAATCCACTATTAAAACAATAAAAACTTTGTGGTTATGTCAAAATCAGGTGAGGACCAGAACACGCCAGCAACCTGTAGAACCGTTGCGGAACTGGAGATTTTGAGGCTTAGTTTTGAAGGTAGATTTTAGTATTTAATAGGTTTTTAACACAGTCACTTGTTATGTCATTATTTAGTTTTGAATATATAGATCAAATGTAGATTTTAATATTTAATAGATTCTAAACAAAATTAATTGTTATGTAATTAATTAGTTGTGCTTTGTTTAAAGATGTTTTGGAGTTTATGATTGGAATCAGGAAAAAAAATCGGTTAAGAATAGATCTTTGTTTCTTAAAATTAGTTTTGAAGGCATAATTTTTGAGATAATTTAATAATTGTATTGAGATTTTACATCACAGTCAGTGACACAGTTAGGAGTTCTTAAGTCAAAGAATTACATAAAAAAAGGTCGGGAGTTGTAAGTTAAAGGGTTACATAGAAAAAGGTTTATTTTAATTGATTAAATTTTTGTATTCATAAGCACCTCTAAGTATATAATCATGATGGAAATAAGTCAGAGAGTTACATAAAAAAATTTAGTTCAATTGATTGAGTTCCTATCCCTAAAACACACGACTCTAATGGAAAATCATGTGCCCTAATGGAAAATCAGTGTAAATTATCACATCAATGTCCTTGAAATCTAAAAAATATTGGTTAAGAATATAGATTTTTGTTATTTAAAACTGGTTTTGAATGTATTAAAAACAAAATTCTCTTTGTGTAGATTATGAAATATTAACAATTTAAATTTGTAGTTCCTCTCAAATTTATAATTCCAACAAAAATTTGTTGATTATGAAATATTCGCAACTCAAATTTGTAATTCCACTCAAATTTGTAATTCCAACAAAAATTTGTAAATCCTTCCTTTAGAGACTTTTTTTAAGAGAATTTTCCAAACTGAAATTTGTAATTCCAACCCAAACTTGTAAATCCAAAAATATGCTTGCAATATATTTAAGAAAAATACCAAATGACAAATCACAGATTCTTTAGAAAACCATTTCATACAGATTCCTTAGCAAACCATTTCATTACTTAAGGGTCAAAATGTTAAACAACCCCTTTAGATCTTATGAAATTTAATAAATTGAGTTAAAACCTGAAGTTTATGTTTAAGAAGAAAGAATATCCAGTGTTGGATATTTATCTATGCCCAGATGTCAATTGGAGAACACTATTTCAACCAAGGTGTTAAGCGAAAATCAAATTTAAACCATTTTGACAGCATGATTTTTTATAATCAAGAATATTGATTTCATAATAAGAATGATACGCCCCTTCATATACATACAAAACAGAACGAAATCGGGCACTCTAGAAAGTTCACAAGAGATTATTCTAAACTATAATACTACTAGGTACTACTGATCTTCTATGAACTAAAGTAGTAACCTGTCAGGAATTTGCAATCAGCATACTCTGCAACAACAAGATAAAAAGCACATCATAAAATTAATCATCAAAAGACCTTCAATAATGGTAGAACATATGTAGACAAAAATTAAGCTAGTCCTGGGATAATATATGAACTTACATGGACACTGGGTAACGACATAGGAAGTGCCCTGGAAGTCGCACGTTCCAGTCTTGCGGCTGTTCTTTTGATAGTAACTATTAAAATAATATGAAGCATGGGCTTCCAGCGTGTTAGGGTTGTAGTAAGACATCCCAGGCTGAATTTGCTTGCAATCCGCAGCTCCTCCACATGCATAGTCTAATGCCGCCTGGAGCTTACTAGTATCGATCTTGGAATTTGCAATGCACCACGTCTCGGATGCTCCTTCTGGGGTTGTCCTGCTGCTGCGATGATGCTGCACAGAGGTGGCCAGGGTGGAATAGGAATTGCTTCTAGAGGTGTGTGCTTCGTTGTTCATGGCTGCAGGTGTCAGAGAAATATTGTAGACGTGCTCAAGTTGTAGTTGTGCTCCGATGTGGGACTGGGCTTCCGGTTTTCATTAAAGAGAGAAAAAATGAAGGTGTCTAGAGAGGCATGGGGCCTAAGCGGAGTTTCAGAGTTGGAGAGGACATTCTTGATGAGGTTCCTATTGTAGGTCGCAGCGTTGTCAAGGTTAGGACCGGTTTCGCCCTCGTCGCCCTTAGATGACCACCCAGTCTTAGACACGACAATGTCGAGGTTCTTATACCCAAGGGCTGACATTGCAGAGAACACTACATCAAGCTGTGCGTCAAAGAGGTTCATGTACAGGAGCCCGGTGTTGCTGTCCCAGACTCTGGCACTGGGGCGAAAGAGTGCGTAGTCCAGAGAAATATCATTGGCATCGCCCTAGTAGGCAAAGAAAGGGTAGACATTGACCATGAGAGAGGACCCCGTTTGGCTTAGAAAATCGAGCATTAGCTTTATCGTGGTATCCACAAGGTTGCTCTTGAAAAGTCCGGTTGATGGCGGGAAAGCGTTTTGGAGCACACTGGTGGCAACGGGGCTTAACACTTTGATAATTCCGTCGAGGTTGTATTTGACGAAAGCCATGTGAATATTCTTCATGACAGGGACAATGTAGGAGGTGCAATCATTAGAATTGGCTACGACTTCATTACCGACAGCTATGGTCGTGATCTGGGTGCCCGGAATGTAAGCAACCACATTCTGTTGGACCCCAGGCATAGGCTCGCGAAAGACAATGAGCAACGTTGGAGAGTTGCTCATTGGGAAGGGCAATGGTGATTTTAATGTCGGTACCACTGAATGCATGTAGAGCTGCAGGGTCTGCGTCGTAGAGCTTCAACTTGTTTGATGCCTTAGCTCTTGATCAGCGGCACTATCTTGGAAGCCGGGGGAAGATTGTCTGCTTTGTGACCATAGTTGATACCCATAGTGCCAGCCCCTGCAAGCCAAAACAAAACAAAAAATGAAATTTACTCGGTCAATCACAGAAATCGAAGCTCAAAAAGAAATTTTGACGAACCAGATATGAAAATGCATTTTCTCAGTTGCAGAAGCAACGATAATCAGAGAAATTAAAGCTAAAATTGCTACAGAGGCAACTATAGTCGAAGAAATTATAGCAAAAACCCCAGACGAACAAGACAAGGAAATGCATTTTATCAGCTATATTAGCAACAATAATCAGAGAAATTAAAGTTAAAACCCCCGACGAACCAAATTATAAAATGCATTTTCTTTGTCTAGTTCTCAGCTGCAGAGGCACTATAGTCGAAGAAATTAAAGCTAAAACCCCTGACAAACCAAACAATAAATGCATTTTCATGTCTAGTTCTCAGCTACAGAGGCAACAATAATCGAACAAATTAAAGCTTAAACAGTTGATGAACCAAACGATAAAATGCATTTTCTTGTCTGGTTCTCAGCTGCAGAGGCAACGATAATTGAAAAAATTAAAGCTTAACCCTGGACGAACCAAACTATAAAATGCATTTTCTTGTCTGGTCCCCGGCTGCAGAGACAACGATAATCGAAGAAATTAAAGCTAAAGCCCTTACAAAACAAATGCTAAAATGAGTTTTCTCACCAGCAGAGGCAACGATAGCCAGAACCACCATAATCGCGATCAGCACCGAACTCGTCCGGAAGCTCATGCTGAGCAAAGAAACTATAACCAACCAAAGCTTCTTTCAAGTTCAATAAAATATGGCAGCGCGGGTTCTGAAATTCAAAATTCCAATCTGGAGCGCCATTATACAATTCAAAATTTGGTGAAACCACTGGTTTAGAGATGAAACTTGAATATTGAGCGCCTTTACAAGGTCAAACTTGAATATTGAGCGCGTTTTCAAATTCATATAACACGACATTAATGGTTACAATATTGATACGTATTCCACCTGATACACCATTTTGTATGTATCAGCAATCGAGCTCATGTATTTTATTTCGTATGATAACATTCCATGGCAATTAATATCAGATGGTATGGGGAATGGATAGCATATGATACACGACATGCCATGATACACATGCCGCTCATTTCAATGGGCATCGATACAAACAACGAGATGGGTGATCACATCATGCATATGTCCATCACTATTAACCAGAAAGTGTTGCCTGAAAATTAAATAGATGTCAGAGTGTCCGTGCCCTGTGGTACGTAGGGGGTGTATTAATGGAGCTATAGAGGTGGAAATAGCTCTTTCCCACCTTGACATCTCCCTTCATAGAGCAGCTGTTGATGAAGGACTTGCGCGTTTCAGGTTTATCGAACCTTTGAATAACCTTATACTAATCTGTAAACGTATTATTATATTTAAAATCTTTATGTTATCTTATATAATTTCTCAAATATATCTCATATCTCATTCTATTTTTTCTGTTGAAAATGTCTCTAGTGTATTGTATTAAATTTAAATAAATAAAAAGCAATTAAAACAAAAATATTTAATTTTAAAAAGCATTTCAATTTTTAGATATTTAAAATTCAAAGTTGTTGATATTGTATTGTATTTAATTTAATTTAAATAAATAAAAATCAATTAAAACAAAAATATTTAATTTTAAAAGCATTTCAATTTTTAGATATTTAAAATTTGAAGTTGTTGATACATGGTTGTTATATAACTTTGGTTTCGGAAATAGTAAAACTAAAACTTTTTTGAAATGATTTAAAAAAAAAAACTAATTTTTCAAGCTAAAGACTCGAGACAATAATTTTATTTTTAGTTAAATTGCAAAATGAAATTCAAAATTGAGATTCATAATATTACAAAAATGTATAAGATATTTGCAGTAAAAGAAATATCAATAAATACCATTCTTAAATATTTTTAGGATTCCAGAGTAAACAAATATTTTTAAGATTTCAGAGTAAACATAAAAACAATTAATACTTGAACACTATTAATCCCCATGTGAAGAAAGGCTAGGGCATTAAATACTTTGTAACTATAAAAAGAAAATGAGACTAATCACAACTATAAAAAGGTTAATATGTTAATATATTTTCTTATAATACATTCCTTGAGAGGAATGAACTTGGAACACTATTAATTAATATGTTAATTAATTACATGCAAAAAAAATAATTAAACAAAGCAAAACAAAAACGTTCAGCTTTTATCTAACACTAGTGCTTTAGTCATCACGCTAAGAATCAATAGCTCCTTCAAACTTCTCTTGAATTTGGTGATTGAAAATGTTTCCGTAGAGTAAACTTCTATGGAATGCCACATGTCACTATTTAAACCTTCCAACCTGAACATGGTATGATGAAACTATGATGTATGCAATTTCAGCCACTCTTTACAAAATTCAATTTGAATTCCTGAAACAAAAGTTATGACAATTTTCGCAGAGACATCTGTTTGAGGAAGAATTTTAGAGCATAAAAATACCCTAATTTCCTTGAATCACATCTCTAAGAATATATTGAACCAAGTTCTGAATTTTTTACAAGATGTTCACCATGATTTCTACTCCACGTGGTAGAATTTTTGGCTTATAAAACCTTGTAGAAAATAAGTTATAGCAAAAATTCCAGTATTTCCTATTTGAAGCAACGAAACATTAAGATCCAAATACCAAATGCTATGTAACCAGATAAAAAGTTAGAATAAAATATAAACCAACGACTTGAAAATGAGTCTCTTTGAGGGGGGAAACTTCGATGAAAATAGATATCACGATGATCTAAGATAAAATATCGAGATCCCTATACATAGAAATAAGAAACTTGAAAAAATACATTATGTACAAAATACCTACAAAAGCTCATCCATAATGATAGAAGAATACAACTTCATGCAAAGAACTCTGAAGTTGTGAACTCTGAAAAGAGTATACTAAATAACCAACTTATACTTTATATTGTTTAAAATTGTTATAATTTTACCATTATAGATGGATTCATAGACCCCTTTAAGGGGGTCGTTGAATCCATCTACCTAAAGTTTAACATTGCAGATAGATTTAGAGACACCTTTAAAGGGGTCTCTGAATTTTAACATTATAGGTGGATTCAAATAGTGCTTTATCTTCAAATTTTGAAATTGAGTGAAATATAACACTTCAGTATCAAAATTGCAAATTTTCATTTCCGGAGTGACACATTTAAAAATGAATAGTATAAATGACTAATTCATATACTTGTGGTACTTGTTAGTTTGTCATATTTTTATTCTTAGACTGTAATAGTCATTTACATTAATCATTTTAATTTTGTCACTTATTATCTAGTTATATATTTTAATGCTAAACTAAATTAGTCATTAAATTTAGTTGCTTTTAGTTGGGTCACTTATTATCTAGTCCTATATTTTATCTCTAGAATAAATAGTCATTTAAGTTAGTCTTTTTCAGTTGGGTAACTTAAAATTGATCAAATTTAGTAGTAATTCACTCGAAATGATTGTGGTGACTAACTTTTATAGTTGTGTAGTCACTAATCTCTCTTTTTGTACTAGCGAATGAATTAAAAATATTGATTGAAGGGCTTTAGAGCACAAGGGAACCATCACTAGTTTCATTAGTCACATCCCTTAATGAAAAATATTACATCCATTGACTATGCCTATGGTAAATTGAAAACAATAATTGAATATATAACCAAGACGAGAGAATTCTACTCACTGGTATCATTGAACAACAAGTTAAAAGATTGAATATCACCAAAAAAATGATTGTGGGGATATTTATTGACCCAAGATCCAAACAACCCATTGATCCTAGGAAGATATGTATTTCCACTGATTAATGCACATTTGATCCATGGAAAGTGAACACGATGAGTCAATGATTTTTGGTTTTTGATAAACCTCCTTATGATAACTAGGAGGTACCATTGTATTGTCTTTGAAAATTATAAGTCGAGTTCATGATTGACCTCCACGTGAACTATTTTAACATTAGTGAGTTCCAACAGGTTTGTATTGGCTCCTCTCACAATCAACTAAATGTTAAACATAATCCATCGAGAGGGCCAGCTGCTCTTTGGTGTATGCATAACCCCCCCATAGACACTTCAAATTTTGGATTGTATGGATGACACTAGAACTATGATAACATGTCTCACATGTAGTATAGTGTAATATAGTTCACTTGTGTAGCCTCCAAATGAGATACATCAAAGGATTATTTTAGACCTCAAGGTGTAGGGCCTTTAGGTGACACCTATAGCAGACGATCAACTCCACATATGTGGGTTGATGTTTCTAGTTTAATTCAAGTATAACAATATCTATGCTCTCATTGTAGGCATATTTGCAATGGCCCGATGGAGGATATTATACATGAAAGTTGTTTGGATGAGTTTAGTAAAAAATTAATTCATGTTAAATCAATCGTTATATATTTCACTGTACAATTGCCATATATAGATGATATGAGAGAATACTCTATGATCGAGGTGTGAATATTTCATTTCCTCCAATATTGATGCAGCCATGGCTACCACATTTGACATTGTGGCACCTTCCATGGGTATTTAAATGAATTTATGTGTGTCTTCTTAAACAATAACTTAGCAAGGTTATAAAAATTGTTTTACAAATGTCCAAGTGTTTTTTTTGTAAAATTAGATGTTTTATTATTTTATAAAAAAAGAATAACAAAGATAAGTAGTGCAAGCTATTGCTATGCCACTTGGGATACCATATTAGCAACATAAGTTAAATATTTTATAATTTCATAACTCATAGGCTACTAAACTATATTTTAAACTATAAAAAATACTAGGAAATAAAATAAACCACAAGGTAATAGACATGATGATGGAAGTGATATTAAAGAAAATTTTCTTGACACATCAAGCTCACATGGTCATTACTCTATTCGAGAGTCCATCAGGTTTGGTGGTTGTGGCACACTGTCATCATCCAAGGTGGACAAATCAATTTGTTCAAATTCCTTGGCAATTATAGAAAATCTCCTATTTAGCATACCCACTTTCTCCATTAGTTCAACCATGTAGATTATCATTTCATATTGAGTGTCCATTGATCTCCAAGTTCCTTTCCCATGGTATTTGACATGTAAATATAGGTTTATGGTTTTTGCGTGTTGAAGGAAGTGTAACTAGGTTCGATATTTACAAATGTAATTTTGCTTTTTGTGTAGAAACTATGGTGGTAGGTTAACCCAATAATGCAATATAAAACAATGAAGAATATTATAACCTACTTCTACTATCAATTTGTGGAAGCTTAAAGATCGAGCTTAACAATATAACCAGAAGAAGAAGAATCAATGGCACAATACACATGAAAATACTTTGGGGACAGCCTCAGCTAAAAACCCCACACTATTGTATTATCTTTTTTTTTCTAAAGCAAGAGTCGTACCTTCGTTATCATTAAATCAGAAAATAGTTTAAATAAAATACAACCATCCATGTGGACCTGTGGACCGAGTAAGAACTACTCTCTAAAAACTAAGGGAATTGAGTTAAGGGTAGAAACCCCAATCCCTACCAACAAAACAACCAAAACCTCAAATTCCAGGCAGTACAAAGGCCAAACATTCGACCCACCAAAATATCAATGGGGGAAATAACACTCGTACAAAGTAGCCTTAAAACGGAATAACATCCTTGAAATGGAAATCAGCCTTGAAGCCTTTAATCTCCACCGTCAAAACTTGTTTCCCAAGCCAACGGCCGAGGAGGACATCGCAATGCCATGAAGCCTGCCAATTAACATCATGGACCCACTTACATGTTCGATGATTCCTAACCGTAGATCCTCCAAGCTTGATCTGACGACTGAGGAAGATATCGCAATGCCTAAAAGCCCACCGATTAACTGCATGGACCCATTGACATGCTCGATGATTCTTGACCGTGGATGCTCCATGCTTGATCCTATGGCTGAGGATCATATTGCATCTAGGTCTAAATCACCGATATTTAGCATGCGATGAGGGCAGTATTCGTACCCACCCCTTGGCCACGTGTAGCTTGTTGAGTGGAATTGCTGCCAATTCAAAAAAACCGCTTCCAGCTTGAAAGGCTCGCGATAAACTAAAAACCACAGCGCAAGCAGAATTGTGTCCCTGTGAAATGAATCTAGGGTATTCTGGCCGCCACGAAAGCCCGAATTCCGGATTCCCGCTCCATCCCCTCTGCACCAGTTTATGAACCCATGTAAAGTAAAGCTCCATCCCTCTGATCAACTGCCCGAGAAGCCGAATCTGCTGAGCAACCCATGAAGGAACAGATTGAGGACAAAACAGAAACTCATAATGAAACCAAATTATCTGGACACAACCTCCAGGGCTTTATTTCGGTACACCATCATATCTTCATCTGCTTGGTAGTAATATTGTGCCTTAAGTTTGTTCTAAGGCAACCCTTGCCAACCCATTTCGATATACTAACGGTACAATTCACTCCTTAATTAGCCAAAAAATCGGCCAATTTGTTGGCCTTCCTTTGCACACGGTTAAAACTTACCATGCATAGGCCCAGGAGATGGAGCTGGATCCGATGAAAGACCTGGATCAACCTCCAATGTTTTGAAACCTTCTCCAGCTCCATACCACAACTAATTCTTTTGACCGAGTTAATAACTAACTCAGAGTCAGCTTCAATAATCACATTTTGAAGATTATCCTACACCAGGAGTTCTAAGCATTGCTCCATAGCCATTAATTCAGCCATATTGTTAGCGGCTCTCCCTAATTCGTAATGGAAGATGGAAATGATATTTCCATTTTTATCCCTTAACACCCCTCCAAAGCCAGCAGTGCCCGGGTTGCCCTTTAAGGCCCTATCAATGTTATATTTTAGAAAACCCTGAGGGGGAGGATACCAATAGTCTTGCTCAGTGTCCATTTTCCTAACCTTCCTGTCCATGCCCTGAGGAATAAGCCCCTGCATACCCAACTGTCGGAGAATCCTCATTTTAGCATCTGAAGGTGAATTCTTAGGGGGATTTCGCATTGTAGTACTAACTGTCTCCTTAAGTTGTTTCAAGATCTGCTCAAAAAGGCATTAGAAGGGTCTCTTTTCATTTTTGAAGATTCTGTTGTTCCTTTCTTTCCAAAAATTCCAAATAATGAAGCTTGGCATGAGAGCCCAAGCTGAGCCAAGAATTTCATAATAAAAAAAATTTCGCCTCCAGTTGTTTAGGGTATTGATAATACTCCCTCTATCCCTATCGGTCTTTTGGAAGATGGTGGCAAAGGAATCCCACAACCTGGAGGTGAAGATGAAATTATTGAGAAGGTGTTCCATAGTTTCCTCTTTGGCCTCACAAAACTAGCATCTGGAAGGCCCCAGAACACCCCTCTTCTGAATGTTATCCCAGCTCAGAATTTTCTTATGATGAACCAGCCACATGAAGATTTTAATCTTCACCCAGCCTTGATGCCTCTAGAGATTCTACCAAATTCTATCCGGAGCATGAGAATCTAGCTCAAGGAGTATGTGTTTTGCCTCCTTAAGATTAAAGGTACCCTCATTATTGTTGCCTCATCTTAATTGCTCATGCCCCCCTATTACTAGAATCTTCCTTTGTTCCAACATTTTCATAAGACCCTCTACTTTAGCTTTCAAGGGGCTATCTTCCCTGTAATCAATGTTCCTCTAGTTTCTCCATTTTCATACATTATTGGTTTGGTCCAAAAAGTCTTTTACCTTAGATAACCCTATGATGTCTGTCTCTATATTGAGGTCCACAAAATCCTCTTTTAACAGTGTTGGTTCTTGTTTCCATTTATCTTCCCAAAATAATGCCAGATCTCCCTCTTTGATTTCCTAGAAGCTATTCTTTTGTACTAAGCCTCTATTCTCCCAGGACTTATTCCAGATGGGTGAGCCCTTTATACTTCCAGTCATCCTTATATGATCATTAATTTGCCAAGTGTTGGCATATTTTTCTTTCCAGATACTGGCCCACTGAGCCTTTGGTTCTTTTACCCAACGCCACTGTAATTTAGCCCCTAAAGCCCTGCTTAGAACCTCTAGATTGTCCAAACCAAGAACCCCATGATTTTTAGGTCTTCATATCTTTTCCCAGGCTACCAAGGCCCATTTCTTTCTTTTCTCCCCTTTACCCCAGAGGAAGTCTCTTTTAATGGTTTTGAATTGTTGTAAGACTCATTTTGGTGCAGGGAGTGCTAATAGCATGAAAACTGGGATTGATTGAAGAACCACCTTTGTAAGCACCAACCTACCATCTAAGTTTAAAGATCTAATGGTCAGATTCCTGATTTTATCCTACATCTTATTAATCACCGGTTCCAAAATGCTCTTATGTAGAGGTTTATGAGTTAGAGGAACTCCCAAACATTTTGAAGGTGGGAAATCCCTTTGAAAGCCCAGAATTCTGGAGATATTCCTTTGAATAGCAATATTGGTGTTAAACAAAAAAATCTTAGATTGGGAAAGATTAACCTCCATACTTGTAGCCATGGCAAAGTCACTCAGTAGTTTCCTATATGTAAGAGATTCTTTGACCGTGGGGATTCCCTGTAGCATGGTATCATTAACAAATTGTTGATGAGTCAAGGACTATCCATTCTCAGAAAGTTGGAGACCTTTGATTTTGCCGACTTCTTTTGCCAGCTTGATAGACCGACCAAGTCCTTCCATCATGAGTATGAAGAGGAAGGGAGAGAGTGGATCACCCTTCCTGAGGCCTCTTGAAGGAATAAAAGTCTCGGAGGGAGAACCATTCACCAAAATTGAAAAGCTGGAAGAAGTTACCAAGGCCATGACCAATCTAACCCAATTATGATCAAACCCAAAAGCAATAAGAACCCTCCTAATATAGCTCCAGTTCAACTTATCATAAGCTTTGGCTAGGTCCAGTTGCATGATCATTCCAGCCTTCCTGTTGCTAGTCAGTGAGTGCACTACCTACTGTGCTTGAATGATATTATTGAGAATTTGCCTGCCTTCCACACACCCAGATTGTTCCCCAGACACTAGGGTGGGAAGAAGAGGTTTGAGTCTATTGGAAACAACCTTGGATATTATTTTGTAAACCACATTGCACAATGCTATGGGTCTAAACTTACCTGGTGTTTGGGCATTGTCTTGTTTAGGGATCAAAGAGATGAAGGAGGTGTTGAGAGCCTTCAGAATAGTTATATTCCTCCTGGTATCTTCTACTACATTCAGAATGTCCTATTTAACAATATTCTAGCAAGCTTTAAAGAAATCTACATTGAAGCCTTCAGGGCGTGGTGCTTTACCATTCTTCATTTCCTTGAGGACCTCATTGACCTCCTCTTCAGTCACTGGCCTATTGAGGTTGAAATTATCCTCTCTAGACAGTAGTCTTGGTATATGTCTTGTTAATTCCTTGATGAAATGTTCTCTGTCTGAAAAGGTTTCCTTTTCTATCCCATGAAAGTGTTGAACTAACACAGCTTCTATGTCTTTGTGGGAACTAAGAAGTTTCCCTCCCTCATCCTTGATTGAAGAGATTCTATTATGATCTCTGTTAGCCAAGGTGGATCTATGGAAAAATCTGGTGTTTCACTCTCCTTCTTTTATCCATTCCACTCTAGATTTTTGTCTCCAAAATATTTCTTCTTATTTACATAAGTTCTCCCAATCTTGCTGAAATTTGGTGGCTTGATCATTTCTGACTTTATCAAAGCCATCCGTGATAAGGGTTTGGTTGAGTTCCTACAATTTGTTTTCAACAACTTTTTGCCCTCAAAAATATTACCAAATTCATTCTTCTTCCAATCTTTTAGCCTGAGCTTGATGTGTTTTTGTCTTTTGTGAAGAAGAAACATTCTTGTACCCTGAATATGCAAATCTTTAGAACACCAACTTCAAATGTTGCTGATGAAATCTGGATGGGTGAGCCAGATATTCTCAAATCTAAAAGGTCTATTCCTAGGGGTACCAATGCCTTGAACTTCCAGTTGAACCGGCCAGTGATCTAATCCTCCAAAGGGGAGAATTCTAACTACCATTTCCATATCATTGAGCATAAGATCCTCTAAGATGATGAATCTGTCTAACTTTGAGGCTACTTGAGACTCTCCTCCTCTTTTATTGTTCCAATTAAAAAGACCGTTACTCGAAACAATGTCAACTAGCTTCATATATTCCATAAAAGTTTGAAAAGCTAAGTAGTCTTTGTTTATAGTTCTAGTTCCCCCTTTTTTCTCCAATAGTGATTTGATCATGTTGAAGTCCCCACCCTGTTGTGGTCACCAACAACCCCCCTCTTTGTTTGATATTAGCAATAACACCAAGCAAAGGGGGACCCTTAACAAAAAATCCAAAAAATATTTGTATCAAAATTTTTGTATTTCTACTCCCTAAAGCTAGATCGCATTGCGAAGAAAGAGTGAAGCGTTTCCTATATGCATAAATGAGCTGAGAAGAAGCGACGTGAAATCATCGCATCGCATATATTAAAAGCGCCCTTAAAAGAAAAACTTAAGGAATTGCCGACGGCCGATATGCGACGTCGCATATCGCAGCATCGCATCAATAGCACATAGTAAATGAAAACGCGATCTGCGATCTGTGATCTGTGATCTTGCGACCTGCGATGAATGAGACTATCAATTCTTGCAACGACACTTCTTGACATCGTAATCCTCAATATTGCGATGCGAATCACAGGAACCACTCATCGCAGGATTCCCTCGACATGGTCTGTAAACCCAAAATTGAGCGCGCACCTTAAGGGAAATTAATGGTTGTACGCCAAAATATCCAAGAATGATTGTGTTGCGTTTTTCGAAGAGTCAAGTCATTATGAGCATCATGATTATGCATTCATTAGAACTTAAAGCTTTCATGTCAATCTTTTCGTCATTTCTCTTTTCCCTTGCGTAAACTGTAAGGCAGCAACTAATATAAATCAATATGCAGGAAACATCAAAGGAAAAGGGGAAAGCGCCAATACTAGGAGAACAGAGAGGAGATGCCTTTGCAAATGGATGCCGCATGCAGCAGGACCGCAGATTCCAGAGTATCACTCAACAGACACTGATGAAAATAGACTATCCAAGACTCAGAGTCAAAGGCGCACAAAAGCAGCATGTTTGCAAAAGATCCTGAAGCTCGGACTGGGTAAAGCAAAAAGAAAAACGCTAAAGAGGGAGGACGCACCAGAAAAGCCTGGAACAAAGAACGGAAGCAATTTTCAATACGGAAGATTGTTCAGGCAGTGAAATCCCTAACTCATTGAGTCATTCGCACGGCCGGAAACTGAAATAGCAACAGCACAATCAGTTTGAAAGAAATCTGGGTTATACTAAGTATACACACAGCGAATACACCCAGCCAGAGGAAGATTTTCGAAAATATCTTCTAGTTTGTCAGAAAGAGGTGCCAGCTTTTGTTATTTCCATTTTTTATCGCTCGAACGAAAGGAAAAGACAACCAGCCGACTCTTTCCAGGCGAACGTTGCATCGCTTACAGCACTAAGGAGAAGATACAGAAACGGTTAGAAATTAGATTCAATTTTTAGAAATAAATTTGTTTTAGTAAAAGGGCGGTCATTTGAAGCCGTTTCCTAAATTTGTGTAATTAAGATTAATTAGTTAGTAGTATTTAACCCTTCTCATGGCATTTGGAGAAGGGTCCGGAAATTTGTCAAAAAACTTTTCCTCAGAACATGCACTTTTGCACCCTCGGAGGGGGTTTTTGATGAATGCATGGATCGAGATTTATTTATGTTTGCATTTTAATGTCTGCTACTAATGTTGCACTTCTGTACTCTTAGTAGATATTAGAACAAGTAGAAATAAATCGTTATTGCTTGAAGTTTGTGAGTGAAATCAGTCATAAATGGTACTTTTATCTCTTGATTAATTTCTGCTTATATTCTTAGAGTGATATGCAGCTGAGTTGTTTATATGTTAATGTATGAATGTGTGGGTTACCATTTGGCACTTCTGTACGGTGGAGTCATTTATTTATGCTTGACATATGAATAACTTATTATGCGATATGCTGTTCACAACTGTTTTGCCTAACTTTTTATGCAGAATGGTTTATCTTAATTGATTTCTATTCTTATGATAGCTGAATAATCTTTATTACCAGTATTGTTCGAAATCTTTTTAGATCGCATAATAGAGGAAATATACCCTGGGTTAGCGTAGATTAGATGTGTTGTTTTTGTTAGATTACAGTAGCATAGAGTCAGTTTAGAAGTTAGAATTAAATTAGCTTAAATTACTTCTAGATCAGCATCATCAAACTCTACACACACACACACCCCCCTTACATTGGGAAACTGGTCCCATTATCCCCAGTCGGACTCGCTATACCAAACGGACAAGGAGTTGCCAACCAAGTTCCGGACCGGGTGGGTATCCCCCTTGTTGTTGACCCGATTTCCGGGCCCTCAACATATTTGGCGCTAGAAGGAGGGCCCGAACTATGAATGGCACCTAAGTAAAAATCTAAATACCATTCTGAGAGTAAATCACCCTCATCAACTCCCCCGACTTCTCCAGTACGGTTAAACCCGGAGTTAGAAGTCACTCGAGTATCCACCGCTGCTACCTACCATAATATATCAGACCAACTTATCATTGAACCCCCTGAAATTCAAACTTTGATTCGTAAACTCCAGGGATTCTCTATTTTTTCTCAGAGGTCTGATAAATCTCACAGCAGTGTGACTTCGTAGTACAATCCTGCTCATCCCCTGACCAGATTGAAGAGTGAAAAATTTGGCATTCAACCAAGTGAACTCCCTCTCCCTACTAGGAAAAGAGCAAGGAAAACACCACCATAGTCTGACAGTGAGACTCTTTCATCTACTTCGTCCATTTCAACCCCCTCACCGCGAAGTCAACCACCCACATCCTCACCACAAATCACTCATCCATCTTCCACAACCCTTCCTCTTCAATCATCAAAGATCATAATATCTTCATCTTCTCAGCATCAGGGACCATCCTCTGCACTTTCATTAACTAGCAGCTCAATGATGGCCCAGTCTCCATGGAACAATCCTGGGGCGGTTTTAATGCCTCCACCCCTGAGCCCAATACCGGCCCATCCTGAGAAATGGCTACCTAAATTCAATCCAGAAACAGGCATGCTAGCTGAAGAACATATTAATAATTTCATTTTGTCTGTTAATCTCAATGGAGTTACCAATGAGGATGCTGTTGTCCGGCTTTTTCCCTATACAATGCAAGGAACAGCCGGGTCATGGTACTTTTCATTACCTTCCGGGTCCATCACAAGTTGGGACATTTTTCAAAGTCAATTCCTTACCAAGTTCGGTGATGACAGATCAACAGCGACATTGATCAATGACCTATCCAATATTAAAGCTGAGACTAGAGAACCCATTAAAGATTTCAATTTACGGTTCAATAAGATCCTCAACAAAATTCCCGCTACTTCTCAACCCAGCGAGGAAGTAAGATGTGAATGGTATATCACGGCCTTACCATCAAACTTGGCTATCTTCGTAGATAGGGAAAACAAGACGACCTTAGTTGAAAACTTGACAGAGGCGTTAGCAGTAGAAAAGCGCGTAGTAGCCCTAGAAAAGAGATCTGCAATAGAGGAACGCAAATCTAAGAAAATCTCTTTCAAAGAAGACACCAAGAAGAAACAAACGAAAGATCCTTTCGATATGGAAGGATTACAAAAAGTGTTAAAGGCCATGTCCAATGAGATGATTGACATAAGAAAACAAGTAGCAGAAACTTCTTCAAAAAAGCCCTACAGAGCTTTTAAAAGAAATCCTCCCATGGAGGTGAAACCACCCAATGTTGTCTCAAACGTCGAATCTGAAGAAGAAGAAGAAGAAGAGAATACCACTGAAGGGCAGACCGATGATGAAGAAGTTTTGGAACTACAAGGAATGTGGGATTTCATCCTCCCACAAGAAGAAGATCAAGAATCATTTCTGGTTAGCACACGAAGCAAAAATCAACTTGATCCTCCCCAAACTGCCCCTAAACAGAAGGGCGCAAGCCCTGCAACAAAAGATAAGGTCACAACAAAGAAAACAACCGCTAGAGTGACCCAATTTAGCCCAGTCTTATCAGATCAAGCACCTCCATCAAGAACACTGATAGTGTCGGATGAAATGGAGTATAACATTATCGATGACATGAAAAAGACTAGGGCTAATATCACTCTTTACGAATTGAGCAAATTGAAACATCAACAGAAAATAACGATGAAAGAATTACATGTCGTGCCTACTACATCTTTACCTACAGTTGTAGCTTCCCACAACATGGGAAGACCTCCAACCAACATGATCAATAAGATTGATCCAAATGACATTGCCTTGATTGGAGGAAGATCAAGATCTCATACTCCTCCTTTTCTTCTCACTTATGAAATTTTCAATAAAAACGTGCACAATTGCTTGGTTGATTCTGGTGCTTCAACGAATATTTTACCCAGATCAATATGTGCCAAATTGAATGTTCAACCACAAAAATCCACAGTGCGCATAGTTCAACTTGATCGATCTCAAGTCGAAGTGATTGGTGAACTTAATCAGGTAACCATAAGATTGTCGTCTAACCCGAAAGTATAGGTTATCGACATTCTAGTAGCTAATATCCCTGAATTCTATGGTTTAATTCTTAGCAGGGATTGGTCCGAAAAACTCCACGGATATTTCTCAACCGACTGGTCGCACATGTGGTTACCCTACAACGGTAAACCGAATCAAATAAAGGTTGAACGAGAGTTGCACCAAAAGTACATAGTGACTGAATTGGAAGGAGACAATGAAGCAATAGCATACAACAGCAGTATCATAGGCAATTACTCGATAGATTCTTTCCTCGGCAATTTCAATGCTCATATTTCACCTTACTTAGAAAATTCAGTTTTGTCCCAAGTTGAAAATTTTTCTCATACTGATAATTCAAAATGTGTTAATTTTTTAGATAACCCTGTAAATACATCTTTGCTTTGGAAATTATATTTTGATGGCTCTAAATCTAATGAGGGAGCAGGAGCAGGATGCGTTCTGATTAGCCCAGACGGAAATAAGACCATGCTTACGTGCAGACTTGAGTTCGATTGCACGAACAATACAGCGGAATACGAGGCCTTGGTGCAAGGCCTATACAAAGCAATCAGACTGAACGTTAAGTATCTTCAAGTTTTTGGAGATTCTGAGATTGTCGTCAAACAGGTACGTAACACCATACATTGCCTGTCGAGCCATTTGAAGCACTATCAATCTTTAGTACAAGATCTGACTACACATTTCATAGCATTCGATATTTCTTCAATCCCAAGACTCCAAAATGCGAGCGCAGACATGTTAGCTAACGTAGCCTCTAGACTTATTCCCTCCGAAGATTTTAGTCCAGATAGATTCTCAATAGAATTAATCTTTAGACCATCCATCCCTGACAGCATCACCAACTGGAGAGTATTCAACGACGATCCTGACATTGTAAATTTCCTCACTTCTGAAGGATCCTACTCAAATCAAATAATTGACGAAGACCATCATGATCACCAAATACAGCAAAATAGCACTGATAATGCTATACCTAAATCGGTGGTTAAGTTAGAAGATTTATATGATTTAAAAAGTCGGTTTAAAAGGTCTGCCAATTCTAAACTCTACAGTTCAACTCTGAATTATGAATTAGTGAACCTAGGAACCGATGAGAAGCCACAAAACGTTAATTTAGGCCACGGCCTAGCCCTTGAAGAAAAATCAGCATATATCTGTCTTCTCAGACAATACAAAAACGTTTTTGCATGGAATTACGATGAGCTGAAGACATACAACACTTCTATCATTCAACACACTATCCCTATGATTGACAAAGAAAAACCTGTCCAGCAGAAGCTCAGAAAAATCCACCCCAACTTAGAAAATCAGATAAAGACTGAGCTAAATAAGTTGTTGAGAGCCAGAATAATTTTCCCCGTCAGACATTCCAAATGGGTATCCAATATGGTGCCCGTTAGAAAGAAAAACGGAGATATCAGGATCTGTATCGACTTCCGGAATCTCAACAAAGCCTGTCAAAAAGACAATTTTCCCCTCCCACCTATGGAGCAAATATTACAGGCAGTAGCAGGCTCAGAGTTAATGTCTTTTCTGGATGGATTTTCAGGATACAATCAAGTGCTGGTACATCCCGATGATCAGTTAAAAACCACATTCCAAACTAAATGGGGCACATACGCATATCCGAAGATGCCATTTGGTCTGATCAATGCCGGCCCTACCTTTCAGAGAGCCATGGACATCGCGTTTAAAGGTTTAGTCAATAAATCGGTAGTGATTTACCTGGATGATATAACAGTGTACTCCAAGAAACGAAGCGACCATCTCAAAGACTTGAAACAAATCTTTCAAAGATGTTTAAGGTATGGGATTTCACTTAACCCAAAGAAATCTTTTTTCGCATTAAGTGAAGGGAAATTGCTAGGATTCATAGTGTCAAAGTCTGGTATTCACATTGAACCTGACAGAATCAAAGAAATTTCCGAAATATTCGTACCCCATAACAAAAAGGCCATGCAATCTTTCCTTGGTCAAATCAATTTTGTAAAGAGGTTTGTCCCGGATTTTTCACGTATTATTTCTCCTCTACAAAATATGATAAAAAAGAATTCAAATTTTAAATAGGGTCAAGATGAACATGAAGCATTTAACTTAATCAAGCAAGCTATCATCAACGCCCCATCTTTAGCAACCCCAAATTTTTCAAAATCTTTTATCTTATACACATTTGCCTCAGAGAAATCTTATGCCACGATTTTAACTCAAGCAAATCAAGAGAAGGTGGAAGCTCCAATCGCATTTTTTAGCTCGAACTTACAAGGTGCTGAACTCAATTATTCAGACGTGGAGAAACAGGCATATGTCGTTTTCAAAGCAATTAAATATTTCAGACCTTTCTTACTTAAAGCCCATACCAAAGTCGTAGTATCGTTTCCAGCGGTAAGAAACCTTCTGATACAGAAGGATGTGGGCGAAAAGAGAGCAAATTGGATTACCGCCTTACAAGAATACGATCTTGAGATCAAGCCAGCAAACATCGTAAGAGGTCAAGGCTTCTGCAAGATGTTAGCTGGAGCATCGCAAATTCCTGAGAACTCATCTGAAGAGGTACATACATATGAGGTAAGCCTAAACGACGCAGAATCATTATATGCGGACACCATTTATTATCTTAAGAACGGGTATGCTCCATCACACCTGGTCCACACCAAGAAAAGAGCTATGAGATTGAAAGCTAAACAATACCAGCTCATAAATGATGTTCTGTTTAAAAGGAATTACGATTCTGTACTTCTTAGGTGTCTTGAGAAAACTGAAGCCGAAAATGTTTTGCAGGAACTCCACGATGGACCAGCAGGTGGACACTATGCTGGAGAAGCTACTGCACATAAGATCTTACGTGCAGGATATTATTGGCCCACGCTGTTCAAAGACTCATACAATTACGTAAGGAAATGCCAAATCTGCCAGACTGCTGCAGGGAAACAAAAGAAATCGTCCATGCCACTACAGCCGGTTAACATCGAGCAACCATTCAGCCAATGGGGCTTGGACATAATAGGTGAGATCATTCCTCACTCTTCTAAGCAGCATAGGTATATCCTCACGGCAACAGATTATTTTACTAAATGGGTAGAAGCAGTTCCTCTCAAGACAGCTAATTCTGAAAACATTATTGAATTCATAGATCAATTTATCATCACTAGGTTTGGATTGCCAACGGCCTTAATTTTTGATAATGCATCATACTTTTCTGGAAATACAATGACTAAGTTTGCACTTAAAAGAGGGTTCAAACTGAAGTATTCTGCCAACTACTATCCGCAAGGTAATGGGTTGGCTGAATCAACAAACAAAAACCTAATCAGTATTATTAAAAGAATAGTCAACCAAAACCAAAAGAATTGGCACAAAGCGCTGGTAAATGCTTTATGGGCAGATAGAATTATGAAGAAAGCTTCAATCGGCACTTCTCCTTTTAATTTAGTTTAGGGGAAAGAAGTGGTTCTTCCAACTCACTTAGTCATTCCCTCTTTGTCTTTAGTACAACACATCGATGAAGTATCTACTTCCTCCTTACAATTGAGACAAATGGAAATAATCAAACTAGAAGAACGACGAGAACAAGCTAAGAAAACCCATGCTCACCACCAAGCGCTAATAAAATCCTCTTTTGACTCAAGCATAATGACCAGAAAAAGCTTTTAGATGGGAGATTTAGTTTTAAAATGGGATAAGGCTCATGAAGAAAAGGGCAAACATACGAAATTTCAGAAGCTGTAGCTTGGTCCTTTTCAGATTGTAGAAGTCATAGGCCCATCGACGTTTGTGTTGCAGGATTTGGCAGGTAGAAGAGATTATTTTCCTGTGAATGGACAGATTCTTAAAATGTATTTTCCATAGAAGATCATTCTTCTATTTTTGTAGGATAGTTTAAGTTTTTTTTTATTTATTTGTTTTTCTCTTTCTTATAAATAAAACCGGTTGTAAATGATCATCAAAAAGGATTCATGAAAGAGCACACCAATTCTCTATCAGATTTTGATTTCGCTTGTACAAATAGCAAAACTTTTCGAAAAATCTGATTTTTATTATTGACAAATAGAGTTAACTTTAGCCTAAATATAATGTTAGTTTCAACCTCAAAAAACTTTGATGAAAGCAACCTTTGGTAAAAAATTGTTTTATGTCAGAACAATGAAAGGTATCATCAATAGTAAAATAAATACTCTGTAAAGCTGTTGTTTTCAAACTCTATTATTGTCGTCCGGAGCTTTCTTAAGGAAAACCAATGACTTCCTCCCTACTAAAGGAAACCGCAGCATTCAGAGAAACAATCCAAGAAAACACTATATCTCAAAAAATAAGAGGTCTCATCATGAGCCGGCTTATCATGATCACAGATATTATAACTTGCTGACTTTTCCAATACTGTCTATCAAAACAGGGCAACGATTCAAGATTGTTGCAATCAAAAGACAAGGGGTCTCATCACGAGCCAGCTTGTTCAGCAAAAGTGTAAATCAAGTGAATGACTGTGTCATAATTTTGCCACCAAACCAAGACATTGTTCTTTAGAGAATAAAAAAGGAAAAAGTGTCAAAAAGGATTTTTCTTTGAAATGTTGTAAATAACCTCAAGTAGGATAAATGATCATTGCTGGATAACAGGTAACCCTGTCGAGGCTATGGATGCTTGCGGGCAGCAGAGGCTCTACCTACGATAAATGAGCATATTTTAAAAGCCAGTACGCAGAGAAGACCTTATTTTATCTTTAAAAAGGCCAAGTAATGTCAGGTATGAATGCAAGAATTAAGCCTGAGGAAGCAGACAATTGGAATATGAAAAGGTTGTGACAAAGTATCATTGACAGGATAAGGAGTAATGTACTCTATCTGTCCATAACAAAATTTAGGCATATGAAAATTTTTCTGTTTCGGAAGTGAAAATTCAATAGAAAAGCAGAGATAACTGGTTCTTCACAGTGAATCGCCATTGTTGTGGTCACCAACAACCCCCCTCTTTGTTTGATATTAGCAATAACACCAAGCAAAGGGGGACCCTTAACAAAAAATCCAAAAAATATTTGTATCAAAATTTTTGTATTTCTACTCCCTAAAGCTAGATCGCATTGCGAAGAAAGAGTGAAGTGTTTCCTATGCGCATAAATGAGCTGAGAAGAAGCGACGCGAAATCATCGCATCGCATATATTGAAAGCGCCCTTAAAAGAAAAACTTAAGGAATTGTCGACGGCTGATATGCGACGTCGCATATCGCAGCATCGCATCAACAGCACACAGTAAATGAAAACGCGATCTGCGATCTTACAATCTGCGATCTGCGATCTGCGATCTTGCGATCTGCGATGAATGAGACTATCAATTCCTGCGAAGACACTTCTTGACATCGCAATCCTCGATACTGCGATGCAAATCACAGGAACCACTCATCGCAGGATTCCCTCGACATGGTCTGTAGACCCAAAATTGAGTGCGCACTTTAAGGGAAATTAATGATTGTACGCCAAAATATCCAAGAAAGATTGTGTTGCGTTTTTCGAAGAGTCAAGTCATTATGAGCGTCATGATTATGCATTCATTACAACTTAAAGCTTTCATGTCAATCTTTTCATCATTTCTCTTTTCCCTTGTGTAAACTGTAAGGCAGCAACTAATATAAATCAATATGCAGGAAACATCTAAGGAAAAGGGGAAAGCGCCAATACTAGGAGAACAGAGAGGAGATGCCTTCGCAAATAGATGCCGCATGCAGCAGGACCGCGGATTCCAGAGTATCACTCAACAGACACTGATGAAAATAGACTATCCAAGACTCAGAATCAAAGGCGCACAAAAGAAGCATGTTTGCAAAAGATCTTGAAGCTCAGACTGGGTAAAGCAAAAAGAAAAACGCTAAAGAGGGAGGACGCTCCAGAAAAGCCTGGAACAAAGAACAGAAGCAATTTTCAATATGGAAGATTGTTTAGGCAGTGAAATCCCTAACTCATTGAGTCATTCGCACGGCCAGAAACCGAAATAGAAACAACACAATTAGTTTGAAAGAAATCTGGGTTACACTAAGTATACACACAGCGAATACACCCAGCCAGAGGAATATTTTCGAAAATATCTTCTAGTTTGTCAGAAAGAGGTGCCAGATTTTGTTATTTCCATTTTTTATCACTCGAACGAAAGGAAAAGAAAACCAGCCGACTCTTTCCAGGCGAACGTTGCATCGCTTACAGCACTAAGGAGCAGATACAGAAACGGTTAGAAATTAGATTCAATTTTTGGAAATAAATTTGTTTTAGTAAAAGGGCGGTCATTTGAAGCCGTTTCCTAAATTTGTGTAATTAAGATTAATTAGTTAGTAGTATTTAACCCTTCTCATGGCATTTGGAGAAGGGTCCGGAAATTTGTCAAAAAACTTGTCCTCAGAACATGCACGTTTGCACCCTCGGAGGGGGTTTTCGATGAATGGATGGATCGAGATTTATTTATGTTTGAATTTTAATGTCTGCTACTGATGTTGCACTTCTATACTCTTAGTAGATATTAGAACAAGCAGAAATAAATCGTTATTGCTTGAAGTTTGTGAGTGAAATCAGTCATAAATGGTACTTTTATCTCTTGATTAATTTCTGCTTATATTCTTAGAGTGATATGCAGCGGAGTTGTTTATATGTTAATGTATGAATGTGTGGGTTACCATTTGGCACTTCTGTACGGTGGAGTCATTTATTTATGCTTGACATATGAATAACTTATTATGCGATATGTTGTTCACAACTGTTTTGCCTAACTTTTTATGTAGAATGGTTTATCTTAATTGATTTCTATTCTTATGATAGCTGAATAATCTTCATTACCAGTTATTGTTCGAAATCTTTTTAGATCGCATAATAGAGGAAATCTACCCCAGGTTAGCGTAGATTAGATGTGTTATTTTTGTTAGATTACAGTAGCATAGAGTCAGTTTAGAAGTTAGAATTAAATTAGCTTAAATTACTTCTAGATCAGCATCATCAAACTCTACACACACACACACACACCCCCCTTACATTGGGAAACTGGTCCCATTATCCCCAGTCGGACCCACTATACCAAACGGACAAGGAGCTGCCAACCAAGTTCTAGACCGGGTGGGTATCCCCCTTGTTGTTGACCCGATTTCCGGGCCCTCAACACACCCATAATCCATGGTATCTCTACATATCTCTCTCTGAGATCCACAAGAGAATATAGAAACCTGAGTTTGTCATCCTTTCTATGAGGGACATACACATTTGTGACTAGATAGGTCTCCCTATCCCCCATAGGCTGAATAACCACTGATAAATAATTTCTAGAAGCGTCAACATCTATTATACCAATCTTTTGGGGGTTCCAAAGAGTTAATATGCCTCCTGCTTTATTTTCTGCCTTGACTTCTAGAAACTCAAATCGATCGAGCCATTTGCTATATATTTCTTTAATTTTCTTAATGGAACATTTAGTTTCCTAGATAAAAATCATATTCGAAGCTTCTTGTTTCATTATCCTACTATGTAATCTTTGTTTCCTTTTACTACCTAGACCCCTAATATTCCAAGAAGTGAACTTCATCATTAAAGATTTGTGAAGGAGTAATTGGTTAGGTCTTTCATCTTACCTGAATCTATCATTAGCTTTCCACATTCCATCAAAAGCTCATTCTACTTTTTTCTTCCTCTTTTCTTTCCTGGGTATCTAGGTGCTAATCTTGGTGAGTTTTTCATAGTTTTCACACCTTCGTTACCCTGTCTTGCAATGTTACTTTTCCTATCCTTCCCTTTATCTTGAGTTTTCCATAAGTACAACTATTGTACTCTAGTGAACTCTTCTTGAGGTAATGAGTCTACCCCTCCCATGGTTCCCTATTTCAAGAACCCTTCCAAATCTAGGTGTTCTCTATCAATAATCTCTTGTAGTTCAATGTCCTCCATTTCCATCTCACTCTGGGTCATTTCCTGGTCCATCTCTAGTTCTACATCGCTCATCATAGCCTCTATCTATTTATTGTTATCCTTTGTTTGATCTTTATCTTCTTCTTTCTCCTTCTCCACTGGAATTCCCTCCATTCCCTGATATACTTTTGTTATTTATTCTTCTTCCTCGAGTACTTGGTACCTATTCAAACTAGCCTGTGGCCCTTCTACTTGATGTTTCTTAAATCCCCTTTTGCCCCCTTTTCCTCTATGGCTCACTTTGTGAAAGCTTTCAGCATCTTTCATTGTGGTGGCTTTTCTCTTATTCTCTATTTTGCTGAGAGGGAAATCCCTGAAAAGGTGCCCATGCTCATGGCATCTGCGACATCTAAATGGAATATGTTCATAATCTACTATTTGTACCCATTCTACATCAAAAAGTTCCAAGATAACTTCATCCGGTAGAGCTTCAGAGAGATCCATCTCCACACAAATTCGTGCAAAGGAAGTGTATTTTACCCTTCTGGTGGCTTCAGAAGCTTTGACAAAACGCCCTAATTTATTTCCTATGGTGGTTAATGATTTTGTTTGCCAATAATCAAGAGGAAGGGAGTAAATTCTTACCCATACTAGAACTGAAGTGAAAGTCTCCTGCTCCGGGACAAAGTTCATCATCCACAACCGCATATAGAGGCCTGCAGCTACGTAGAAGTACGACCCTCCTTGAAACACTTTGTCTTTATCATCAATATTTGTGAAGACCACAGTAAAGAATCCCTTTCACCCAAGATGTAGGTCAATGCTTCCTTTTGGTTTCCAATATTATTTAATCCATGTATGTAATTCCTTTTCAGTGGGCCATACTCCCATGAATTTACAAATGATAGCATATGTCCGCATGTGATCGCTGTGAGCCTGTAGAGTAGGATCACTCAGAACTACTCTAGGTGTGACTTTAGTTTTGGGTTTACATGGTCCCTTCTATGCCTTAGTTTTTTCTCCCTGTTCCTTGTCGTCTTCCTCCTTTTATTTTGTGCTATTATTCTCCCTTGATTTGATTCCCTCTTCCTCTTCTTCCATGCTTTCTTTCCCTTCTTCTGCAAGACCTCTAACCTCTTCTATTGGCTTCTTACCTCAACTAGCTACAACCTGCTTGTAGGAGGGAGTGGAGCTCCCTCCTTTGCACCCTTCCATGCAGTTCAACACCTACTAAAGACTGTAAACCCTAGCTATTCGTCCCTCCTGCTTTCCGCCCAAGGAGGATACCAACATAAACACATATATACAAAAAACCACAATCAATACCCTAAACAGTCACTATTGTATTATCATACAGGTGGACATACATAAGAATTATACAAAGCCTTAGCTCTCACAGCTAGCTAGCTCTTAGTACAATCCTCACAGATGCTCACATCCAATATTGGCTTCCCTCCAGCCTTCCTCTCTACCATCCAAGCTCCTATTTCCTTGCGTTGTTCCTTGTGGATGATCTACCTTTAACCAAGTGGAAAACCTCCTACCCAATGGATGATCTCCTCCAAAAATGCACAATCCTCAAGGATTAAATCCTTGACTACATGCATGCGTTTTCTCTTTGAGAAAACACATGTAACTGATAGTACAATTGTCCTTGAATTTAATCTCATCTGGGTCTTTCTTAGAATAGACATGCATGAGTTTCTGATGAGGGAATCTTTAGTTAACTGGAGTAGCACTAGTTGAGTGCATGCATGCATCAACTGTTATGAAACCAGCTCAAGAAAAGATAGAAAAGATAGATCAACGCCTTAGAATTCAGCCTCTTCGAGGGGGCAACCTCATTTACATTACATAAATGAACAATTCTTGGATGATTCAAATGACAAAACCTCCTTTCTATATATAGGAGTCTATGGAGTCACAATATAATCCAGCCGACCTAACAATAATAATATAAAGCCACAAAAATAACAATAGAGGGATTCTATGGGCACATTAATAACAATATGGGGGCAATGGGGGCACAACAATATAAATAAGGGGTATAACTACAATAGTAATGGGGTAATTACTAGTATTATAGGGACCCAACATCAACTAACTATTAACTCTCTATTAGTTCCTCAAATAGTTTGGAACTAATTTAACTGGACTTAACTCAGTAAACTGAGTTAACTAATTACAACTCAAATATAACTCAATATTATCTCCTTAATTTAAAGGATAATTCTTGCATGACTTGAGAAAGACTTCTAACATGAATTTCTGCAACTAATTAATTTAAAATAAATTAATTAATTAATTCCAGGTAGCTGTTAAGACTAAATTCGATTTTAATTCACAATTTAATTCAAGGAAAAATTAAATTGGAATATTATTGTTGCCATATTTCAAAACTCCCTCTCAAAAAGAAAGAGATTATCTACGACCCTAATCCTGTCTCTATGGAACTCGAATTTACACTTTGAAAATGCCTTTGTCAAAACGTCAGCATCTTGCTCCTTTGTCAAAATATACTACAACAACATGATCCTCTCGACCTGTGAAAAGCCATGGGAAATTGATCTTGCCTTATGCTTCTCCACACTACCATCAAGAGGTTGCTTTACCTTGTAAAGCCAAAGGGAACTCACAACTGACTTGTTCTCTAGTCTCGTAACCACGTCCTAAACATTGTTACGAACTAAGGAGTCATACTCCTCCACCATAGCATCAACCCAAATCAACTAGTGCACTGCTTCCTCAAAGGAATATGGCTTGGTCTCAACACATTCCTCTATCTACGTTGAGAAGATGGTGCTCCCACATTCTCTCTCACATCCTCCAACAATCTGTTAGCTTCTCTTGTGCACTCCCATCCATCTCTAGAAGACTTTTCTTCAGTGGATGTCTCCACTCCTAGAACCTCTGCATGTAGCTGCTCCGGATCAGTATGAGGCTCCTCCTCCTTAGGAGCCAACATTTCCTTCACAGTCTGTAGTTGGAGCTCCCTCTCAAGGGAAACTCACATGACCTTCTGCTCATCAAAATTGAGATCTCTGCAAACCACTGTGTTGAAAATGCAACAAGATGATGGAGCTTAGTGGAAAGGAGTCGCCTTCACTAAGTGGGCCCGCAGGCTATTTTTGGCGCAAAGTATATTTTTAGACTATGTTTATTTTTAGACATATGGATCATGGTCTATGAGTTGTAGGATGTTGTTTATGGATGATTGGTGATGTTGGGAAAAATATATGGAATTTTGTTTTTGGTTCACAGCGGAGTGATCAGAGTCTATTTTTAGACTGTGAGGCTAAAAATAGAAACAGTCAAATATTATTACCCATTAGTAATATTTGGACTCTAAACATTATCTTATTCTCTTGGATCACTTCAGTTCGAGCTACGGATGTGGCACATGCAACTGAAAGAAGGAATCACACGGTTTCTTATGTGTTAGTTGAGCTATTGCATGGAGGACTTCAGTTAGAACTCATGCATGTGAGTTCTGTGGACTTGGATGTGGAGTTGATGGAGTTGTGTTCAGTTTGACTTAGTTGAACTAGTTGTATTTAGTCTAACTAAAGAATACACTAGGGATGAGTTGTGTGAATTAACTGTTAATTAATTAACTAATTATTAACTCATAAAGCAACTAAAGAATACATTAGTTAAGTCAGTGCATGGACAGTTCAACAGAGACAGGTGTTAGAGGTAAGTGAAAGGGTGAGTTGTGACTATCAGTTGTGCATGAGATCTTGCACAATCAATGGGATCGAGTTATGCCAATGAGGACTGCGTAGTGTGGGCCAATACCAAGGCAATTGTAGCTTGTGCTCACGTGGTTCAGCCAACTAAATATGAGTGTGGATCAGCCATTCATCATTATTCTCATGTAGGATTGCGCAGTGGAGGTAGGCAGACAACAGAGGAGATTTGAGCCAGTGATTGATTCAGATCTGAGCTAGTTTGTGTGTAACAGGTGGAGATAGTATTGAGTACTTGTGAGGAGTATTGTACTACGTACTGTTACATGTTCTTAATCATTATAATATATAGATAGTTTGGGGTTTTTAGCTGTATGATTTCCCCGGGTTACATACTGTGTTAATGTGCGCATGCGATTGATGTTTCATTGTTTTTAGTGCTGCTAAATTGATGATCAACATAGAGGAGGTTATGTATTATGCATGTATTCCGCAATAGTGTATAATCGGGATAATCTCTGTGAATAAGTGTTTATTATTCAAAATTTCTACATGGTATCGAAGCTGGTTGATTTGTAGAAAAAGTTCTAGAGGCTATCAAAACGGGATTAATCATCAGATCTATTATTCAGTAAGTGTCTACATTTTATTTCTTCAGGCAGAGTCTGTAATCGGGCCAGGTAGCCTCTGGATTCATCCTTCCGTTGGAAGGTGAAATATTCAGTAAAAGCCCATACAGTCAATCTCTGTACGAAAAATACTTTGTTCTCACGAATTTTAGATCAGAAGCGGTTGAGTTTTGGGCTTGTAGAATGGCGCTCAACGATAAACTCAGAAACAAAGCTGAGAACGGAGATGCCACAGATTGTCCGCAGAAGAAGAAAAATAAGCAAGATGTTGGATCTGCAACAGGAGAGGCCTTAGCCTTGTAGTTTGAGCTGGATTTTTCGCTGATCGCATGCTTGGTATCATGTGTGATGGGATTAGTATGGTTCTTAGACAGTGGTGTGTCTTCTCACATGACAGGAGATTGAGATTTGTTTTCTGATCTAGATGAGAAAGATCTTGGAGTGCACATCGAGATCAATGATGACGGTAGATACAGTGCGACTGGTATCGGTACCATTTCCTTTGAGAGGGAGTTTGGTAAACCCTTTAGATTGAAGGAAGTGATGCATGTTCCAGGATTGAAGAAGAATCTTATCTCTATGGCGATGTTAGAAGAAAAGGGATATGATGTTGTCTTCAGCGAGGGAAAGGCTTTCCTGCGTAGCAAGACAAGTGGAGAAACCCAGAAGATAGGGGTTCGAGTCAGGAACCTTTATCAGTTGCATGTAGATGCATGCAAAGCCTTGAGCAGCGAGGCAACAGATGGAGACTTGGTGGTTGAGAGGGAGGGTATATTACCTCTCAACATGCAGAGCCAGAAGAAGTCTCAGACAATTGTGGAGGAGCCACGATTGGTGCAGCAACTTCAAGAGGTTGTGGAGCAGCCACAACAAGGGAAGCTGAGAGGAGATCGAGTAGAGACATCTACTCATACAGAGACCTCTAGTAGGGGGAAACTTCAAGCCAGGTGGGCTGAGGGATCGCATGTGGCCATACCTCCAGGTAGGAGGTGGCGTGATGTGGATTGATCATCCCAAGGAGGAGGGGCAGGTTCCTTGAGGTACCCAACCTCTTGGATGAGACCTTGCTACGGGAGCCCCGATGTGGAGTAGCAAGAACTAACTGATTGGGTATAGATAGATGTGGATGGAGCGACAGAGAGAGTGACAGTGTAGGGAATCCCAGGATAGCGCATAGCTAGCAGGCTGCAGCAATGCGAGAGGCACAAGTGTTTTACACAGTGCTAGGTGGCACAAAGAGGTGTGCAATGGTGCGAGATGCATGGAGATGTTACAGTAGCGCAGATGTCAGAGAGGGAGCACTTGTCAACAACAGGTAGAGCTTCAGCATCAGAGTATGTTCCTAGCCCAACAGAGTGGTCAGTTGGGAGTGTTTTTGTTCCAAGTGTTGTTGGAGCAAGTGGATCGGGCAAATGTGTTGCATGCAGAACATTCCAGAGTTGCAGGATAGGGGTTGCAGATAATCCATAATCTTTTTGAGAGGGAGTGTTGAAAATGCAACAATATGATGGAGCTTAGTGGAAAGGAGTCGCCTTCACTAAGTGGGCCCGTAGGCTATTTTTTGCGCAAAGTCTATTTTTAGACTATGTCTATTTTTAGACATATGGATCATGGTCTATGAGTTGCAGGATGTTGTTTATGGGTGATTGGTCATGTTGGGAAAAATAGATGGACTTCTATTTTTGGTTCACAGTAGAGTGATCAGAGTCTATTTTTAGACTGCCAAGCTAAAAATAGAAACAGTGAAATATTATTAGCCCTTAGTAATATTTGGACTCTAAACATTATCTTATTCTCTTGGAGCACTTTAGTTCGAGCTATGGATGTGGCACATGCAGCTGACAAAAGGAATCACGTGGTTTCTTATGTGTTAGTTGAGCTATTGCATGGAGGACTTCAGTTAGAACTCATGCATGTGAGTTCTATGGAGTTGGATGTGGAGTTGATGGAGTTGTGTTCAGTTTGACTTAGTTGAACTAGTTGTATTTAGTCTAACTAAAGAATACACTAGTGATGAGTTGTGTGAAATAATTGTAAATAATTAACTAATTATTAACTCATAAAGCAACTAAAGAATACATCAGTTAACTCAGTGCACGAACAGTTCAATAGAGACAGGTGTTAGAGGTAAGTGAAAGGGTGAGTTGTGACTATCAGTTGTGCATGAGATCTTGCACAATCAATGGGATTGAGTTATGCCAATGTGGACTGCGCAGTGTGGGCCAATACCAAGGAAATTGTAGCTTGTTCTTACATGGTTCAGCCAAGTAAATATGAGTTTGGATCAGCCATTCATCATTATTCTCATGCAAGATTGCACAATGGAGGCAGGCAGACAGAAGAGGAGATTTGAGCCAGTGATTGATTCAGATCTGAGCTAGTTTGTGTGTAACAGGTGGAGATAGTACTGAGTACTTGTGAGGAGTATTGTACTATGTATTATTATATGTTCTCAATCATTATAATATACAGATTGTTGAGGGTTTTCAGCTGTATGCTTTCCCCAGGTTACATACTGTGTTAATGTGCGCATGTGATTGATGTTTCGTTGTTTTTAATGCTGCTAAATTGATGATCAACATAGAGGAGGTTATGTATTATGCATGTATTCCACAACAGTGTATAATCGGGATAATCTATGTGAATAAGTGTTTATTATTCAAAATTTATACACACTGTCCTTCGACTGGTAGGTAAGTACACCCTATAGTTGTGAGGTGTATCACTGTACACCAAAAATATCCCCAACTCCGCTGTCGGATCAAGCTTCTTCCATGCATCCTTTGTCACATTGAAATATACCGATGAGCTAAAGATCCTAAAGTGACCCACATCTAGTCCCTCTAGTGTCTTCATCCCAAGTGTGCCATGCGGGCTTCTATTCTACAAATAGACCACTGTGTTGCATTCCTCAGCTCACAAGGGAAGTAGTAGGCCTTGGTCATGCATCATTGCCCATGTTGCCCATACAATAGTTCGGTTCTTCCTCTTGGCCACCCCATTATGCTGTGGGTTGTGAGGTGTCATTAACTCTCGTTTAATTCCTTCCGCTGCACAGAAGTCCTTAAACTCTTGAGAGACATATTCTCCACCATTGTTGCTTCCCAAGGCCTTGATCTTCTTCCCTGACTCTTTCTTGACCAAAGCTTTGAACTCACAAAAGTTTGTGAATTTTTGGTCCTTCTTTTGCATGAAATAAATCCAGCATTTATTAGAATAGTCATCAATGAAAATCACATAATACCTTTGCTTCATTGTGGATGCCGTAAAGAATGCTCCAGACAAATTATTATGAATTCGCTCTAAGATAACCTCTGCTCGACTGTCTCGATCATGAAAGGAAGACTTGGTGTACTTTCCCAAGGTATAACCTTTGCATGTGTCAACTTGCTCAATTTTACCTTTGGGAAGTCCTGTAGATATCTGTTGCATTATCTTCAAAGCCCCATGATGCAAATGGCCCAACCGCCCATGCCACAACTTGCCAATGTCTTGGATTTGCACCAATTATTCTTTCGTACTCAATTTTGAGCAACCATCTACCTCTAGTTTATAGAGATTCTTCACTCGAATCCCTATCCTCTTGGTCTGACCCATGTCTATGTGTCTTAGGAATGCCTTTCCTTTACTGAAGACAACATCATTGCTTTTGTCCTCCAACATCACGACCAATACCAAGTTCTTCTTCAGTCCAGGCACATACATCACATCTGTCAAGGTGAGAGGAGCTCCATGCTCCCTCTGAAAAGCAACCATGCCCACTCCTAAAACACTATACCTTCCATCATCACCCATCTCTATCTGCATCTTGATGTCTTTCTTCCCCAAGGCACTGAATAAAATTTTTATCACCAGTCATGTGGAATGAGGCTCCACTATCAATATACCAGACACAACCCATCATTGATGACACCATGCATGCAATGAGGGTGAAGACCATTTCGAATTGAAAGGCTAATGCCTCACCTTCCGATCCTTCCAAGGATCCCTTCTTGGACTTCTTCGATGGGAAATTAGTCGCATAGTTTCCCATCTTATGACAATTAAAGCATCTTACTTTAGACATGTCACATTCTTCCCTCCATGAGAAGAATTAGATTTGAAATGGGAAGCCTTCCCCTTCCCTTTCATTTCCTTACTTGCTAAGGCCAGATTTTCTTCATCATCATTCCTGGATGAAGAACCATCTCGTGTGCTCCTCTTGATCTCCTCCTGCATAAGATCCGACCATAGTCATTCCCAATACGATAGTTTCTCTCTTCCATTCACGGTGTCCTGGTAGCTATTCCAACCCTTTGGAAGGCCAAGGAGAGTGAGGCTCACCATATCATCATCGGCAATAGCTATTCCCACACTGCCAAGCTCATCTCTGCAGGTGGTGAGCTTGTTCAGATAGGTGGAAATAATATCGCCATCCTCCGTCTGGATTCTTCGAAACTTATCCTTGAGGGCCAATTTCCTCTGGTTACTACTATTTTGGTAGAGGTCCTTCAATGTCTTCCACATTGAAAATGGAGTATCCTTCCCATGGAGAATCGAGACAATATGGTCTCAAACTCCCTCAAGGATGATCCGTTTCGCCTTCGCCACACACTTCTTCCACTCAGCCAACTCTTGTGCATTAGTTGAAGCTGGCTTTGGGATTTCTTGATCAATGAATTCCTTCAAGCCATTGTCTTCTAATACAACCTCCATTCTATCTTTCCATGCTATGTAACTCAAGTACCTTCCAAGGCATACTCGAGTCTCAAGCCATAGATCTCCATTGGCCAACCTTGAAGTATGATATCAATTCGTTTTGTACCTGCAACCCTGAAATTCAAACTTCGAATTCTCTTCTCAGTATACTCTTCACATCTCTGATACCATGTAGATAATCTGATGGTAGGTTAACTCGATAATGCATTATAAATCAAATCAGAATACTATAACCTACTTCTACTACAAATTTTTGGAAGCTTAAAGATCGAGGTAAACAATATAACTAGAAGAAGAAGAATCAATGGCACAATACACATGAAAATAGTTTGGGGAAATCCTCAGCTAAAAACCCCACACTATTGTATTATCATACATGTGGAAATACATAGGAATTATACAAAGCCTTAGCTCTCACACCTAGCCAGCTCTCAGTACAATCCTCACAGATGCTCACAGCCAATCTTGGTTTCTCTCTAGCCTTCCTCTCTACCCTCCAAGCTCCTATTTCCTTGTGTTGTTCCTCGTGGACAATTTGCCTTCAACAAAGTGGAAACCCTCCTACCCAATGGATGATCTCCTCCAAAACTGTGGAATCCTCAACTGCATGCATGAGTTTTCTCTTTGAGAAAACACATGTAATTGATAGTACACTTTCTTTGACTTTAATCTCAACTGGATATTTCTTAGAATAGACATGCATGAGTTTCTAATGAGGGAATCTTCAGTTAACTATAGTAGTACTACTTTAGTGCATGCATGCATCAACTAACTATTAACTCTCTATTAGTTCTTCAAATAGTTCGGAACCAATTTAACTGGACTTAACTCAGTAAACTGAGTTAACTAATTACAACTCAAATATAACTCAATCTTATCTCCTTAATTTAAGGTATAACTCTTGCATGACTTCAGAAAGACTTCTAGCTTGAATTTCTCCAACTAATTAATTTAAAATAAATTAATTAATTATTTCCAAGTCACTGTTAAGACTAAATTCAATTTTAGTTCACAATTTAATTCAAGGACAAATTAAATTGGAATATTCTTGTTGCCATATTTCAACACTTTGTACTTGTCAAGAAAAAGAAATATTATTTTTGTAAATTATAAGAATGAGTTTCTTGCTCATTTCATAGGTCTAGGAAAGTCAGAGAATAAAATTCATGTTAAATGGCTCTTCTTGAGCATGAATATGCATCAACCTAGTGTCAAGTAGCCCTCCAAGACAAGCACCATCCTGGAAAGAAGAAAACTTCTAGCAAAACAATGTGAAAGATAGTCAAGTCGGCTTCAAAGTATATATAGATGACATGTCAGATCGATAAAAGGATGCAACGGTTGAGTAAGTTCACGTCAGCTTGCATACATGGACTAGAACCTATAAATACACAGTTGGAGTAATCACAAGAGGACATAACTTAGGATCACTCTGAAACTTTGATGGCAAAGTAATGTAGAGTATCTCGGTGATAAGCAGAGTGACATTTTCACATAAGATCTATGAAATCTCAAGCAAGCAAAGTGACACATAATCTCGGGTTTCTCTAGGATATTTTGTGGGAAAAAGGGCTTTGGATACCTTTGCTATCTTCGGTGATGATGACAGTGAAATATAACAGTCTCATGGTCATGGTCTCTTCTTAATTTCAATGAAAACTATCTTAGAAGTTATAGTCTTGATATGCATATGAAGAACCTTAGTCATACTTTGTCTCGACTTATATATATACACAGTCACAATCTTGATCTCGTAGTCTTGATGTATCTATGATGGAGAGGATCATACAGTCTCGGAATATCATCAAGACACAATCATGATCTAAGCATAGTCACAACCATGGTCTCAAGAAGATATCTGTGGTAGTGCAACAAGATGACATAGTAATGATTGTGCAGTTGAGACGATGCAACAATGATCTATGTGAATATGGAGTAATGGTGTAGAAGCAATGATCTCATTGTCATAATGAGTATCTCAGCAGAGGCACAATAATGTTCTTAGTGATGACAGTAGAGAGGAAAATCTGAGTGGTTCAGTGATGATGAACTCAGAAATGACGAAAAAGAGGATTGGTGTCTTGTTCTTGGAGTGTCCTAATAGGTCAAGGGTCAAGGTCTTGGTATTCGTCAATTGGAATCGCTATAAGAATATTTTTTTGCATGTTTTCCTCTCTAAGAGGGAGAGGTTTTGATCCTAGCAGAAAGCGAACATCTTGTGTTATTGTCTCTTGTATTTTGGTAATTGTTTGATGAAATAATAAATACACATACTGATGGTATCAAGAGAATATTGTGCTAATAAGAAAAAAGTTAAAATAACTCACAAATAGTTATCATGTGAAGAAGAATCATATAAACTACATTTTTCATAGATTCCTCAACATGGTTTTGGAGCTATGGTTACAATCAAAGGAAGGGAAGAAAAGCGATATTTCAAGGATCAATCTTCTAGCAGGGCATCAAACCAAGCTAAAGGAAATCAAGGTCTGCATTAAAGAAACAAACCTTGATATTGATCAAAGCCTAGAAATCTACAACAACAGTCTACATCAGCAAGTTTGTCTATACAATCAAGGAGATAGTCTACAATAGCAAGAACTTGTGTCTCCATAGTCCTCATCAAAAGGCCACCAAGACCCTCATCAATATGTCTACAAAACAAGACAACTCGAAGGATTTGAAAATGAAGATCACATCAACTTGGAGAAAGTTGAAACCCTAGCAACAATCCTGATCTACAAAATAAGGAAAATCATATTGAAGGCACTATCATCTCCAAGGTTATAAAATCAAGCAAGGATCGTATCCTTTCCCTAGAAGAAGACCATCTGAGGAAGCAACTAATCATCCTCATCAAAAGGGAGCAACCTTTTCCATTTAAGGAAAGGCTTTCTCACTTGAAAGAAGATCATCCAAGAAGAATCCCTCATACATCTTCTTCAACCTTCACCAACATGATCAAGGTGAATATTTCATCTTCACATGACAAGTAAGAATCTTTTCAATTTATAAATTTTGTTAAATGACTTCATGAATTGCAAGGACATCTATAAGTTGATGGGTCATCAAGATCCCTTGCATGGAGAAGAAGGATAGTGATAGTCCTCTAAGAAGCTGAAGTGACTAAAAGGGCTACTCTAAATTTTTGGAAATGGATACTTATAAGATCCCCTCATATAGAAATATCGGAGACATCAAAGAAAATGTATAAGATAGACTCATTCTCTAAATGTGCAATGAAGAAGGTCACATGAAATTTTATCTACATGGAAGCAAAGGTATCAAAGGATGTAGGATACCTTCATAAGGTCCCATCAATAAGATCGAGGAATGAAGATAACCATCACTGATCTATAATGCACTAACAAATAATGAAGGTAACAAATATCTATGAGTTACCTCATTCGAAAACTTATGGTCTTTATGATAGATAGAGAAAGTAAAGTTGATGACAAAAATATTGAAGGTCTAAATAACTCAACCATGTATAGAAACGAAAGGAAAGGTTGCTCGTCAAGCAAGAAAGAATAAGTATAGCTAAGATTCAATGCTATAGAAATATTTTGGAAGCTCACATCAATGAAAGATGGAGGAAGATGAAGAAAAGGACCAAGGAAAGAGGGAGTAACAAATCTCTCCTATGAGTAAGATAGTATCCCTTACAAAATGGTCTTATCATAAGCTCTTAAATCTTGTGTTCTAAGATATGAAAATAATAATAAGATGCATCATGGCATCATGGAAGCATCATAAACAAGAGATTGTGACATCACCATGGGAATCATGAAGGAAATGATCCATGAAAGACAAACATGTAGGATATATAGATCTTGGGAAACTCAATGCACATTGAAGGAAGGAATGGAGTAATCTAAGGCTCATCATACAAAAGGGAAACTTTCGCCAGTTGGGGCTATACAAGATCCTCAAAATTCTCTGATGGAATCCTCATCGTATGGTTCACTAATCTAGAGAGGAAGTAAGTGTTTCAACAAAAAATACAACTTATGGAATCCATGAAATGATGATATGATGACATGAAGTAGATAAAGGGATTGAAAATATTTTCAAACAAGGAAGCTACTGCAAGAAACTTCGATGACCTGAAGGTAAAATAAGGTATGTATTCTTGTGTTTAATATTATAATGTCATGTCATACGGTTGCAGGTAAGATGGATCACTTCTTCTATCTTAAGAAGCATGATCAAGAAGAAAAAGGATTTCAATTTCTGAAAGGATGCAGGAAGGCATAAGTCACACTAAATGAAATCAACATAATATGTCCTCATACAAAGTACAAGATGGTTGACTAAAATGAAGAAACTCTGATTGAAAGCTAATGGGAATGAAATGTGTGAGGAAGGAAGAGGTCATGAGATACGCAACCATGATGAACAACATCAACATCCCAAAGACCAAGAAGATTTGACTAGGAAATCTCCTAAAAAGATATGAAGATTTTGATGAAAGTATAAAAATGAAGACCCTTGAAAATGGATATCTTATGGAGATGTATCAATATGTGTGCAGGATGTTGATACCTACAATAAGATGTCATGATGAAGATCCATCTCGTAAGGTATGATTTAATTTAATATGATGTTTCGAATTCCTTAATAATATCTGGATAATGCAGGGCTACTCGAACAAGAGTTGTAAATACAAGTACAACTAGCATTCATGTGGTGGATGGAAGAAGCATGACGAGAAAGAAGTAGTGATATAATGAAGGTTATAGATATGAAGAAGGTCACTTTTCATGAATAAAGGAATGACATGATGAAATAAGGAGGAAGGTGATCAATGGTTGTATCCCTACAAGGAAGAAGGTCAACTGATTTTCATGTCATGAAGGCGAGAAGTTGATCAAGCAGCTGAAGGACCCACGAAGAAAGAAGTTGTTGATATATAGAAGAGTCCCAAGCTAAGAGGGAGATCTAACAAGTCCCTGATCAAGAGGGACCTTGGATTGCATCACCCATGATTAAAAAGGAGTTACGGTTGCTTTTTTCGATTTCATGTGTCATGCACTAAACTAGGACTAACAACCATAAGTATAGGTTAAGGTCATGAATGGAAATATAGACACATGATAGACACAACATTCTTGTCATCACTTTGGAAGAAAGAATGGAGGGTTGGGTAATCATCTGGCATCTGATGCTCTTTGACGATGTGTAGGGCATCCAAGATAATAGTAAGCAAGAGGAATGATATCCTTTGAGGGCTGGGAACCCAAGATAAGAATAGTCCTAGAAGGTCATACTCGATGAACACCCTGGTGGGTATGTACCTTGAGAGACAGTGATAAAGGTGTCTATACTCGCGAGCATTGTGCTCTTATCTTATGAGAGATAGTGTTGTTAGTCAAGGCCTTGCTATAAACAATGTTGGTTACTATGATGCTATACAGATGGGTTACCAATCTAATTCTTCTTATGAGAAATTATTCATATTGAGAAAGACCAAGTACCATTATAAATACTTCCCTAGTTACGACGGAGTGTTGAAGAAAGTGTAACTAGGTTCAATATTTCCAAATGTGATTTTGATCTTTGTACTTGTCAAGTAAAAGAAATATTATTTTTGTAAATTATAAGAATGACTTTCTTGCTCATTTCATAGGTCTAGGAAAGTCAAAGAATCAAAGTCATGTTAAAGATCTCTTCTTGAGCATGAATATGGGTCAACCTAGTGCAAGTAACCTTCAAAGACTGGCACCATCCTCCAAAGAAGAATACTACCAGCAAAACGATGTTAGAGACAGTCAAGTCAGCTTCAAAGTATATATAGATGACACATCGGCTCAATGAAAGGAGGCAACGGTTAACTACGTTCACATCAGCTTGCATACATGGACTATAACCTATAAATACACAGTTGGAGTAATCATAAGAGGACATAACTTCAGATCACTCTGAAACTTCGATGGCACAGTAAGGTAGAGTATCTCGGTGATAAGCATAGTGACATTTTGGCATAAGATCTCTGAAATCTCGGGCAAGCACAGTGACACATAATCTTAGGTTTCTCTGGGATTTTTTGTGGGAAAAAGGACTTCGGATACCTCTGCTATCTTCGGTGATGATGATAGTGAAATATAACAGTCTCATGACCATGGTCTCTTCTTGATTTTAGTGACTACTGTCTTGGAAGTTATGGCTGACCTTCGACTTACGCTAATAATCTCTAAAGGTTGTTTTAATTTGTGAAATGAAATGTCAAAGGAATCAAGAAGGGCCAGTTCAACTTTTGGAATTGCGCCAATATTGAATTGAGAATAGAAGTTCCATCGTTGAGGGAAAAAGGGTTGAAAGAGGAAGAGTGAGTTTAATTGGAAATCACCAAAGAAAGGAGGGCCTACGCTTATTAAGAAGGGAAGCGCTGCGTGCAGATTTGGAGTTGTACCGAGAATCTTGGGTAATCATGGCAGGCCACTGCCATCGAATTATAAATTGAAAATTTACAAAAACTTCTATGGAGAGAGATTTGAAAGTTATGAAATTAAAACTGCCATCAAATTATAAATTGAAAATTTACAAAAACTTCTATGGAGAGAGAATTGTAAGTTATGAAATTAAAACATAGCAGATTTGGAAGAGATTTTTGTCATATCTTAATATATTTTTGAGCTTGAGTTTAGAGGTTCATTTTACAGCCCGGTGTAATGTGGAAAGTGTCTCTAGATTATAAAGTTAAAATTTTGCTAATTTTGCTAATTTCTCTAACATTGGTTTCAATTCTAGCAGGATGGCGTCTACTTTCTTGTTCAGTTCTCGATGTCTCGACATCCAATTCCAGAATTTAACCTGTTATGTGTGTTGACTGCACTTAAATCCTAATAAATCTTAATAAAGTACAATACGAAGGATGTTGCAGAGGTATTGGAGCATATGCAAAATTATTGAAAATCAAAGTAGCATAAATACGAAAGATTTTGCAGGATCCGTGGAGGCATCTATATCTCTACTTTGCCTTTCATTTTCAATTGATGGAAGGAAGTTTAAGTTCTAAAGATTTTGGGCCATTCCCCAAAAAAAAATTATTGTTATATTCGTTTCTGAAACAGTTATTTTTATAAAACAAAGTCTATGGATCACAAAAATTTGAATTCAAAAACAAAAAGAAAATTGTTGTTTTATTTTACATTGTTTTTGAATTAAAAACAAAATTGTTGTTCAATTTTACATTTTTCAACTTAATAATGTCCTAAACTACCCTCTTCCACTTTACGAATGAATGAAATTAGGCATGGTTTTTGCCATAACAATTATATCTCAGAGAGTGCAGATTTCCCATAAAAAATAAAAAATAAAGCAGTTTGTTCTTTACGATCACAATATAAAAACAATTATTTATTAATCTGTTGAGACATGGGCCGTGGCAATAACTCTGACAAGGACTGTTGAGATGTGGGCCATGGGAATAACTCTGACAATGACTGTTGAGATGTGGGCCGTGGGAATAAATTTTACAACGACTGCAGGTTGCATCTGACGATGTTATCTATGAAGGTGCACATATCTTATCTACTATTCCCCTATGGAATATTTGTCACATAACATTCCAAAACATTAGTCCAAACACTTCCCTCCTCCACGAACTCATTCAATATGGTTCCCGAAACTTCTCTTTGTATAAATGAGTAATCTCTCCACATAGGGTCATTGTAGATTACAATTTATTTATTTGTTTGGTTGATAATTACCAAGGAAACCCTCTGATGATCTCCACCATTACATATTATAAGAAACCAAATGAAGGAAGAAAATATTTTTGTCAACACTGTGTGCGTACATCGACCTCTGTCTCATCAAAATGTCCCTACGAATCCATTTGTGAAGGAGTAGTGTTAATTCAATAAGGGAACAACACTTAGATTTCTGAAGCCATGAGTTTCTTTTATGCGTGGGTGGCTCAAGTTATAAGTTGTATCATCTTATGTATGTGTTATTGAAGTGAAGATGGCCATGAAGTGCTATGGAGAGACCGAGCATCAATAATTATTTTAGAAGAGTTGATGTTGGTGAGGAGCGACATATCTTTGCAACATTTATTTTAGCATTAATTTAGTGACAGAGTCCGAACCTAGATAACACAAATACTATGCATATATTTGTGGACACAATTTGGATGTATGAGGGAAAAACAAAATTCTTGGCAATAAGGAAGTACTTGGCGATGAATGGATCCCAAGAGAGTAACGCAGATTTAGGACCTACAATATAAAAAAAAAATTCCTATAAGAGTCTAGACTAATCCATCGATAAGTTATATTATTGAACTAGACCTATAGATAGTTGAATCCTTAACAACTGAATCATCGAATTAATTAAGTGAGGGTCCCATTTAAAGGTAATCAACTTGCATAGTTAAGATGAACCTCTATTGAATTAGTTGGGTTCGCATCAGTCAACATGAAGTATCACACGTGGAGTCGGTGTAGTCAGGGAGTTTTAGGAGTTAGGAGAGCATAGGGAAACTAGTCAAGAAATAATGTTGACCTCTGAATTTAAGTCAATGCCCAACCTCCTGACTTACATGCCATTAGAATCTGTGGCATGGAAATTTACAAAGGGACACGATGGTATAATATCAAAACGTTGTTTTAATTTGTTAAATAAAATGTAAAGGAATCGAGGAGGGTCAGCTCAATTTTGGAATCACGCCAATATTGAACTAAGAAGAGAAGTTCAATCACCAAATGAAAAAGGATTGAAAGGAGAAGAGTGATTTTAAATGGAAATTGTCGAAGGAATAAAGGAGGACCTAGGATTATTAAGAAGGGAAGTATCACATGGAGATTCAGAGTTGTAGTAAGAATCCTGGGCAATCGTGGTGGGTCACTAAAGGGGCCTACCATCAAAGAAGTATCATACATTTCTATAATTAAAAAGGGATATTGTAACCAAGATTGTCGAAGACTGAGGAAGGAAGATATCCCATGGAGATTTGGAGCAGAACCCAAGACGTAAAAAAAAATTAGGTTTATATTGATTATCATTAGGGTAATTTTAAGGTATAAAATGGGCCTCCTAAGGAAATTATAAAATAATAGTGGAAATAATAAAATAAGATTAGACTACATCATCAAATTTTAGAGGGAAAAAAGAAAAAAAAACTACTTTTTCAACTTTTCACCCTATGGGTTTACTCAAATTTTGAGCGGGAACACACGCTCGATGCAAAATTTGATTCCTCATCCAAAGAGTATCCATGTTGTATACTTTTGATGGACCCTGCTACACGAAAAATGAGAAATATATGAAAAAATGTGATTGTAATAATGTTTTTTCATGTATTTCTCATTTTTCATGTAGAAAGGATCGTAAAAAGCATCCAACATGGGTAATCCTTGGATGAGGAATTAAATTTCACATCCAACGAGGACTCCTGCTCGAAATGTGAGAAAAAAATTAAGGAGACAAGTTGAAAATGTTTATTTTATTATTCTTTAATCTCTTTACTTTTTTACCCCAAAAATGGTGAATCATCCCCATGGTTGACATCATCATATTGAATCCTATTGGCTCTTATAAGTTTATTTTGGTTGTACATTTTTCTTAGGAGGCCCATTTTAGACCTCAAAAATTCTTTAATGGGCAGGGGAAGTGAATGGGTCGAGACAATGAAGAGACCTATGGTAGAGAAGGAAAAGGTATTTTCATCAAAAGGAGATAGAGAAACACAGAGAGATGAAGATGAGATATTAAAGCATAGTTTGGAGCAAAGTACATCCAGGCAAGAGGAGATGACCCCTATGGTAAGGAGGTAAATCTAGTCTTTCAAATTTGTTTGAAAATGAATTTGGTAGCATTATTAATCTGATAATATATGAGGAGAGAACCAATAGTGTTTTCAATACTATGGCAGAAAGGAACCTGTAATATTGAGAATATTAAGGAACCTGCAATACTGTGGCAAAAAGGAACTTGCAACAAGGATATTGCAGCAGAACCCAGTTGCAATTCAAGAGTGAAAAGGACATGAGATCCTCAAGAGGAGATAACAGGTGAAGTTCTCAAGAGGTGAGCAAGAGGTGCACTAACTAGGGAGAAGCAAGGAGTAATAAATAGGTTCCACTGGAGAGAACTAGAGAAACACCAATAACCAAGAAGAGGTGAGATGTTTAGGTAACAAGCAATGGAGAATACTTTTTACATTGGTTTGTCTGCAGCTCATAGTTGGCAAGTGAAGGCTCACAAAAAACAAGGAAAAAAGACAACTACTAATGGTCATAATCAGGGTTAAAATAAAATGCACAAAAAAGAGGGGAAGGATGCGAAGGGAAATGGTGTGAGGAGGATGAGTGATGAATAATTTCAAAGATAGATGACTAAGCTAAAGGCATGAGTTGGTGCGCTCATGCAACTGCTACATAGGAGGGAAGAAAACCAGAAATGAGAATTGATAAGGAGGTCCAAATTATGTGTGAGACATATGAGTTTTAAGAGGAAATCCCCAAAATCCAGCGAGCTAGGGAAGCCATGGATGAAGCCTTTGATGGAGTCCTAGATGGAAGAAGAGAAGCTAAGAATAGTCGAACCCAAAGATGAAGCAAGAGAGAGATCACTCCTTGGAGATAAGGAAAGGGGACTGGTGGAAAGTCTCATAGACTGTGAGAGAATTCCAATCGAGCAAGTGACGTAAGGAGCCTTGGTAGAGGCTCAAGGACCGAATATTTTTAAAACTAACCAGCTATTTTCATCTCCTTTCCATAAGCATGATGATGAAGAGGAGCCATCAGAAGTTGTCATGGATATCTTGGATGGAGGAGAAATCCATATAAAAGATAGATTTTCTAGAAGTCTCATGGACTGTATGTAAATTCCAGGAACAACAGAAGGAACTACAAACTGATGATGGTGATCAGTAGGAAAAGTTGACAGAGTAATGGATTTCCAAACATCCAAGGGAAGCTACAATTCCTTTTTTTCAAGATTGGTGAATTTATATGAATCCAAGTCCCTCGAGAGAGGATAATACATAATTAATCCAAAATTAAGATGACAGCATTCAGTTTCCCCATGGAAGACAAATTTATGCAGAAAATGGTGAAAAATCCCCAAGGAAGGATGAACTAACTTCTCAAAGGCATAAGCAAGAAGAATCAAGTTGTTCCCTGAAGAAAAACAGGGAGAAATGACATGCAAGAAATTATCGAGGGTGGGTGTGGTACTTAGTAACCATGAGAAAGAAAACATGGAAAAGATGCTTCCTTAATGAAAAAAAGCTTAGATTTGTTGAGTATGGATAGGTGGAAGTTCATTTATATGAACCAGAGCAAGTACTAATCCTAGGAGAGGATAATTTTTTTGATGAAATGAGGATTTTCTTAGCTCAACACAAGGAACAAATGTTGATAACGTCAAAAGAGCAGGAATAAATAAATATATTTTTAGCTAATTTTTTGCATGAGTTTTAAATTGCAAGTATTGAGCATCGTGGAGTTGAACAAGTGCCAAAGATTTTGGATAGTGAAAAACTACAAGAGGAGATGAAGTATGTTGACGAAAACTAGCACTAAAAGGATTTTACCTACAAGGAAGATGGGGAGCAATTTAAAACTACTATGCTACAATGATATGAAATAGAGTTTAAGTCTCTGGAGGATTTTTTGGAAGATCTTGGATTTGAATAAGAATTCATAAAGAGTGCAATGAAATAACTGAGGGAGGCTGAAATGGTCAAAGCCATCAAAGTTATATGATGATGATAAGTAGATTGTCAAAGGAATGGTTGCAAGAGAAGAGGAAGAACAAGAGATGATGTCAAGAGAAGAATGAGAAGAAATCAATAATGAGATTACTGTGTCTCTGGAGAATTTTTTTCTTTTGCAATCAATGATTATAGGGAAAAAAACAGTAATAGAGAGTTTCCAGCTATTTAGAAATTTGTGTTTTATTCACATCTATGAGGATGAAGAATAATGAAGGTCATTTGTTGAGTTTGAGATTGAGATCTTGCAGACACTGATGGTATTGATTGGTGTAAACAACATGTACCATCAAGTGTGTTGACCGGACATGTAGGTTGAGGAAATCATGATGCTAATGAGTGGAGTACTTAGTAAATGGTACAATGATGAGGAAATAATGAATAGATTCAACACTTGGCTAACAAGAAAGGACTACAACGATAAGGTGAAGGTGAGACAACTGCAAAAATAATTTGGGATCATGGAAGGATAAGGACAACTAACATAAAGCTCAGCACAACAAAGAAAAATTTGGGATCCTTGCAAGTTGAAGACAAGACTGGAGAAAAAACATGATCAAGCTTATGGGTAGCTGCAAAGTAAGGTATGGTATCTAGAATATTTGAATGCAACATCAAGCCAGAAAGGAAAATAAAGTGGGAAACTGCAACATTTTGTTTCGGACCCTAGAGGGTTCACATACTAAAGGCATTTGACCTTGAGGTAAAAAAATTTCTACCTGGGTAGTTTGATGTAGGAGTATCAACCCCATGCTTTTTCCACACTAAGAGGAGCCAATGTAATATTAAGTGGGCAACTGCAACATTTTGAGTGTTCACATACTAAAGGCATTTAACCTTGAGTTAAAAAAAAAAAAAAATCTACCTGGGGAGTTTGATGTAAGAGCATTAACCCCATGTTTTTTCCATACTAAGAGGAGCGCATGTAAATTGTCAAAGATATATTTCATTTTTTACAGATTACGATTGTAGGTTAATTTTCCATGTGTCCCATTTCCATTATGTTGAGTTGTGATTTTGTTTCATTACAGACCAAGTGGGACTTTGTAAATACAAGAAGTGTAGGGTAGATATCTGGTAGTTTTAGGATCTGAACAAATGTTAGATTTTCAATTACTTCTGTTGAGATATTTTTCCAGCCAATGATTTGTATATGTAAATGTGTGTGTGATAGCATAGGTAGTAGAGGTCTTCGAGGAATTAGAAACTTATGAATTTAGGGAATAATTGGCTCCCATGTGCATTCGATAAAGAACATGGAAGGAGTTTTGTAAGTCGTAATGTATATATTTCTTAATTAAACAATGAATATGGTTCCCAAAAATTCTCTATGTATAAATGAGTAATTTCTCCATGTAGGGGAGTTTGTATATTTCAATTTATTTGTTTCTTTGGTTAATAATTAGTAATGAAACCATGTGGTGGTCGCAACCATTACATATGATAAGAAACTAGATGATGTAAGAAAATATGCATGTCAATGTTGTGTGTGTACATTGACCTAGTCGAAATGTCCCTGTGAATCCATTCGTGAAGGAGAAGTGTTAATTCCATAAGGGAACAACACTCATATTTCTAAAACTATGAGTTGCTCTGTGTGCACGGGTGCCTCCACTTATAAGGAGTATCATCTTATGTATGTATGATTGGATTGGAACGACCATGAAGTGCTCTTGAGGGACTGAGCATCGTTAATTATTAGTCCCTACCTTCAGCAGTGCAGGAACTATAGCGTTAGATTAAGCGTTGAATCCATATTAAGTTGGGTTTACCAACCCATTTAACCAATCTTTCAAAAATCCATTGCATCAAAAAACCCTTTTATCTAAAGTTTCGGATTTGAGGTCTTATTGTCGGGCTGCAAATTTTTCTCATCCAAAGAAATGCTTTATCCAAAGTTTGAGAATACCCATCAACATTTTTATCTAAAGTTTGAAACTGTAGAGGTTTTATCCAATGTTTGAAAAAACCCATTGACCTTTTTATTCAAATTTGAAATTGCATATATCCTGTATTTTATATATTCCAAAGTTTGACACTACATATAAATTTGACACTGCATATATCTTTATCCTTATTTTTACAATTGATTCTACCTTGCCCCTACTTCCACCATGAAAATTGCAATACATTAAACAACATTTCTTCCTCGCCACCTATTGCTATGATGCAAGATTGTTGTTAAGCTTGCGTTGCGGTGTGGGCGTTCTTCCATCTCCTATACTTACATTCTATCCAAGTAGCTTACTACTTTAGGGACAAACTCATTGGTGTCCACTTCTTATGCCCCAGGTATATGTTCAATCAATTGATATACGAGAGCTCATTGTTGAGAAGGGCATATGTGATTCCTTTCCTATACCTGAATAAAGAAGAAATATCTATGTCAGTGGACAACTCGGTCATGCGTTGATGTAAACATTTAGATACTTTCATTCTTGATTAATTACACCTCTTCCATTAAAATTCCTTAAAATGAAGGAAGCTTCATTGATGGTAGCTTCCACAAAGGAATGAACTAAACAAAAATTGAAGCAAGCTTCATTGATGGTAGCTTCCATAAAGGGTTGAGAATAAACAGCTACAACATTTAATTAAGAAGGTACAACATATCATAATTTTTTTCGTATCATAATTTTTTTCGTATCACAATTTTTTGCAATGTTGAACATAAATTAAGTACATAATTGGATTCACTACAGTCACCATCCAAGAATGTACAGTCACCATCCAACCAAACCTGCTTGAATAAGTCGATATCGACCCCAAAAAATCTTTTTCCTGAAGCATGTAGTTTGAGGCATAGTTACCAAGTTCGTCCGTATTAGCGAAAAAAATACGTTAATTCGTCAGTTCGATTCGGTACGGTTAATTCGATTAATTCCAATTCGGTTCGGTGAAATATTTTTGTCAAATCCCCTGCGCCAGCTCGCTATCTCCTGCTTTGTCCCTTGACTTGAATGTGTTTCGCACCCGAACATGAATACTTCACGTGTTTCGTTGCACCAAAGAATGACCTGTGTTTCGTTACACAGAGACCTGACTATGGCCATACCTAATGTATATGGTAAATTGATGACTATGGCCCTACCCAGTGTATATGGTAAATTGATTTGGAAGTTTGATAAATATCTCTCCACGTGGTTGATTAAATAAATATGAATTTTTTAAATTAAGGGATTTTCTAACTTTGTTTAAATATATTTTATAAATTCATAAGATCGTGTTGTATGTATGTAAATTTAAAAGTATTGATTTATTCATTTTTCACTTATTTTGTTAAAAAATAAAATTTACATTTATTTTATTAAATTAAAAATTTATTTTTTAATGGTTAAATTAGTGGAAATAGGTCATTGAACTTATTTTTTAATTGTTGAATAGGAATCAGCAAGGTAAATTTTTAATTCCAGCTTTGCTTTGTTGATCCATTGGAAAAATACAAGTTGTGATCTGCACAATGTTGGTGAAAACAATACAAGGGCAAAACAATTTTGGAACTAGGCAACCTTAGTGGAAAATTGAAATAATGTAGAGAAAGGCAAAACTAATGCTCAGATCAATTACCTTTTATAAATTTTCTTATAAGAATATATATATATTTTTTCCTATAAAAATAATTTTTTTTCCAATAAAAAATATCAACTTGCTTAATTCATTATGTGATTACAGAAGCTTGAATACAGAAAATACCAACTTTTTCTATTTTAACAAATTGATAATTCTTATTGGAAAAAAATAAAAATATATATATAATTTTTATAGAAAAATAAAAAAATAGTAATTTCTATATTAGAAAGAAAATACCAACTTTTTCTATTTTAACAAATTGATAATTCTTATTGGAAAAAAATTAAAAAATATATATATAATTTTTATAGAAAAATAAAAAAATAGTAATTTCTATATTAGAAAATTTTATAAAATGACAAATTGCAATTAAGAAAAAGATAATTCTTATCTTACAAGAAATTATAAAATAGCAAATTGGTTGCAAATCAATAACTTTTATATAGAACATAAAAAATAGTAACTTCTATTTTGGAAAAAAATCAACTTATACAACTTTTATATTTTGTTAAAATTTTGAATATAATGATTGTTTATTTAAATTTATATATATATATATATATATATATATATATAAATATATAAGTACTTGTAATATGTATAGTGTCGAATTTTTTTCGTATTGAATTTTATAGAGTCGAATTTTTTCCGTATCGTATCGAATTCAAATTCGAATCCGAATTCGAATTTGGTAACTATGGTTTGAGGTCGTGCCTATGCCATGCGTATCTTGGCTCATATGGGTAGGTTTAGCCTATTCCCCAGCTCAATCTTTTGATTGCCCTGACCCCACCATGTTTTTGGGATTTCTAAGAAGTGGGCAGTCCCAACGGGCTGTGGCGCAAAATCATTGGTTTGTGTTAGAGAAGCTCTAGCATGATGACCCTGAAGGAGAATATGTCAATATTTGGAGTCACGATACCATGGGAAAGATATTCGGATGCCATGCATTCCTTCGTTCCACCCACATGTCTGGTTAGAGGCAATACCTGTTATGAAGATTTCACCATGCCGAATTGGCAATCTTCGCTTGGAAATTTCCATTGAGTAAAACATTGCTGCTCTTGATGTCCTTGTGGATGTAGGGTGACACAATGTAATTGTGAACATAGCTGAGCTTGTCTACCACATCTACAGTGATCTCCACTATGCATCTCCAAGTCAGAAAAGGGTGAATTGTCATGAACGTTGTCGACGATAGCACCATTGTCAGTAAACTCAAAGACGAGGTATGAATGTGTGTCGGTGGGCAAGAGAGTCATTGTCAGTATACTCGAAGACGAGGTATGAATGTGTGTCATACAAACAAAACCTTAATAGGTGAACTAGGTTGAAGTGGTGGAGATTTTCAACAATTTTGACATAGTGTGAGATGTTACACTGCATTTTATTAATCGCCACTGGGGTTTCATTGATGATGCTATGGTAGATGGAGCCATAAATTCTATTTGGTGAACTGAAATTCCTGGTCACCACTTCAAATTATTTTCATTCAGTTGAACTTAAGGTTCTATTTAAAAACCTACCCCATCTGAGTAAGAAAGCTCTAAGCAAGCACTTATAGCGAATTAAGAAAAGAAGCTCATTAAGATGAGTAGGTATAAATCATCTGGGATGAAACATTCATCGGTACAAGTGGATAAAGAATGACATAAAACTGAAATAATGAGGACCTAGTGTTAAACTCTGGACTATAACTTTGTTTCGATTGAGTAGTGGTAGGCACTTGTGTGCACCTTTGTTTCTTCGTAAGTGTGGGCTTCATTAACAACCTATCATAACTTTCCATCACCTAAGGTAAAAAATTAGGATTATTTGGGGTAGAACCTTAGCTAAGTGGTCTAAATGGTAGGATAAGAGGCAGGACTATATACAGACTCAAAATTAGGAGCATCTCAGTTCTTTCTCTACTACCTATTTAACTGAATAGTTAAGGAGACGCAACATAGAGCACTTCTTGTGCATAGTGCACATTTGACATTGGATGCTGAGTTGTCGCAAAGAGGAATAAGTGGTAAGATCATGGGCCCACGGGGCAAACAACTGGTAAAATCGGTGGCCCGTAGATGATTTCTATTTAATTCAATTATCAATTTTTTTTTGTATGACAATTTTTGTATGTATTACAAGTGTTTATAGAGGTTTCTTATAAGTGATTTTTGCAAGATGTCTAAGAGAGTGTTGAGCTGTTCAAGTTTCATGTGGTAATAGATCATGCATCTTCGATGCTTCCTTGTCATCCACATAGCAAGAATCAGGGATATCTCCCTTATACGAGGAAACAAACAAGTTTCATGGAGTAGAGTTTGTGTGTGGTATGTGGCGATATGTAACACTGCTAGAGTCTTTGTGCTCATAACCATGGTTGTGCTTGATTATTTCATGGTATTGTCCCTGTTTTCTCCACGCACACAAACAGTTCAACAAATACAAATCCCCCATAGTAAATAACAGCGACCACACACCCTTCTCACACAGTTGATCAAATTTTACAACAATATATATGTATGTATGTGTTGTACATTCAAAGAAAATTTTATGTTGGTTGTTGGTAGTTGTCGCCATGTCAAAGTAGGTTATAACAATATATGTATGCACTAAATTTTTTAAAGGAAGATTTCCTTCTTATTTTGATTCGAGAAAATGCATGAAGTTTTTTTAACTTTTCCATGGTGTGACCTTAAAGAAAGATTTCCTTCTTGTTTTGATGCGAGCAAATGCATTATTTCTTTTAGACTTTCCATGGTGTGATGATATTGTACTATATTCAATTCTAAAATCATAAATCCTTGCAGCAAACAGATGTCTCTCATTTTATATTTTGTACTCTGAATCGTAGTATTATAAACTATATTTTGACTTTAAAAGTTTAGTTGTTTGCCTAAATGAAATAAATAACAACGAGTTTTTCCATCAAAGGAATAATTTTGTTTGGAAGAACATAAAAAATGCGATCATAGATAGAAGGGAAAATATTCTGAGGAAAGGAACCAATATATAGGGTTGCATTAAAATGATGATATAAAAAAAAATAAGTAAGTAGTTACGGTTTATAAGTTTGAAAACCTCTGAACAGGTTTGAAAACCTCTGAACAGGGTAGTAATTTGTATAGATACTTACATCATTATGACTCAAGAGTCATCTTCTATACAATAAGTTTCCTTTGGAAGGTTGCATCTGAGAAGAGGAAGAGGAATAGGAGGTATGAATCAGATAGTCATGCAATCATAGCATTTAAATTCACCACAACTAAGGTAGATGGTGACAGAGGTGCAAGCTCATGTTGCAAGTCTGTTGAGAGAGAAACACTAAACATAGAAACTTGGAAGAGAGTGGCCCAATACAATTCAAGCCCTGTTATTCCAACCTCTTTGCTCTCCCCTACAAATTGGAAAAACTGGCGTGTAATTTTCTCCAATGTTAACCTTTGAAACTCTAGAAGATATAGTAAAATGAATAACATGCTCACCAAAATGGGTGTCGAAAACATAGCCAATCAAAATTCTGGCAAAGTTCTTTTTAGCATGTGAAATTATGAATTCACGAGGTTCCCTAGGGTATTGAATGTGAAATTTATTTTTCTTTGTATAATATTTACTAGGATTAGCTACCAGCTAGCAGAGGTATACCTATCTAATTTTTTTGTTTCTATACTGCAAAATTTAGCACAAAAGGAAGCTACTGGGAAAGGTTATGACTTACATGAAACCTAGTGCAACAGACCAATATCCTTCATGTTAAATTCATTGGCCAATTTATTCCTACACGATAAAGTGAGGTGGTCAGAGTTCCCTGTAATGATAAGATCATCTACATATAGGATCAATACAGGACCAAGACAAGCAGAGATCAAATTTATCAAATAAAATATAGAGATTATATTCTACACAAGTCTTCGAACAACTTAACTTAAAAAATACTCCTTGATCCTCGAGTACCATGCCTGGGCTATACAATCTGAGACATGGTATAGTCTCCGCTATATTCAAACAAATTATTATAACTTTCCTTTCCTCGCACATTTGAACTAGAATCGCTCGCTTCCATATATTAAGTATAATAAGAAGGTGGAGACAGTCCAGTGTTATTTCCCTTATATCTTCGTGGTGGTGTGTAGTCTGTGAGAAACTTGATTCCATTCCCATAATCGATTCCAGCTCCTTAACTACTTCCCGCATTAAGCGTCGCTCGGAACCTGATTCCTCAACTCAACTCAATGCCAAGCCCAAGAATCGCTCAAAGCCTGGTAGAGGCTTGGTATCAACAGATTTTCTTAATAATGGATCCATTAACTCTTCCTGCAAACCACTTATTCCCGCTCTCTCTAGGGTCGCCCTCACCAATATGACCATGAATTTCCCGCCCTAAATGGGGGACCTTTCTGTAATGAGCTCCAGCACAACAATATTGAAATTAAAGACGTCAGTCTTATCGTTGATCAGCAGTGCTATGAGGTACTCTAGATCCAGGTACCCTTGCACATACACATACACTCTCAATGTTTTCCAGCAGAGATAGATCTACCAATTACATGGTATAAAAGTAGTATAAAATGATTACCATTGTCCCTTTAATTTGGGTTGAGACATAGCCTTTACCTCCCGCCTCAACTCCTCCATCACTAATGATATTGGAAAGACCAAAATCTACTACCTTAGTAGTCAAATTCACTATGTTACCTGATTTGATGCCTGTGTGTATTACGGGTGGAACTGTAAGCTCATGCAGATATGTCAATCGCCAAACAGACCTTAGTGTTATACAAACTCTTCTTACCCAGTGAAGTCGAATACCCTTTTTACCTATTTTTCATTCTTGTAAGATCCAATGGAATATTGATTGTTTGAATTTTGAGGTAATATATATGGTGCCCATAGTAGAAATCTTGTCATATATGTTGCCCATAGTAGAAATATTGTCATATTTCAGAATTGAGGTTTATGTGAGTTGAATTATGATGAGATTCATCATTTTTTATAAGGATCTTGAATGAAATTTCATTACTATTATGCTACTCCATCACACAATCAGTTTTAGTGCGAACTTCAACATTATTATTATGCTACTCCATCACACAATTAGCTTTAGTGTCCATGTTTAGAACTTAAACCTCTGCACTAAAACTACTTGTGTGATGGATCTGTAAGAAGAAGTTCATATTGTGATATTCTTAAAATAGAGATTTCCTGAAAGTTGTGATGTACTCGTAAACAAGCATTTGTTCTTCTTTCTCAAAGCAAAAAATAATGAGCTCTGTCAGGTTCTTATGGTGAACTCGAGACAGGAGCTCGACCTCGGTTTTGAAATTCGGATCCACCCTGCATCAACCATTGTTTATTCCTTTTCATGGCCACCGTTTCACCTCTGTCTAGCATTCCTTTGTACACCTACAAGTTCCAGTGAAGAGGATAAGGACTCTCTCCATAATTATATGAAGTTCAACTATGCTCTGTTAGTACCAAACAAATTCACTTCAAGCACTTCAATGCCCTTATAATGCTTTAGTCTAAGGTAATCTACCCCTCGTCCTAATTTTCATTTCCCTTTTGAACCAAATAATTTATCCTTTTTTAGAGAGACATGGAATTGCTATGAAAGAAATAAGAAGTTATGTTGTTTTATTTTTACATCGAGGCGTTTATAGTTACAAATTAATGAGAGAATCAAAAGAAGATTGATCACATCTTATATTAACAGATTCTTAGATTCAAGTGTAAGAACAAGGATCATATGGGAGTGTTCAACTTGGTTTACCCAAATGAGAAAGAAAATAAAATATCAATTATTTTGTAGGTACCTTACTATGTATTACTATCAACAACATAAGTAATATTCAATGTCACTAGAATGGAATTTTCCTATTCAAAAGTCCCTATTTCTATGGCATGTGACATCTGCTTAAGGTTTCTCTTGTTTCCTCTTTTTACCTAATAAATATATATCATGAGCAATAAGTCACCAGCTGTAAGTGTGATTTTGATGGTTTTCGTTCTGTTTGTGGGCACTTGTTGTAAGTGTGATTTTTCTCGCGAAAAAATCATTATAGAAATCATGGTTGTGGTAAAAGGTGGGCGCCAGTTTCCCGGCAGGGACTATCGTTGGATGCAACACTTGTTTTAGAAGCACTTGTTTTTAGAAGAGTGGATGTTGGTGAGGAGTGGCATGCCTCTGCAAAATTCATTTTAGCATTGATTTAGTTACGTAGTCCAGACCTAACAACACGTGTAGTGTGTGCACTGTGCAGTTTTGGACTCATTTTGGATGTGTGAGGGAACAACGAAATTTTCGGCGGAAATGAAAATGAAGTACCTGGCGATGAATTGATCCCAAGGGAGTAGCGCAGTAATGGGCCTACAATATAAAAATATTTTTCCTACAAGACTTTACACTAAGTCGTCGATAGCTTACACTATAGAACAAGACATCTAGATACTTCAATCCTTAATAAACGAATCGTCGAATTAATTGAGGGCCCGGTTTAAAGGAAATCGACTTCCACAGTTAAGATCGACCTTGTTGAATTAGTGGTCACTAGCACAATCATATTTATCAATGTGGTTGATATACACTTATAAACTTATATCAACCACATTAATAATTATTATACTTGTTTTTTTAAACACCATTTTTTTATGATTATTATAACTTTATAAATAATAACAACCATATTATTTATATATATTATTATATGATTATTATATTAATATTATAATAATAATATTAGTAATATTAATTAATAATAAAAATAACTTATAATAATATTATATTATCATTATATTTAATATAATAATATAATTATTATTAAAATATTAATATAAAATTATAAAAATTATAATTATTAAATTATAATAATAATATATATTTATTATAATAATAATAATAATATTATATATAATTATATTATTATAATCATATATAAAAAGACAAGTATTATTATATTATTATTATAATAATATAATAGTTATTGTATTACTAATAATAATAATTATATTATTTTATTATTATAATAATAATAATAATATTATTATTATTGAACTATTATTATAATAATAATACTAAGTCATAATAACAACCACGATCTAATAATAATTAGAATTGTGATAAGGGAAGTATTATGTATAATTTTTTTATAGACAAACTATTTATGATTATTAAGAACTATATAAATAATAACAACGATATTTTTATATTTTTATATATTTATGACTATGATGATAATGATGATGATGGTTAATGTCCACTAAGACCAAACTTTGGTCTACCGGATGTAAAGAAACGAATTATTTAGTTTGATTTAAGATTTTATTCCTGTGCTCAAAAAGCTTGGAGAGAAGCCTCTCGAGCTCACTATAATTTTGACATTGTAAAAGGCTAGGAAGGTCAGTATTGCAAAAAATATTATGAAACTGAGATCTTATGTGGTTGTACGCGGGGCACTCTAAGAGGAAGTGATTTTCATCCTTGATGTTCATATTCTTTCAGAGATGGCACATCCTTTCCATCCAGGGTGATTTTGGAACTGCCCAATGACCCGTTTCACTATGGAGCTCATGAGAGTTCGTTCTAATCTTGGCTCTATTAATTTTCTTCTTTGATCTAGTTAAAACACAGAGATACTTTTGATATTCTAGGGTGGGGTTGATGACCTACTTATAATATCTTAATTTTCTTTTAGCAGCTGAATCTTTTTCATACCATAATTTTTATTTGAACTTAAAAATAACAATATTTTTAATGTTATTAATGTTTTGCAGTGCAACATTCTCGTCGATTCCCAATTGTTTAACCAGGCCTTGGCGTCTTTATACCGACCTCGTTTGAGCCTTAGGTGGTTTTGGCTGGAATTTAAAGCTAGCTTAGGAAGTCTATCGTCTCCTATGTTATTGAGTTTGTGCTTGTACAATAGAAGCCTAGTCATAGCTACGCTCTCGATAGGGGAAAGACCCACTTCTATAAGGAGAATAGGATAGGGTGTATTTCTTTTAATTTTGAGGTTATACGTTATAAAACGCTTCTAGATTTTCTCAATCTTTCTCTAGGATTCTCTAGAGATGCTACAACCCTAAACCTCACATCCATATAATATAATGTGAGTGACTAAAGTGCACAACCTACTTCCTCTAAACAACCTTCTAGCTTGTTATTGTAAATGCCAAATAGAGTTTATATTATTATTAATATTATTATAATAATATAAACTCATAATAATATTAGTAATATTAATTAATAATTATTATTATATTATAATTCTTAGGCTTTATTAATTCAACCATGTTTATTTTAGTATTTTTAATATTTATCTTGGGGTTTTTATACATTGGGTTTATAATTTAATCCCTTTTGTTTAATATTATTCCCCTCTGTTCATAATCCCTTGGGATTTTAGTATTAATCCTTTGGGTGATAATAATATCATATTATAATAATAATAATAACAATAATAATTATCATCATCATCATTATTATTATTATTATTATTATTATTATTATTATAATAATAACAATTATATTGTATCATTATTATAATAATATAATATATATATTATATTATTACCCAAGGGATTAATACTAAACTCCCAAGGGATTATGAACTGAGGGAATAATATTAGAAACCCAAGGAATTAGTGAACCCAAGGGATAAATATTAAAAACCTAAGGGATCAAGAAGCGCAAGGGATTGATATTACAATCACAAGAGATTAGTAAAACTCACCATGATTGATATTATAAACCCAAGTTAATAATAAACCCAAAAGATTAATACTAAAACTCCAAGGGACTATCAACCCAAGGAAATAATATTAAACCCAAGGGACTAATATTATAAACCCAACATTGGTAAACCCTAATATAAATATTAGAAAGACTAAAATAAACATGGTTTATTTTCATGGTGAGACAATCCTTGTCACAATGTGACATTCAAACATGGCTAACCATGGCTGGCTATGATTGTCAATGGTTGACCATGATTGATATTATAAACCTAAGGGAATAATAAACCCAAGCAATTGATATTATAAACCCAAATGAATAATAAACCCAAGGGATTAATACTAAAACCCCAAGGGATTATGAACCTCAGGGAATAATATTAAACCCAAGGGACTAATATTATAAACCCAACATATATAAACCCTAAGATAAATATTATAAACACTAAAATAAACATGATTGACCATCATTGATTTTCATATTGAGACAATCATTATCACAATTCCATGTTGGACCATGGTTGACTATGGTTGACTTCATAATAAACCATGGTTAACTGCGAAATAATAATAATAATTATAATTATAACACTAATATAATAAATATATTATACTTTAATAATAATAATAAAAATAATAAGAATTATATTTTATTATTATTACTATAATATAATATATTTATTATTATATTATTATAATAATATTATTATATATTATTACCCAAGGGATTAATACTAAACTCCCAAGGGATTATGAACCCGAGGGAATAATATTAAACAAAATGGACTAATATTATAAACCCAAGGAATTAATGAACCCAAGGGATAAGTATTAAAAACCTAAGGCATCGAGAAGCGCAAGTGATCGATATTACAGACACAAGGGATTAATAAAGCTCACCATGATTGATATTATAAACCCAAGTTAATAATAAACCCAAAGGATTAATACTAAAACCCCAAGGGATTATGAACCCAAGGAAATAATATTAGACCCAAGGGACTAATATTATAAACCCAACATTGGTAAACCCTAATATAAATATTAGAAAGACTAAAAAAATAAACATGGTTTATTTTCATGGTGAGACAATCATTGTCACAATGTGACAGCCAAACATGGCTAACCATGGTTGGCTATGATTTTCAATGGTTTACCATGATTGATATTGTAAACCTAAGGGACTAATAAACCAACGCAATTGATATTATAAACCCAAAGCAATAATAAGCCCCAGGGATTAATACTAAAAACCTAAGGGACTAATATTATAAACCCAACATATATAAACACTAAGATAAATATTATAAACACTAAAATAAACATGATTGACCATTATTGCTTTTCATATTGAGACGATCATTATCACAATTCCATGTTGGACCATGCTTGACTATGGTTGACTTCATAATAAACCATGGTAGACTGCGGAATAATAAACCCAAGCGATTGATATTATAAACCCAAAGGAACAATAAACCTAAGGGATTAATACTAAAACCCCAAGGGATTATGAACCTAAGTGAATAATATTAAACTCAAGGGGATAATATTAAAAGCCCAAGGTATATAAACCCTAAGTGGAGACAATTCATTTCATAATTTGAGATTAGACCATGATTGACCACAGTCGACCATGGTTGGTTATGGTTCACCATGATTGATATTATAAAGAAAGTTATTAATAAACCCAAGAGATTGATATTATGAACCCAAGGGAAACATAAACCCAAGGGACTAATATTAGAAACCCAACATTGGTAAACCCAAATATAAATATTACAATGACTAAAATAAACATGGTTTATTTTCATGGTGAGACAATCTTTGTGAATATGCGACATTCAACCAAGGTTGACCATGGTTGGCTATGATTGACATTGGTTTACAATCATTGATATTATAAACCTAAGGGAATAGTAAACCCAAGGGATTGATATTATAAACCCAAAGGAATAATAAAACTAAGGGATTAATACTAAAACCCTAATAGGATTATGAAGCCAAGGGAATAATATCAAACCCATGGGACAAATATTATAAACCCAACAATGATAAACCCAAATATAAAAACTACAAACACTAAAATAAACATGGTTTATTTTGATGGTGAGACAATCCTTGTCACAATGAAACATTCAAATATGGTTGACCATGGTTGGCTATGATTGAAAATGGTTGACCATGATTGATATTATAAACCTAAGGGAATAACACACCCAAACCCAACATTCATAAACCCAAATATAAATATTACAAACACTAAAATAAACATCATTTATTTTCATAGTGAGACAAACCTTGTCACAATGTGACATTCAACCATGGTTGACCACAATCAGCTATGATTGAAAATGGTTGACCATGATCGATATTATAAACCTAAGGGAATAATAAACCCAAGGGATTGATACCAGAAACCCAAAGGAATAATAAACCCAACAAATTAATATTAAAACCCCAAGGGATTATGTACCCAAGGGACTAATATTATAAACCTAAGGTATATAAACCCTAAGATAAATATTATAAACACTGAAATAAACATGATTGACAATTGTTGATTTTCATATTGAGTAAATGCTTATGACAATTCCATGTTGGACCATATTTGACATCATAATAAACCATGGTTAACTAGGAAATAATAAACCCAAGCGATCGATATTATAAACCCAAAGAACAATAAACCCAAGGGATTAATACTAAAATCCCAAGGGATTATCAATCCGAGGGAATAATATTAAACAAAAGGGACTAATAAATTAGTAACCCAAGGTATAAAAACACTAAGATAAATATTAAAAATACTAAAATGAACATTGTTGAATTAATAAACCCTAACAATTAATATATTAAACTCGGGGGATTAATAAACCAAAGGGATTATTAATATTATAAACGCAAGGAGAAATAAACCCAAGGGATTAATACTAAAGCCCCAATGGATTATGGACCTAAGGGAGTAATGTTAAATCCAAGGGACTAATATTATAAACCCAAGGTATATAAATACTAAGTGGAGATATTGTTTTCCATAATGTGAGATCGAACAATGATTGACCACAGTTGACCGTGGTTGGTTATGGTTGACCATGATCGATATTATAAACCCAAGGGATTGACATTATGAACAATTGGGAAACATAAACCCAAGGGATTAGTACTAAAACTCAAGGGATTATGAACCCAAGTGAATAGTATTAAACCCAAGGGGGTAATATTAAAAAACCAACTTTGGTGAACCCAGATATAAGTATTACAAACACTAAAATAAATAAGGTTTATTTTCATAGTGAGAGAATCCTTGTCACAATGTGAAATTCAACCATGGTTGACAATGGTTGACCATGACCGATATTATAAACCTAACAGAATAATAAACCCCAGTGAATGATATCAGAAACCCAAAGGAATAATAAACCCAACAAATTAATACTAAATCCCCAAGGGATTACAAACCCAAGGGAATAATATTAAACCCAAGGGACTAATATTATAAACCCAATGTATATAAACCCTAAGATAAATATTATAAACACTAAGATAAACATGATTGACCATCGTTGATTTTCATATTGAGATAGTCCTTATCATAATTCCATGTTGGACCATGGTTCACATCATAATAAACCATGGTTGACTAGGGAATAATAAACCCAAGCGATTGATATTATAAACCCAAAGAACAATAACCCAAGGGATTAATACTAAAATCCAAAGGGATTATGAACCGAAGGGAATAATATTAAGCAAAGGGGAGTAATATTATAAACCCAAGGTATAAAAACCCTAAGATAAATATTAAAAATACTAAAATAAACATCGTTAAATTAATAAACCCTAAGAATTAATATATTAAATTCATGGGATTAATAAACCAAATGGATTATTAATATTATAAAGGCAAGGAACAATAAACCCAAGGGATTAATATTAAAGACCCAATGGATTATGAAGATAAGGGAATAATATTTTTTTTTGTAAGCTAGGGTGGGACTCTCCGATTTACATGTCCATTATGTACCCTTCTACGGGGGAAGGGTAGCCCAAGATTTGAACCCAAGACTTCTGGTTCGGTGACACTTCATTTCCACGGCCCTTGCCGCTTGAGCTACCCCATGTGGACAAGATAAGGGAATAATATTAAATCCAAGGGGGTAATATTATAAACTGAAGGTATATAAACCCTAAGTGGAGAAAAAAAATTTCATAATGTGAGATCGAGCCATGATTGACCATAGTTGACCATGGTTGGTTATGGTTGACCATGATTGATATTATAAACCTAGGTTAATAATAAATCCAAGGGATTTATATTATGAACCCATGGGAAACATAAACCCAAGGGATTAGTACTAAAACTCAAGGGATTGTGAACCCAAGCGAATAATATTAAACCGAAGGGACTAATATTAAAATCCCAACATTGATAAACCCAAATATAAGTATTACAAACACTCAAATAAATCAGGTCTATTTTCATGGTGAGACAATCCTTGTCACAATGTGACATTCAACCATGGTTGACCATGGTTGGCTATAATTGAAAATGGTTGACCATCATTTATATTATAAACCTAAGGGAATAACAAACCCAAGGAATTGGTATTATAAACCGAAAGGAATAATAAACACAAGAGATTAATAGTAAAACCCTAAGCGATTATTGTAATGCCCTCCACACACATCTACCCAAGAAACTCGCCAGCCCGGGTAAACATGCGACGAGAGGCCACTATGATAAGATTCAAAATCCTTCGTGACATTAAGGAAATGAAATCTACGAAACATCACACATAGTAATCCAACATCATTTTTTGGCTTGAGGGGGCCTGACCTTGGTTTAGTGTTATTTAGCCAAACAAATCCATACACTACTGGCCCTTTCAGCATCAGCCCGCAGAGCGTGGACTGAACTCTTAGCTGAAGCAGTATGGGGGGATGCTGGAACCAAGTTTCCACACCCTTGAGATGTCTAAGATGTCGACTTAGTCCAACTAGATCTGTCTTCGGGCAAGTCGCTTCGCGCACTTGTTCCAGCCTTCAATAACTTCGCGATCTATTATAATCATCTTCTGCACAACGCTAATCAGGGGCTGAGATGCTTCTGCACTGCTAGGTAGCGAACTGCACTATCTCGCCAAACTACATTGCATATCTTACTTATCTTCTTATAGATGTTAGTTAACTTCACGTAAGTAGCTATTCCATCTCACATTCACTTAATCAACATAGTCATATATATTCGTGCATCATATAAATAGTAGAAGTGCAATTTATACCCAATATATTTAATGCATAAAACAGGAAATAAATACATAGAATTAATATGAAACTTCTCTTTAATAATACTTGCAACTATTACATTCTTGACTCGTGTTGCACACTCAGTTGTAGGGTTCCGTGCACTCAACTGCGGATTACTAGCCCTCTATGCACTCAGCGGCAGAGCCTTATCTTACTCTATGACCCAAAAATAGACTTTAATCTATAGATACGACTCAACTCTTCATCCTTTTTCTGAGTTGATTATATTAGATTCGATTAGATGATTTAACTACTTAGAGGCTCACTCTATTTATACAATCCCATGGTCCACGGACCATGGGTAGATCTGTACAACCAAAATTACATTAACAAAATTGAGTACAGACAAACCTATGATTCTTTTACAAGATACATGCTCCGCACCCACAAAATGTGGAGTCTTTACATTGGAGTTACTATTTTTGAACAAAATCTAGGCTGTAAGCCCCAAAACTTCCCTTGGGACCCAACACAAACTTCATGACTCACCCTCAAGTCACTCTATTGGTGTAGAGATATTTGCACGAAGACCTTCCAATTCTACCTGGATCGTTGTAAGATCGGTAGCGCACTGAGCAATGGCCTCACGTACTTCCTCAACGCATTGTTCAGAGACCGTTGTGGCTGAATTACTGCCCTAAACCTTTTCCTGTGTTGCTTGCAGCTGCGTGAGATTTGCTTCAATGGAGGCTATAATGATATATGCCTCATCAATCCACGACTGTAAGCATGCCTTCAAAACTGCTTCCTTATGTCAAGCGACATCTACCTGTTCCTTAAGTGCTTTCTCCTGCTGCATCCTCGCGAGCCTCTATGTAAGGGAAATCATCTGCACGATCTCTTTTCCTCTGTGATATTTCTGTTGTAGCTTGTGCGCCTTTGTCTCTAGGCGATGTATGTTCGGGTCCTCCTACAAGGTAGTGAGAACCTCGAATGACTACTCGAACAGTTTTGTGTAGTCTGTCACTACACTGTTAACCTCCGCTACTGCTTCTGTAATCACGATGGAGTGTTGTTCCTTAACCTCCACTGGAGTTGAAGGAAGCGCCTTCAATTGTAGTTCATCTATCTTAAGGTTCAGCTCCGACTGAATGCTGGCCATTTATTCCTTTGCCTTGCGTAGCCATGTTGCTAGTTTGCAGACGCATGCGTCCAATGGTTCTTCTACTTCGATGGCCAACTCTGGGACCATCTGGCAGGCTTCCTCCACTACCTACATGATCTGTCTATTCTGTGCCACTACCTCGTCGTGTTGCACACTCAGTTATTCCATGTTGATGCGTTGCTCGCTAATTACTGGAGCGCATGACCCTCCCTGGCTCGTATTTCTACAGTGATTCTATCGTGGAGAACATAGAGCGTCTCCCGAGGAAGCGTAGCCACATTTAACTTGATTCCCTTCAAGCCACTGACCATAGACCTGTTGGCCTCATTTTTTGTAATGAGTGCTCCATTTGGTAGCACTATGGTGTTGGTCATCTGGGTGCACAACATTTCCTCGGCCACTAACGTGCTTACTATGAGGTTGGCTGATACAGTGCGAGCCTGTGGAGTGTGCACCTAGAACTCTTGTATCTATGCCCATAGGGCACCCAACAACCTCCTCCACATGACACTTTTGCACAACCTTTCCTACCAATATCTGCATCGTGACTTTGACAAAGGGTTGTTGATGCTAGAAATGGCGTACCCTCACTTCTTTTTCTCTAGCTTAAACTTCTTCTTCATGGCCTCTGCGATGGCCAAGTCATCACTCTTTCCCTCTGAGATGTTCGTTGGATCCTCCCCTTTGCAAGGGAGCTAGGTAATTCTATGAATCAAATGGTCTGTGATGGGGATGGGCTCCCCCAACCACAAGCACCCATCATGCACCAAGTAGAGTACCTACCTGATGGCAAAAATGTTCATTGGGTGCAATGGTAATGCGGAACCTAGAGGAGGTTTAGCAACCCTACTTTCACAACTCCTCTCAGTCATTTACGGAGCAGCAATTCTATGATTCTGGGTGATGTGTCTTTCTTCTGGTGCATGAGCTGTGCAGTTGCGAGATGCGGGAACTTCTCATGATCCGTGAGATGTCTGTCTTCAAATTTTAGTACAAGCACTCACCCCAGGTGCACTCCTTCAAAAATAATGTCATCAGGGAGCAGCAGAGTCTGTAGAGAGATTTTTCTCTCATCTATATCTTTGGGCACCTTTGCTTTACCCTTCCGTGGAGGAACATATGTGGGAAACTTGGAAATAGGGTCCACACCCTCGGTCTCAACCTCCATTTCTACATCCTCCTCCTCTACTAGAATTTCTTCAAATTCTTCCTCCTCATTGTCCTCCAAATTGATAGCCTTCCCATTTTCCTACATGGTAAGCTTAGTCCTTAACATATTCCTAGGGGATACGTGCACTGGTACCATAGCCCGCTTGTCTTTCTTGGGTCCCGGCATGCGCAGCGATTTAGGGATTTCTGTGACTATCTCAACACTTTCAGGGGCTTCTACTTTCGTAATGGCCTGCGTGGCTTCCTTAGCGGTCATTACTCTAGTATCCATGGCTTCCTCAAGTGCTACCATAGTGCGATTCCACAATTCTCTTAACAACTCGGGTAATTGCTTAAGGAACGAATTCACCTTCAGAAGATCAAACAAGTCTGGGTTCATGAATGTCTGTGTGCGCAACAACTCAGTTCTCAAATTGCCAAGTGTTGTTTGATGGAAATCCCTATGTAATTTATAGCACCTTTTGAATTTGAATTCGACTGTTCCCCCCACATTTGGTCCATTAATGATCGATTGACAGTAGATTTTTACGAATATAGCCCATAAATTTCACCTTAAATGCTTGCCACCCACTCCATTTGGTCTCAAACCAAGCATCACATCATCAATAGTGACTATAATGGTCACTTTCTAGCTGACCCGTATGGCAGTGCAGCTACCCTCACACTATCACGGACCTTGTGACACTTTTCTACCGCGCGCAGTCCTGACATCGTGTACCTCTCGGGCAGAGTAGTTTATAGTTCCACGCCTCCTTTCCGCTGCTTGGAGCACTAAGACTATGGTTGTGACAGCTAGTCAGATGGCCGAGCCCCCTGTGTATGTCTTTAAATGATTGCCATTGACTTTTCTTGGGAAGAGTTCTCCATTTAACTTTACCAACTGCACCGCGCAACCATATGTGATCTCCTTAATAACATATGGTCCTAGCCAGTTATTTTTGAGCTTCCCTGGGAATTTATCAAAATTACTATCATATAACAACACCAAATCATTGACTTTAAAGGTGCGCAACTTAATATGTTGATCGTGACAGGCCTTTTTGCACTGCTTTTGTACCTGGTGGTGGAATCCAGCCAAAAACCGTTCTTCTTCGAGCTCCCCCAACTGTGTGAGCCTCTCCTCCAGGGCTCTACGATCTGTCATACCTATGAGCGCTGCTATGCGCATACTAGGCACGATGTATTCCATAGGCATTATGACTTCCACTCCATAGACAAGCCTAAAAGGTGTTTGTCCCATTAGTTTTTTGCATGTCATCCTATAAGCCCATAATACTGCAGGTACACGCAGGTCCCAATCACTTCGTTGCGCATTTCATGCCTTGTTCAGTGCCTTGCATACCTTGTTGAACGCTTCTGCGTGGAGAACCTTCTGCGTGACTGTTCTTCCTACATAATGTCTCCCCAACATTAAGAGCCATTTGCACATTTGTGCCCCCAACACATGCTTATTGACCATACATTTCAGCACCAAGTTCATGTGCATCCGTGTAGGTTGTTTTCGATATCCCTGCACCCACCTGGCTAGATTTTCCCACGGATCATTCCGTCCATTGCAATTGTCTGTCAATTGCACCCTAGGCTTCCCAAATCGCGTACGCATCATTCTCCTACATTCGCGTCAGTCGTCAAAGATCCCTTTGTGTGTAGCCCACCATCTCGTGGGCATAGCACACAGTACCCAAACCAAGGCTTGGAGTCGTTTCTTTTCTAGCACCTCCCTTTCAAACTTATTCAAGAAGGTATCTACCTCACATAGACCATCATAAGTAGGCGTGTTTCTTACATATGTCGATACGTAGTGTAGTGACCTTGTCATCATATTACAATTTAGTGTAGTTACCTCATGTAACTGATTCTGCCATCGCTCCATTTCCTCATCCGAATCTATAGTATAGGAGCTTTCGTGCTCCCATGAAATCTTCCCATCCGTGGTGGGATTCACCCAATCCTTGTTTCGCACTGTTATCTTATAGATGCAGTCCAAATCATCATCACTTTCATAGTTGTGCACCGTCTTCGTATAGCACGATCCTTTAGCAGGGTCGAGGGGTACAACTACACATAGTGACTTCTTTTCAAAAATCAATTTTCACTTTTCCATATTGATCACATCGTTCATCTCAATGGCCCAATCAATTCCTAACAGCGTGGGGTAGGGATTGTTGTCATCAACAATCTCTATCACTTCAAATTCTGTCAGTGCGCTCACTCCCTCCATATCCACAGTTATTCCTTGCAATCACCCCATAGGTATTATTTTTTGTTGGTTTCCTATCCTTAGTTGAATTGCATAACACTGCAGCACAGGCTGCCCCATTCACTCCCATGTCTGTTTCGGCAAAACATTCACATCCAATCCTAAATGTAGGATGACTTGATCCATCTCATATTCTCCGATCTACGCGGTTAGTCTCATCTCTCTTCTCGTTCTTGTCTTATGTTTTCTGATCTTTCTGACTATGAACGGTTCTCCTGGCATGGTCCCAATGCATCTGTTAATGAGTTCTTGTAACCCTTTCATCACCTTACAGTTGTGCAGTAGCTTCATAAATGTTTCCAGGAACATTGTGAGCATAGATGGGTCCATCTCTGACTCCGGTTTATCATTTCTTCCTGAAGTGGAGGCATTAGCGAAGCTCTTCTACTATCTTCTGGTTGTTTTCCTTTGTCATCTCCCATCGTGATTCCACTTTGGAGCACAATGTTCACATTCAGATCTTCCTCACGCGGCTCATACCTCATCATCTATAGGTTCTAAGTCGGGGGAGGTGGTAGCGCTCCTTTGTCATGTATCCTAGCTATAAGTGTAGGACAATCTTCTATCTCATGATCAAACAAGGTGTAATACAAACATGACAAGCGCATTGGGTTCATGCAATAACGAGAATAATGTCCTGGCCCTCCTCAATTATAGCATATCAACTGTCCGCGACCTCTTCTAGGTCCTCCTCAGCCTCGGCCTCGTCCGCGCCCCTAAAATCTTGTTCGTGTCATTCCTGCATTTTGGTCAAGGGGCCGCGTTTTGGCCTGAACTCTATAGGTGGGAGTTTTATCCATCATTAACTCATAGCTTCTACAAGTACACTCATCGTGTCCCACTGACCTATGAAAGTTGTAGAATAATTGTTGCAAAATTTCTGTATACTTTTGTAACAAGTGACAATTGTTCGCGGCATGTTTTCCTGCTATTTGAAAAATCATACACCACAAAGTAGGTGCTGCGCTAGGTCCTGCTTGCACTTCTGGTCTTAAGGGAATCGGTCCTCCTCTTATGAGGTAATTTGCGAAAATTGGGCAGTGGCCCTTGTCATGACCTTGACCCTTGCATTTTATGCACCATACCTCTTCATGTGCTTCTGGTTGAGTTGTCATGTCTTATTTCAGACTCTACATCTCATGGCATAAATTCTTCAGCTACATGTGGATCTACTAAACTCCTAAGTTAGGATCCTACTGCGGGGTCTAATGTAGCCTCATAGTAATCTCTAAGGCGTTTCCTAATTCATTATCTTCTGCTACAATAGCGCACTCCTTAAATGTGACATTAGTGAAGCTACAAACCACTCGTGATGTTGTCCATCTCTCAGATTCATATTAGCTTCGTGAATCGTACATTTTAGCCTATGATCCAGCTTCCAAGGAGTCTCTCTTGGTAGCATCATGATCTCTTTGAATCCAATGATTAACTGTGCTTCAGACTTCGACTTGCTAAATTCTCTATTTAGCGCTGCTTGGATATCCGTGATTCCTGCATTTGGGTTATCATTGGAGTGCTTAATATACCAGGTCAGCACACGGTCCTGCAGGGTTATAACCAGTGTTGCTTTATTTATATTGTCATCTATAACTCCTTGTGCTTCCCATACAACCCTTACCATGAACCAAAATTAGTTCGAATCCTCATTTCCCAAACCTTTAAACACATGCAACTTCACTATGCTTGCCATTTGAATTGCGGTGGTGGTGGAGGTGGTCGTGGTGAAGCTGGTGGCAGTGTGGGTGGGGGTGGTATTCACAAAATTCTTTGCCTTATCAGATTGATCACACTTCACGGTGAGAGCTTCATGAGTTCTTCCTCGTCCCCTCGCGGAGGTGAAATCAAGGGGCTATTTTCAGGTCCCTTATTTCCTTTATTTCTGTAATTTTTTCCACTTCGTGTAGCCCTGAACATCAAGGTAACTGCATAACCCTATTTTCACACAATAGCATCCAAGTATTCAAAGACTTTACGTACTTACCTCATGGTCCTTTGAGAAAGCATCACTCTGCCTCATTGTAGCTAATTGTGGTGTCAACCACGAACTCAGTAATGAATCCTCCTATAATACGATCGAGCCAATGATCAACAACTTGTGCGATCTTATCCTCTGATGCTTACAACCTTCGCACTAACTCTGGGGTCCAAACAATAGGACCGTCAAGTTTCCACCTTCCTTGGCTATCTACTAGCTTCGTGATCCGCTCGTATAGCTTAGTGATCTCCATGTCTAGGTAGCAGCCTAACCACTCTTCTTTTGACAGTCACGAGTTTCTATTTTCCTACGATGTGAACTCATGAATTCTTCTATCCAACTAGCCTTCAATTTCCTTCTGAGTTGGACTCTAATGATATGACATCAGACATATTTATGTAGATTCCGGTCCTGGCAACGGAACGATTTGTTGGCTTGAGGGGGGCCCGACCCATGTTTAGAGTTATTTAGCCAAAAAAATCCCTACACTACTCACCCTTTTTGCATCAGCACGTAGAGCACGGACTGAGCTCTCACCTGAAGCAGTATGGGGGGGATGCTGGAACCAAGTTTCCACACCCTTGAGATGTCTGAGATGTGGACTTAGTCCAAATAGATCTGTCTTCATGCAGGTCACTTTGCGCACTTGTTCCAATCTTCAATACCTTCGCGATCTATTATAATCATCTTCTACGTATCCCTAATCAGGGGCTGAGATGCTTCCACACTGCTAAGGCAGCAAACTGCACTATCTCCCCAAACTACACTGCATATCTTAGTTATCTTCTTACAGATGTTAGTTAACTTCAAGTAAGCAACTATTCTATCTCGCATTCACTTAATCAACACAGTCATATATATCCGTGCATCATATAAACAATAGGAGTGAAATTTATACCCAATATATTCAATGCATAAAAGAGGAAATAAATACACATAATTAATATTGAACTTCTCTTTATTAATACTTCCAACTATTACAGACTCGACTCACCCTGCGCACTTAGCTGTAGGGGTCCGCACACTCAGCTGCGGACTACTAGGCCTCTATGCACTAGGCTGCAGACTACTAGGCCTCTGTGCACTCAGCTGCAGAGCCTTCTCCTACTCTATGGCCCAAAACTAGACTTTACTCTACAGATACAACTCAACTATTCATCCTTCTTCTGATCTGATTAGATTAGATTCGATTAGATGCCTTAACTATTGAGAGCCTCGCTCTATTTATACAATCCTATGGTCTGTAGACCATGGGTAGATCTCTATAGTCGACATTACATTAACAAAGTTGAGGGCGGACAACCCTATGACTCTTTTTCAAGCTACGCACTCCATGCCCACAAAACACAGAGTCTTTACAATGGAGTTACAATTTTTTACCAAAATTTGGGCTCTAAGCCCCAAAACTTCCCTTGGGGGAACCCACACCCAACATCATCCAAATAACCTTCAGGAGACAAGTCAACCACTCAGATTTCTTGTCCCTGGGTCCTCGTGTTGTTTGAGAAAACTTAGGGTAGGGTAATGCTCCCTAGACATTGCCTAGGCGAGTTAGTTTCAGGACTAACACTCCCTAGACACTGGTAGGGTGCTTTATAATGCTCCCTAGACACTGCCCAGGCGAGTTAGTCTCAACACTAATGCTATCATTTCGGGATTTGAGCCACCTTTTTCGGTCCAGAGCCCGCGACACTGCCCAGAATGGAATGATAATTTAGAATTGGTAAGGATACAAGGTAACAAGGATACAAGGTAACAAGGATATGAACAAAATCATAACCAGACCCCCAATAGCCATGAAAAACATATCATCAACATGTAACCTATAGGTGTAAATAACATAATTAAGAGTATGGATCTCATACTTATCTGAGAATTTCTATGAACCATTGTTTCCTCATGTCTTTTGCTTCCTTATCACTTATTAGGTCATAAATGCAATATCCATTCAAACACAAGTAAAAACACGATGAGATCCAAACATAGTTGCTACCATAAAACGTACATATAACCAACATAATAGGAACAAAAATACAATGGACACATTAGCCATCACAATCCATATATACATCAGTAAATTTGCGCATGAAAATCAAGGGAATGAATTTTTCATTAATAATGCAATGAACCAACCGGTGATGAGATTACCACATTCCACCCAACCATAGATTGGCCGAGCCAAGTCTCTCTTCAGCCAATCACCCCCGTGCCATATTCCAAGCATGAATGTGGGACTCATAGAACACATAAAAAACACCAATCAATGTGGATGCCACCGGAGTTATCCACCTACACCGTGAGGAATTTGAGTGCCACCTAGTCTCTCAGGGTTTATTTTGTATCCGCAGTCTGATCTAGGGATCACTAGGCCCTGCACCGAGACATACTCTCCAGTCTTTACCATACATTTTATCGTAGAATCGCTAGGCTCAATGAAGAGAAAATCCATCTCTTAGCTTTACCGTATATCCCGCCATTCATCGGAAAGGATTCCTATGCCCACCGCGGAACACAATCTGGCTTTACCACAACCCATAGTCTGGTTTAGGGGTTACTAGGCCAGTGGCTTCGTGCATCCTCAGTTTGGTTCGGGGACCACTACCACCATGTGTTTATTAATTTGGAGATACATCCCACTTAGCTTCGAATCTAATCTAACCATCCCTCAAAAAACGCATGAGATAACCCATCTCATCAAAGCTATCAGGAAATGCCAAGGCCAGGCTGAAAATACTGTTACACTTGAAAAACCCCATGCCATGGTAGAAAAGAAACACATGCAATCCCATGCATGCCAAATCTAGCAATGAAAATACACATGCAACTTGATATCTGCAATGAAGCCTGTTATAGCTACTTGATCCTGCCTTTCCCTGCTTGATCTATGCTTCCTCTTACCTTCTTTGGCTTTCTTTCTCAAATGCCAAAGTGCTCCAAGAAAACTCTAAGTATCCAAGAGTATGAGAGAGAGAGAGGGAATAATGAGAGAGCTCCAAATATAAACTGACCAAGTCTTCTCAACTGATCCTCAGAATCCTTTTTATTAATGAGGCCTTTATTTTATTCATTTTCCATTATTTTCCCTCAATTTCCTCCTCACATGCAACCTGTGACCTTTCACCTTCCTTTTCTCCTAATTTCCATTATTTTCATAAATAAATGTGCCAAAATACCTTTTTGCCTCTTTAATTATTTAGCCATTGCCTTTGCCAATTTCCTTAGCCATAAACAACCAAATGAACACCCCCTAGGATGTCTTGCCCACCATTCATCTTGGAATACATGTCCCATCATCTGTGGTATTTATGTATTTTTACATGGAATTTTCACTAGGGCTGTTACAATTATGAACCCAAGGGAATAATATTAAACACAAGGGCCAAATATTATAAACCCAACATTGGTAAACCCAAATATAAATACTACAAACACTAAAATAAACATGGTTTATTTTCATGGTGAGACAATCCTTGTCACAATACAACATTCAACCATGGTTTACAATGGTTGGCTATGATTGACAATGGTTGACCATGATTGATATTATAAATCTAAGGGAATAATAAAACCAAGGGATTGAGATTATAAACCCAAGGGATTAATATTAAAATCCCAAAAGATTATAAACCCAAGGGAATAATATTAAACCCATTGGACTAATACTATACACATAACATTGGTAAACCCAAATATAAATATTACAAACACTAAAATAAACATGGTTTATTTTCATGGTGAGACAATCGTTGTCACAATGCGACATTCAACCATCGTTGACCATTGTTGGTTATGATTGAAAATGGTGGATCATTATTGATATTATAATCCTAAGCGAATAACAAAACCAAGAGATTAATATGAGAACCACAAAGGAATAATAAAACGAAGGGATTAATATTAAAACCCCAAGGGATTATGAACCCAAAGGAAAAATATTAAACCCAAGGTACTAATATTATAAACCCAACTTATATAAACCCTAAGATAAATATTATAAACAATAAAATAAACATGATTGACCATCGTTGATTTTCATATTGAGATGATGCTTATCACAATTCAATGTTAAACCATGGTCGACATCATAATAAACCATGTTTTACTTGGGAATAATAAACCCAAGCAATTGATATTATAAACACAAAGGAACAATAAACCCAAGGGATTAATACTAAAACACCAAGGGATTATGAACCTAAGGTAATAATATTAAACAAAAGTTATTAATAGTATAAACCCAAGGTATACAAACCCTAAGATAAATATTAAAAGTACTAAAATAAACATGGTTGAATTAATAAACCCTAAGAATTAAAATTTTAAACTCAAGTGATTACTAAACCAAAGGAACTAAGAAAACCAATCATTTAATATTAAAAACCCAATGAATTAGTGAACCCAAGGGATAAATATTAAAAACCTAAGGGGTCAAAAAGCGCAAGGGATTGATATTACAAACAGAAGAGTTTAATAAACATGACCATGATTAATATTGTAAACCCTACCTAATAATAAACCAAAAGGATTATGAACCCAAGGGAATAATATTAAACCCAAGATATTAATATTATAAACCCAACATTGGTAAACCCTAATATACATATTACAAACAATAAAACAAACATGATTTATCTTCATGGTGAGACAATCCTTGTCACAATGTGACATTCATCCATGGTTGGCCATTATTGGATATGATTGATAATGGTTGACCATGATTGATATTGTAAACCTAAGGGAATAATAAACCCAAGGAATTGATATTATAAACCCGAAGGAATAATAAACCCAAGGGATTATGAACCCAAGGAAATAATATAAAACCCTAGGGACTAATATTATAAACCCAAGGTATATAAACCTTAAGAAAAATAACATAAACATTAAAATAAACATGACTGCCCATCATTGTTTTTCATATTGAGACAATCCTTATCACAATTCCATGTTGGACCATGGTTGACCATAGTTGACATCATAATAAACCATCATTGACCAGGGAATAATAAACCCAAGTGATTGATGTTGGACAATGGTTGATCATGGTTGAACATGGTTGTTTATTATTGACCATTTTTTTAATAATATTAAACCCTAGGAATGTGAACCCTTAGATCAATAAACCAAAAAGATTAATATTATAAACCCAAGGGAATAATAAACCTAGGTGATAAAAATTATAAACCCAACACATATAAACCTTAACATGACTATTATAAACCCTAAAATAAACATGGTTGACCATGGTTGATTTCCATATTAGATTAATCTATTGTGATATTGACATAATCATAAATAGTTGGACAAATATTTAACCCTTAATATTGGGGTTTCATAAAACTAAGGGACTATTAATATTACAAACCCAAGGCATTAATATTATAAAAACAAATGATTAATAAATGCAAGGGATCAATACACCCAAGGAATCAATAAATAGAATGAGCTAATATTAAAAACCCAAACAATTAATAAACCCCGTGCATTAATATTTTAAGGTCACGAGATTAATAAAACCAAGGGATTAACTGATAAACCAAAAGAATTATTAACATTAAAAACTTGAAGAACGAAGAAACCCAAGCATTTGATATTATAAACCTAAAGAAATAAAGAAGAACAACATAATAGGACATTTTAAGACCAAAGATATACATTTTTCTACATAAAAACAATAACGAGAAAAAAAATTCAATTTCACCAACATTGCAACCACAGAAAGAACATTGAGTCTTAACATATATTTTTTGTTTTCTTTACATCAAATAATCACACTACAAAATTGAACTTCAAACACTTCATCAAAATTCATCTATGGAATGGCCTCTTTCAAAACACAACCAGACCGATGAGAAAAGCAACACCAATTCAAATCAACAGGATAATGATCATGATACTTAACACTTTCCAACCAATTCCTTCTTGTTCTCCTCCTAGACTTCCTTTGGTGCGCATGTAATAGGTATTTTACATGTTTTTTCGTTTCATGTATCACATGAATATGATCACCAATAAAAGTAGGATGGAACCCATGTTTTCTATCAAGCTTGTTCCGAAGATACAAAAGAAAACTTATAGCTCCAACAATATTGTGCATTGTTCTATAATTATAATAGATGAGATCATTATTGTCCATATATGCATTTGAAAGACAAAAAAACAAAATCAAAATCAAGAAGAACATGCACAAATAAATAAGCACACACACACACACACACACACACACACACACACACACACACACACAGATATATATATATATATATATATATATCACATAACACCCCATTTGTATTTATGTTAAAAAAACTTAATATTATAATGTTACATGAAAAAAAAAATCTAGTGTTAGATGAACCAAATGATAAAAGAATTTCTACAAATATAAGCCTCATTTGACAATACAATAGAATAAAAGTGTGGCCAATATTCAAAAGATGAATACTGGCCATGGTGATGGCCAATATTCAAAACCTCCATTTTTGAATTTCATGATGTAATATGAATCCACAATATTAATACCAATATGAAATAGTTATAAAAATTATTTTGAATGATTGGTTCATATAACTCGTTGTTTATGTTTAAATGGTTTGTTACAAAGAAATGAACAATATGCACTTTAGAAAAAAGAGTAAATTGAACAACAGGAAATACGATGTAAAAAACTTTCTCAAATATTACTATGAATATGATGAATTTATTAATCTCATAAATAATGAAAATGATTATTATATTAAAAGTAAATCAAGAGCCCATGGGGCTTTGGATTGATGGTGAATGGGTGCGCTATTAAGGCACTCCTTGCGATAGGTCACCGGTTCAAATCCCCCGTGGGTACTTAGGTTAGTCTTAACTAGAAAATAAAAATAAAAAAAAAAAAAAAAATCAAGAGGACAATAAAATAAATTCAAAACACATATTATAAATAAGGTCATAATGTTATTATTTGTATGTCATAGCGATATGGACTTCAATCGCTCTTCTTCTTTCTTCCTGATTGTAACATATGCACTATCTTTCATCTTGGCATAATGTTGAAAAGAGAAAGGTGGTGCAATGCATAAACCATCTATTGATTTCATGCTTGATATGGCTTTGAAGGTAAGGCCTTGCTGCTCTTTATTTCCGATATCAATTGACGCTCGTTCTAAAGATAATCCCTGTGACTTGTGGATTGTAAGAGCCCATGCCATACTCAAAGGATTTTTTTTTTTCGATTTCCTCTTATCACTGGTGTGATAGGCACAATGTTTGGATTGCTTGCATCAAATGGAACACCAACATACTTATCAAAAACAACAGTTGTGAACATTGGAAGTTGAGGTGGCTTAGAGGTAGGTGTATAAAATATGTCCTTAACATAACTAAGTGCACCATTGACCAAGCCAACTTCAACCCATAAATTACATGTCAACATAACGCACTGACCATGAAATAACAAAACATCATGGTCCAATTGATCATCATCAACACCAATGATTTCTAAACACCTTTAATGCTTAGTAATACATCGTGCAATTGGAGAATTTAATGATTTTAACATATGCCTATTATGGAAGGAGACCAAATTATTTGTTGGAAACATGTGAATTGCTGCATTAAATAAATCTCTTTCTCTAGGATGCAACCTCATATCAGCACGCGACATGAGAAACTCCCAATCTTAAAGAACATGTTCTACATTTTTTATGTTATTGAGGACTCTACAAAAACAAGATTGTTTCTCATTATTCCCTTGTTGGAGAAATATTGTGTAAAGAGTGAAAACAATGTTGAATTTGTTCCAAAAGACTTTCCCTGTTGTATTACTCTCATACAAAGGCTTATCTCTCACAGGAGGTAGTTTGCCAAGGTCACCCACAAAGATGATGGATCTTCCACCAGAATGACATTTCTTTTTCTTTGGAAATGCTTCTCGTAATCGAGCATCTATTTCCATAAACAACCTTGATCCTAGAAAGCTCATTTCATCAATCAATATATATCTAACATGTCAGATTTATTCTTGGGATACTGCAAGTGACTTCCCCTTTAGTAGCTGCATATCTTTAATTGAAATTTTTAGAGTTGAGTGTATTTTTTTTGCATGTATATTAAAAGCATCTATTCCTATTGGGGCAAGAAGAAGAAACAGGCTTCCGCCATTACTTGACGAATTATAAAGAGCTTCCAAAACTGAAATGGATAAGGAAAGACTTCCCAGTGCCCGCAGTACCCTGAATAATCGTAACAAGAGCTTCATGTATCTCATATTAAGGAAAGTGCCTCAAAACAATTTCAAAAGCAAGTAGGTGTTTTTTCAACAAAGAATCTATAGACGCAAATGTTCTGTTTGAAATTTCAACAATATCAGCCCTTGATTTTGCATTGCTTATAAAATTAATAGCTTCTTCTACAACATCATCAGAAATAGTTGTACTTTCCCAGTCAAAGGATATATAAAAATCCCTGCGACCAAGGGTGTGAAGATCAAAATTATTCACATCATTTGGTGAAACCAAGCAAGAGAAAATATGCCAATCTTGAAAATCATATTTAAGATTCATTTCCTGGTTAGAAAAATCACCATCTTCTTCATCTTCAATATTGTCTATAATTGATAGATTTCAATCAACATACCATGCTCGATATCGAAAATTCCTCCAATTTTTAATAATAATTTCAGGTGAAAGGCCAATTTCTGCAGGAATGCCACGAAATGGCTTGTACAAGAGTAATGATGTCCAACAAAAGGCTTAAAATTCCTCTGAAGACTCACCAAGAAAAGAATAAAATCGTGTAAAAACCCTAACAATATCATGAACATCTCTAGGCTTCCATGGATCTTGTTTATGCTTGCTATCAAATGTCCAAGATCTTGCTATTTCTATCAAAGATAGATGTTCAAGGAAAGAAAGTCTCTCCCGATAATGTTGAACAAAAGTATTCTCAGATGAAAATTACAAGCCATCCCTTGAGATTTTCCTAAAAACCTTTCTTCCAACATTTAAGGAAACAAATTTCCTACTACAAACAACAAGAGGTATCTTAAGTAACATATGGAACTTTTCTTGTGCTCCAATGTTACAGTCAATAGTCATTTCTGCAAGAAACCTTCTATATGCACATAAATCATGATCCTCAGAGCCAATAGAACTTGAAATTATTGTTAACATATGATGATAACCTTCAGACCTTTCTTCTACTTTTGATGCATACTTAGCAATATATTTCAAGACAACATAGCAAGAAATCACTGGCTGGCAATCAACATTTGCATGCCACTTTGTTAGAAGGTCAATGCTATGTACATTAATTATGTCATCATTTCTTGCTGGCTCATTTTTTCTTCTTCCTTGATCATCTATGAACAATATTGATTTGTCACAAATATCCAATGGAGCATTGTACCGACATGTCAGAATATTGCCCTTTTTGCACAAACAAGAATCTACAGTACACTTTGTGTTCCTTTGGACATGGTTTAATAATTCTTCGTAATCATTATGAGGATTACAAGAGAAAATCTGACCAGTATTCAATAGGCAAGGGTCATCATTGAGGCTTCGTTGAACCATTATGTTGCGAAAATGTATGTCATGTGGATTCCATGCAGCTAAATATTTGTCAAAGAATATCTTTGAAAGATGTACATCAGAAACCATTTGACCAATCAAGTCTTTCCATTTCAGGAGTGCCTTCTAACCATAGGAAACCATGGATATGTGTTGAACCTCTATGTTGCCACTCATATCTAAAAAAAATGAAGATATAGTTACTACAAACAATATAAATAGAATCATAATAAAAGTTGACAAAGTATAGAAAACGAATTCAACATCACAAACCTATACCAGAAGTCTTTAGCTTTAAGATATTTTTGGATAACTTCCTCTCGAAAAATATTGAATCTATGGTGCATAAATGTGGCAACAATATGAGGGTACTAGATAACATTCTCAATTTTCATACGATGCTCATTTAAAGAATGAGAATGTGAATTTATGGGCATGAGGTTATGCAACTTTAGCCAGTTTGTGTTAGTTGCACTCAAAGTAAAAAATAAAGATGGACATCCTAATTGAATATTCATGTCAGTCAATTCAGCTCGACACTTAGTCCAGTATGCCCTTGTACCTCTCAGAGAAGAACCAAACTACATAAGATGCTTAGCCAAATTATTATATGTAAATTCGATAATTGGTGATGCAACTCTTCAATTGTTGTAGGTTAGTTATCATGTAAATGTTTATTTACAAAAAATGTAGCAATTGCTTGGATCTGATGCCTCATTACCATGTTCAATAGGTAATATCAAAAGCGAGGATGGCTTCCAAATATATGATCATAGTGCCTAAGAATATGTAATGCATACTCATGAAGTTGAACAGTACAAATACGTGGTTGCAACCAATTAGCATCACCAGAGGGGAAGAATGTTGGGAACGCCATATCTAATAACCCCTCTGTATTATATTCATTCTCTGGAGAGGTTCCAATACTAGGCCAATCCATGTATTGAACATGTGAAGAATCAATATTATCAAGAAATTCTCTAATTTCTTCCACTTCTCTTCGTTCATTTGGTAGGCAAGAAACAAAAGAAGATGAATGAGAGGGAAAATGCTTAGTAGGAAACCCTTCATTATTAGTTTCATTCGTCTCAGATTCTTCAATATCACAATCAACAAATTTAAGCCTGGATGAGACATCTGTTGATCTTTCGGGCAAAGCATTCTATGAATCATAATCAATTACAACATTTCGATAATATTTATCATGTTGGATTTTGAAAATCAATGCAGCCATCACTCCAGATATTTTGACATAACATTCATAGTATTTAGATTGAGCAGCATGTCTCCTCACAATTAGAAAGTGAATATCTTCAACATGTTGGGAAGACTTTGTAAAACTGTAGAAATATCTTGAGGAAAGCTAATTGTATGACCACTATACTTATATTACCCACCTTGAGCATGTGTCACTTGCAAAATAGGATTCACACGTGCTATTAGCATTTCTTGAAATTAAGTAAGGACTCTTAAAATATGTGGTTTCTCACCAAGATCCATGTTATTAAATCAACAGAAACAATGGGCTCCTCTTTCACTCTTACATCGTCTGCAAACAGGTCCTTCAGAAAGTCCCAAAACTTGGATTTCAGGATATGATTCTTGGCAAATGTGGCACATTTGGACAACTGTCAAGCTATATGTCTTTGCTTGAAACATTTTATGCACTGAAATAATGTTTTCATCAAAATGAATATGATGTATATTGGCCGAACCATGTTGAAAATCATTTGGAAGAGTAAAATTTCTTCTAAAATGTACTTCATCTCCAGGAACATAAGATTCCCTACCCAAATTTGAAGCATGTGGAATGGATCTATGACAATGTATTTCCAAATTTATGGTTTGCATTTTGTGAACCTAAGAGGATGTAAAGGTGTCTTTATTATAAAATATTTTGAAATTTAATTTCCAACTAATTATAAATGAAGAAAATGAAAAATAATTAAATGCATTCAAAATTTACATTTGTGTCTTGATGTGGATGAGGGTTATGATATGGTTTCTATTGGCTTCTAACATTAGTGAATGGAACATTTTGGGAGTTAGTTTATATGCCTCTATTCAAATGAGTTATTTCCTATTTCAAAAAAATAAAATACATTATAAAACTAAATTTCCAAGAAATAAAGATTCAAAAATGGAAAACAAATAAAATACATTGAACATCTACATTAGTTTTATGATTTGATGTTTTGGATTCCAATTCTCCAACCTAATGAGATGAAATCATGCTTTCTCCATAAAAGGTTACAAAATACAATGTCCAAGCAACAATGAATGTAAAAGTGAGAAAAATATCAAATGCACTCAACATTTACATTTGTTTGGCAATGTGGATGAACACTATGAGATGGTTCCTCTTCACTTCTAACATAAGTAGATGGAACATATACGATGTTAATTTGTATGCCTCTATTGAAATGAGTTGTGTAATGTCCAAAGAAAATAAAATATGCCATAAAATTCAATGTCCAACCAAACTAGAAATTTGAAAAATGAAAAGAAAATCAAAAACATTGAAAATTTACATTAGTTTGGAAATTTGATCATCAAGGAGAATGCGCAGGAAGTTTATGACATGCTTCATCTTCACTTCTCATATTAGTAGATGGAAAAATTTGGGAATTAATTTCTAGCCCTCTATTAAAACGAGTTGTATCATATTCCAAGAGAATAAAATAACTTATAAGTTTAGTAAAAAAAACTTTGTAAATATAGGAATGTAATAAAACAACCACTATTGTAGCAAAAATAAAAATATCATTGTGGTACCTCCATTGTTCCATGTGAAATTCTATCAGGGATGATTGATTCTATTGGTGGGACCACATTACTTTGAGAAGCGGGATTGGAATATTCGATGTTTCAAGTAACTGGCTCCAAATTATCAAACAAATGGCAAAGTAAACTATCATCCAATTCATCACACACAATGTCATCATTACATCCACCATGGATGTTTTGCAACATTTGGCCATCAAAACATGCAATTAGACACACAGAAGGGTTATGGTGGACATTTTCATCCACATTATCGATATGGCATTCTTCCCGATTTCAAGATGTTTCCCCAATGTTATAAACATTTTGAAGAGAACATTGAACAACAAGATTATGCTAATGAGGAGCATATCCTGAAAATGAACTATCAATAGGAAATATTATTTCCATTATATCATCCATAGTACGATACTTACGAGGAATTATAAAATCATTTTCAGGAGTGGCTTCACTTGTTTTTCTATGATATGTAGCTCTCCGATCTCATTTATGGCATTCATATTTTGTTGATACCATAAATGATGACTTTCACTAGACCTCTCACGTGATTCTGGTGACAAATTTCATTTTATTGTATGCTTTCTTGTGCCTTCAGATGACATGTCTACAATTAATAATAAGATATTCGTTATGGAATCATAAACATGGAACAAACAAATATATAATATAAACAAACACAAAAGAATGAAAAAGGCACAAGTTTTTTTTCTGGAAATCATAAGAAAATATAAAAAGTGTATATGTTATTTTTTCCAACCATATAAACTTATCAAAATGTATAAGGATTTTTCCAAATGGCTAAAAACAAAAATAAATTTTTCAAAATGGCTAAAAACATAAATGAATTCTTAGAAATTGCTTAAACAAAAAAGTATAAATTTCCATTTATCATATTAGAATCAAAACAAAACCCATACTATTGGGACACAATACTCTAAGAATTATATGATTTGGAAGTATATCTAAAAATTTGGAACTATATACTACCAAAATATAAATGCAAATATTAAAATGTACATAAACATATAACCTTGTTTGAGAATCAACGACAAAAAGCAATACAAATAACATGTATAAAATAACATGTAGAAATTATAATTATAGAAACAAAGAAAAATGAATAACATCGAGACACATTTACATGTAATTAAGAAAAATTTAGGGGAAACAATATGAAATATTTTACATCATAAAGATCGATACAAACATAATTTTAAAGTATTACAATAAAGACATGTAGTATGTATAGAGACAACAATTGAAATATTTTCCACAACCATACAGAGTATATAAAATGGAAATATTTATAGGAACTCCTAATAATACTAATATCCTAAGAATCCATATCCATATCCAATGGTGGAATCTCATCAACAGAATCTATATGAGGAGCAATTGCAAAAACATTTCCATACTCAATCAAATCATTGCAATCTTCCAATGTTGGGTACCAAAACCCATACATCTATTCATTAGTTGAATTATCAATATCTATTGGAAAACAAATTCTAGTCATCATGTCATGTAATAGGAAAGGAAATTCACTATAGTTGCACATAAGAACCAAACCAGGATTGTTCAAAATGGAAGATAACTAGGACATTTTCTATTTATATCTGTAGAAATTTCTTTGAACAACTTCCATCTGAAACCCCAATCATATTCACAGTAGTCAATTCTTAGTTCAACACATGGTTAACCAAATTGGAAATAATCTAATTCTTCAATTGACCATACAGAGGTGGACCCATCATTGGTAAGGCATATCAAGTTATACATCTATATTGCTAATGACATACATTGTATGTCACTGATTGGAACAAACGAAAAACCCCATTCATTTTTTATTGCATCAAACCAGTATATTGTATACCCATACTAAGGATAATATTCATACTCCTTGTATAGATATAGGCAAAGCAATTTACAATACATCTGTAGGGGGTGAAGTGCCACCAAATAGAACAACAACCCTTTTCCATACCTTATCAAGACTACTGTGTTATGAAACCAGCTCAAGAAAAGATATAAAAGATAGATCAACGCCTTAGAATTCAGCCTCTTCGAGGGGGAAACCTCCTTTACATTACATAAATGAACAATTCTTGGATGATTCAAATGACAAAACTTCCTTTCTATATATAGGAGTCTAAGGAGTCACAATATAATCCAGCCGACCTAACAATAATAATATAAAGCCACAAAAATAACAATAGAGGGATTCTATGGGGCATAGTGATAACAATATGGGGGCAATAGGGGCACAACAATATTAATAAGGGGTATAAATACAATAGTAATGAGGTAATCACTAGTATTATAGGGACCCAACATGCCCCTCTCCTTCAAAAAAGTGTTGTCCTCAACGCTTGAGTAGTTCTTGATACTTCTGCATAAAATTCTCATCCTCCCATGTGGAATCTTCAGCGGATAAGTTCTTCCACTTGATAAGATACTCTGAAATTGATCGATTTCATAGCTGTCGAGTTCTTGTTTCTGTGACTGCTTCCAGTTCCAATATAATTTTTCCTTCCTCGTCAAGTTCTGGCAATATTGTTTGAACTGGGAGCTTTTCGCCTATAACCTTCTTTAAACATGAAACATGGAAAACTGGGTGCAATCAAGAAGCTGCAGGAAGCTCCAATTTATATTTCATAGTACCAATCTTTTGCAACAGCTTGTGCGAACCATAATACTTTAGTGATAATTTATTATCCTTCTTAGCTTGCTTGAGGGACATTTTCTTATATGGTTGTAGCCGTAGGAATACCCAATCACCTACATCAAAACTTCTTTCACTGCGATGTTGTTATGCCTGTTGTTTCATTCTATTCTGTGCCAACACGAGGTTATCCTTTAAGAGTTGGAGGACTTGTTGTTGATGTTCGATGTGATGTTCCACTGCCTGAAACTTAGAATTTTCTCTTAAATATGATGTGATGGATGGTGGTTGATACCCATAAAGTGCCATAAATGGGGTCATTTTTGTTGCTGTATGGAAGGAAGTGTTATACCACCATTCAGCCAGAGGCAACCATTTGACCCATTGTGTCTGTTTATCAGATACAAAGCAACGAAGATATCCTTCCAAACATTTTTTTACTATCTCAGTTTGCCCATCAGATTGAGGAGGATAAGATGAGCTATGAGCTAACTGAGTACCAAGACAAGAAAATAATTCTGTCCAAAAATTTCCAGTGAAAATGGGATCTCTGTCACTTACAATAATCTTTGGGTTTCCATGTAGCTTTTGAATTGTTTCCATAAATGCAGTAGAAACTGTACTGGCTTTAAATGGATGTGATAATGCACAAAAGTGTGCATACTTGGTAAGTCTGTCAACTACCACCATGATGACACTCTTTCCCTCAGACTTGGGTAAACCTGTGATAAAATCCATTGAAACCTCTTCCCAACGTTGGCTTGGAATGGATAAAGGTTGTAATAGACCCGGTGTCTTAATTGTTTCAACCTTATTTTGTTGGCAAACCAAACATTCCGCCACAAACTTTTGAATATTTGATTTAAGGCCATCCCAAAAAAATTCCTTCTTAACCCTGTGGTAAGTTTTTAAAAATCCTGAGTGCCCTCCTAAGGGAGAAGTGTGCAATTCCATAAGAATCTTTTGTTTTAGCTGGGAATTCTTACAGAGGTATAAGCGATCTTTGTACCATAATGAATCATTTTGCCAGCTAAATGTATCAGACGTACTGGAATCTTGTTGTAACTTTCGAATAAGTGCCCACACTTCTTCGTCATTCTTCCATTCCTCCCTTGCTTCGTTTATCCAATCTGGTTGGATAATAGAAATGGCGCACAACAATGCTTCCACATCCTCATCCTTTCTTGAGAGTGCATCTGCCACCACATTTTGCTTCCCTTTTTTGTAGATGATTTCAAAGTCATAACCCAACATCTTTGTGACCCACTTTTGTTGCTCTTCAGAGGATAATCTTTGTTCTAAAAAGTATTTAAGGCTATCATGATCCGTTTTTACCTTGAAGTGTCTTCCCATTAGGTAGGGTCGCCATTTCTTAAGTGCATGGAGTATTGCCAACATTTCCTTCTCATAAATAGCTTTGCTTAAAAACTTTCCCTTGATTGGACGACTTTCAAAAGCAATGGGTCTTTCATCTTGCATTAGAACAACACCAATTCCATTTCCTGAAGCATCACATTCCACAATAAAGGTTTTTGTGAAGTCTGGTGTAGCTAAGACCGGTGCTTGGCACATTGCCTCTTTAAGATGTTCAAAGGCCTTTGTTGCTTCCCGAGTCCATGAAAATGCATCTTTCTTCAATAATGTTGTTAGAGGTGCTGCTATTCTCCCATAATTCTTAACAAACTTGCGATAATACCCTGTCAACCCGAGAAATCCTCGCAGATGCTTTATGGATGTGGGGATTTTCCATTCCTTAATGGCTTTAATTTTGCTAGGGTCTACCTTAACTCCTTCATGAGATACAATATGACCCAGATATTCCACCTCCTGGACTCCAAAGAAACATTTGGATCTTTTTGCATATAATTGTTTCTCCTCCAATAGTTGTAGCACCTTGTCAACATGTTCAACATGATCCTTCCAAGACTTGCTGTAGATTAGTATATCATCAAAAAATACTAACACAAATTTTCTAAGGAATGGTTTGAAAATTGAATTCATCAAACCTTGAAATGTTGAAGGTGCATTGGTAAGGCCAAAAGGCATGACCAAAAATTCATAATGACCCTCATGAGTTCTAAATGTTGTTTTCGAAATGTCTTCAGTCTTCATTCTGATTTGATGATATCCTGAACGAAGATCCAACTTGGTGAAGTAAATTGATCCATGCAATTCATCCAGTAATTCATCAATGACAGGAATGGGGAACTTATCTTTAATAGTGAGCTTGTTGAGCTCCCTATAATCCGACACATGCGCCATGATCCATCCTTCTTGTGCACCAATACTACTGGAGCAGAGAAAGAACTTTGACTCGGTTGAATTATACCAGCCTCTAGCATTTCTGCAACCATACGTTCAATTTCATTCTTTTGGACATAGGGATATCTGTACGGCCTGATGTTTGGAGGAACACTTCCTGGAATCAGATGAATAGCATGATCATGATCACGCATAGGTGGGAGACCTTTGGGAGTCTCAAATACCTTGGAATGATTGTCCAAGACTTTTTGGAGATCTGGAGAAATAGATGATTCCAATGTGGAAACATCTAGCGAACATAATTGTGCAATTACACCTCTTTGCTCCTTTTTTAGAAGCTTTGTCATACCATTAGAGCTGATTATCTTTCCTGGTTTCCCCAATACCCCTTAATTCAACTTCCTTTCCTTCCGTAGAAAATTTGATGAAAAGTTCTTGAAAATTAAAAGCTATTGTACCCAAGGATTGTAGCCATTGGACTCCTAGTACAACATCAGCACCTCCCATTGGAATGGAAAGCATTGGGCTAGTCAATACATATTCTCCCATGGATAGCTTGATATTATGGCACTTTCCAGAGAAATTTATTGTTCCTCCATTTGCAATCATCACTTGACACTCTGGTGCTGGATATAGGAAGCAATTCAATTCTTTTGCTACCTTACAATGAATAAAATTGTGGGTGCTTCCTGAATCAATCAACACTATTACCTTTTTCTTCTTGATTTGTCCTTCTATCTTGATGGTTTGAGGAGTGGTAATTCCTGCCAATGCATTACAAGATATGGTCGGATTTATTTGTTCTTCATCTAGGCTTTGTTCCTGGAGTATATCCTCTTCTTTTGACCTTTCTTGCTCCTTTTCTTCTTCCTCTTCACAATCTATGTAGAATAATTTCTTCTCAGCACACTTATGACCTTTAGTGTATTTGCTATCACAACTGTAACAAAGCCCTTTTGCTCTTTTTTCTTCCAATTGTTGTGGTGTCAACCTTATAGGTTGTGGAAGACTAGGGGCAACAACACTTCCATCTTTATAGTTGTGAGTGGTATGCTTCCTGGTTGCCATAATTTTGCTTTCCATTTTTCTTGCTAACCTGAATGCCTTCTCTAATGAATCAGGTTCCCAAAGGCGAACATCATGTTGGATATTATCCTTTAAAGACCCTATGAACACATCAATCCTATGCTCCTCTGGAATATCTTTTACCCTTATGTTCAATTTTTGGAACTCCTCAATGTGCTCCATTATTGAACCCTTTTGTTTGAGACTTATCAATTGGCTAAAAAAAGTGTTGCTTTTTGTATCCTCATAATGTGCTATCAATTCTTCCGTAAAAATTGCCCAAGTGATAAATTGTTTACGAGAGAAAAGCCATTGATACCATACAAACTGATTTGGTTCCAAATATAAAGTTGCCATACGTACCTTTTGTGTGTTTTGCACATTATTGAGATCGAAGAATTGCTCCATCTGTAATATCCATGTGGCAGGATCCTTGCCATCAAACTTCCTCATATCGATTTTTGGAACATGGTGAGTCTTCGATCCAACATTAGAGTCTATGGAATCATGATTAACATTTCTTTTGTTCTCATCATGAGTTTCCTTTAGTACCCTTTCACCCTTAGTGACCATTTCTTGTAGCAACTTATTCATATTTATCTTCAATTCTTCTATCTTATCATCCATGCCATCAATTTTAGCGTCCATGCCATTCACCTTAGCTTCCATGCCATCCATCTTAGCTTCTACGCCTTTCTTTAAATAGTCCATCTTAGCTTCTAGACCTTTCTTTAAACCATCCATCTTAGCTTCTACATCTTTCTTTAAACCATCCATCTTAGATTCTGTTCCTTTTTGTGCAAGGGACAGTTGTTGCACTTGGTCTTGTAATTTTGATATATCATGTTGCATTTCTTCCTCTTCTTCATGAGTCATGCTAGAGCTTTCAGGTTCCTTACTAGGTGTTTGAATTTTCTTTCCTCGGGGCATCAGTTACGATAATAATGCTCTACTATGCCCTTTGGAATCCTTCAAAATAAATTTTCAAACCAACCTTAAGCAAAAATTTAAGAAAATCTACACACCTTTTTTCACTTTGTAGGAGCTTGATATTGCCTCTGATGTATCTATGTACTTTCCAATCATCTAGTTGTGAATTTCTAAGCTGCAGTAACCCTCTGTGTCCTCTTTCCAATGCCATAAGTCTGACCCAAATTGGATTCTCCAAGGAAGAGTTATGTGAAATCTCCCACAGTGACTTGCTTATAGACTAGTTCAGTAGAGTGAACTTGTACGACGTGCCACGAGTCACTGTTTTGACCTTTGTATCTGAAACATGCATACAAGACACTAAAATCCGTCCTCTTTCTGTACCTTCTTACGAAATTTTAATCCGATCCCCAGAGATAAAGTTACGACGATTTTCCCTAGGTCACCTGTTTTGAATGTAATTCAGGAGTCTGCAAAAAGACCAACTTCCTCAGAGCATATCTCCACAAATATCGTGCAAAAAGATCTGAAATTCGGACCCAAGGTTTAGCGTGATTTCTTCTCAAATGGGTTTTTTTTGCGACTTCTGAAACGTCACAGAAAAAAAAGTTATAGCAAAAATGCCACGATGACCTGTTTGGAACAGCGAAACCCTAGAATCCAAAGCTCTGATACCAAATGTTATGAAACCAGCTCAAGAAAAGATAGAAAAGATAGATCAACGCCTTAGAATTCAGCCTCTTCGAGGGGGCAACCTCCTTTACATTACATAAATGAACAATTCTTGGATGATTCAAATGACAAAACTTCCTTTCTATATATAGGAGTCTAAGGAGTCACAATATAATTCAGCCGACCTAACAATAATAATATAAAGCCACAAAAATAACAATAGAGGGATTCTATGGGGCACAGTAATAACAATATGGGGGCAATAGGGGCACAACAATATTAATAAGGGGTATAACTACAATAGCAATGGGGTAATCACTAGTATTATAGGGACCCAACATACTGCAAACACAAAATTTAGACTGCATTATGTCATACATAAGTTTTCGATTAATCTAGTCATATTTTCTGTTGGTTACATTTTCCAATAATGAAAAGAATCCTGAGTTTCCAATTCATATTGGCCCTATGTTTTTGAATGCCTTTGTAAATTGATTCGTTACAAAATAGTTGTGTGTATGGGAGCATTTTGTTGTTAAGGATAAAATCACCATTGGTCCTACAATAGACTCTACTTTGTATTTTGAATCTATGAATCACAAATGAAATTGAGATATATGCCCGTTCTCATTAAGGTATTGATCAGCACAACAATTGTCTTCACTATTGAGGAAAGGAACCAGAAATCCAAATTCATTCGTAGAGACATGCTTGCAACCTAACAAGAAAGAAGGGTTTTGCAAAAAATTCTTCCATTTCTTACAAACAGTGCTAAACTTTATCACAACTAATAAAGGGAGCCAGAGGAAGACAATTTCAAGAATTTTGAATGGAAGACAACTCCAAATAGTTGGATCCATGATCAAACAATGAAATCACCTAATAGTAAAATAAAAACACATTTTAAATCATGAAAATAATTTAATGTTGAATAAAATTAAAAGTAACATACATACATAATTTATCATTTACACATACAGAAAAAATTCACATATACACATTGTACAAAATCAAATGTGCAATCATAACATTATTACAACACCGAACACAATTCAATAATTTTTTAAACCTAATATATATAATCCAAGATTATTAATGTTAGTAAACCTATAATAATGTTTATATTAAGGTCTATGTTTAATATTGATTCTATAATGTTTCTACAAATATATTTGTAATATCAAATAATAACAACTCATTAGGTAGGTTCCCATCGAGGACAACACCTAATTCATAATGCCAACAACAAATTGCCTAGAAAACACAATGTTATCCTTTTGTTGGACTACACAATTTTCCATTGTGTTAACAATAAAAAATGTTAATGGTTTGTAAGAGTGAAACTTTAACTAATAAAAAATACTTGGGGAACAACTTAGTTTTTGTTCGAGATTCAACATCACATGGCTACTTGTTTTGTATAGTAGTGAATTTATTTTAGTTATATGTTTTAATTATGTTTGTAATGTGAATCATAATTAACTATTTCCAATTGTGATTAGGTGGAATAACCACCTAAATAATTTTTGGTTGGAATTTGACAAAAAAAATTGACTCAATCATAATGAATCAAGAAATATCAAATTAAAATTATATTATTAAATTTTTAAAAAGACACATTATTATATATTAATTTTTTTCATATTTAGAATTAATCTAAATTCATTTTACTTATTTATTAACAAAGCAATAGATTGTTAATATCATAAGATAATCCTTGTAATGGACTGCATTAATATCACAACTTAATCATTCTAATGGACTACATTAATATCTACATGATTATGATTATGTGGTATATGGAGGTTAAATTAATAAATATTAGGAAATTTAAATAATAAAAAATGTAGTCTTTTTTAAGTTTGTGAGATTTTTCAACATAATTTTATATATTTATAATTTTTTTTAATTATTTGAATTTCTTAATATTTATTAAGATAGTCTTTATTATTTAATAATGTAATTTTTAATCATACATTAATCATAATAATTATAATTTAAATGTTCTTAACCATTAAGAAAATGTGTTTCTAAAACAATTAATTCTATATGTCTCCATTGTTTTAAAAAAATAATGATATACAGGTCGATATTAATCTTAAGAATGTATTATTATTTTAATTTTATGTATTTATAAATATTTTTAATGGATTGTCCTCAAACCTATATGTTTAGGAATTTTTTGTTGGAATTTGACAATTTTTTGTTGAATCGATCTTAATTTTTATTGTTTAAAATGGTTTTTTGAGTCCATACACTTTGATTGTGAAGAGTTTACAATTCAAATTTACTTGTAATTCTAAAGAATCTTTGCAAAATTATAAACAATAGAAAATCTAACAACACATGAATTTAAACATATATTAAGTAAGGTATTTAAAGTTCATTTAAAAAAAAACTAAAAAGATTTTTTTATTTAGTTAATCTATCCTTATGCATATTTTATTATACAATGTTTTTTTTGTAATTATAATTTATGCAACAATTAAAAAAAAGTTACACCAAGAGATTTAATATAACTTATTATAATATAATTTTATAAAATCCATATCTTATTTTTCTAACATATTATAATATATATGTAATATAATGAGAAGAGTTTTTTCATTATTCTCTTATATAATTATATAATTCTATTTCTTTCAAAAAAGTTAAAAAAATTGTTTGAACAATTCTCAATAACATATTAAATACATTTAATTATTTAAATTAATACATTCCAACTAAACACATAAATTATCTAAATTCCTATAATATTAATAACACCCAATTACATTTAAAACGAATATTACACATATACATTATCTGAATTTATTTTAGTTATATTCTTAATTATAAATGTTATGTGAATCATAATTAACTATTTTCAATTGTGATTAGGTGTAATAACCACCTAAATAAGGAGTAGTCTTTAAAGTGTAGTAACCATCTAAATAATTTTTGGTTGGAATTTGACAATTTTTTGTTGAGTCAATCAAAATGAATCCAGAAATATCAAATTAAAATTATATTATTAAGTTTCTAAAACAACACATTCTTATATATTAACTTTTTTCATATTTATAAATAATCTAAAATCATTTTACTCATTTATTAATAAAACAATATATTGTTAATCATAAGATAATCCTTGTAATGGACTGCATTAATATCACAACTTAATCATTATAATGGACTACATTAATATCCACATGATTATGATTATGTGGTATATAGAAGTTAAATTAATAAATATTAGGAAATTTAAATCATAAAAAATGTAGTTTGTTTTAAGTTTGTGAGATTTTTCAACATAATTTTATATATTTCTAACTTTTTTTAATTATTTGAATTTCTTAATATTTTTTAAGATAGTCTTTCTTGTTTAATAATGTAATTTTTAATCATAAAGTAATCATAATAATTATAACTTAAATGTTATTAACCATTAAGAAAATGTGTTTCTAAAACAATTAATTCTATATGTCTCCATTGTTTTAAAAGAATAATGATATATAGGTTGATCTTAATCTTAAAACTGAATTATTATTTTTATTTTACGTATTTATACATATTTTTAATGGGTTGTCTAAAACTTAGATGTTTAGGAATTTTTGGTTCGAATTTGACAATTTTTTGTTGACTCAACCTTAATTTTTATTGTTTAAACTGGTTTTTTTTGGTGCATGCACTCTAATTTTGAAGAATTTACAACTCAAATTTACTTGTAGTTCCAAACAATCTTTTCCAAATTATAAACAATAGAAAATCTAAGAACACATGAATTTAAACATATATTAAGTAAGGTATTTAAAGTTTATTTAAAAAAAATTAAAAGGAATTTTTTATTTAATTAATCCATTCTTATACATATTTTTATTATGCAATGCTTTTTTTTAATTATAATTTATGCAACAATTAAAAAAAAGGTTACACTAAGAGATTTAATATAACTCTTTATAATATAATTTTATAAAATCCATTTTTTTTTTGCTAACATATTATAATATGTATGTAATATAATGAGAACATTTTTTTCAATATTCTCTTATACAATTATATAATTCTATTTCTTTCAAAAAAAGTTAAAAAAAATGTTTAAACAATTCTCAATAATATATTAAATACATTTAATTATTTAAATTAATACATTCCAGCTAAACACATATACATTATCCAATTTCCTATAATATTAATAAAAACCAATTACATGTAACAAACTAACCTACAAAAAGAAACTATAAATATATATACAAATAAAAAAATTTCTTATTAACATTACACTATTCACATTAGAGTGGTACTCTAGGGTTAGCTGGTGGGTAGGTGTTAACGAGCAGTCGCCCCTACACATTAACATCTACCTGAATTGCATACATATGAAAAAACATCACCATTAAAGTGGAGGGAACCCGAGGTGTGTAGACTGACAACAGTATTCATTTTAATGCTGATGAGACTATATGGAATAGTCTTGACCTCATCAACTGGTCCCATCCTCACCGTTGGATTGGAGAAGATCCACGGTCTCGATGACTTGAGGATTACATTGCGGATTAATGCACTTCGTGGCAAGGTTAGGGTCATTTGGGTTATGCGATGATATTGGGGTTTGGATCTGCGACAGAGAGCAACCCGGATGGCTGTATGTCACCATCTCTTGCCAGCACCACTTCTACAAGCTTCATAGGTATGGCGGAACTGACCTGGACACCCAGTCTCATCTGATAGATTTTCTTTAAAACTTCTTCATTTGATAAACAAATTTGATTCATTCTCCTCATCCAATGTAGCAGGTCGAATCGCTAATGGCTGGAATCTTTACATCGGAAGGACGTGTTGGTTCACTCTAGAACCAGAGGTAACTAATTAAGATGTTAAGGATGATCTCTCGTGGTTTTATATTTTCTGAAGAAACCCTGATGAAAATGTTGTGCTCTTTCAGGTATACTTTTCATTGCATTGCTTGGTAACCTCTCTCAAGTAATTTATTCTCTTCTCAGGACTTTGATACTAATTTCTTCCTTCCGATTTGACTTCTGTGTTTAATCCATTGCATCTCTCGTTCGCAGGTACTTTCATGCTTTGGTATGAATATTTATGTTCAAGGAGGATTCAGAATGAAACTCCTCTCTTACAGAAGTCATTGCGTTCAATTTTCAGGTCAGTATTCTTTCAGGTTGATCTTGGCGATTGTGTTTTTAGGCGACAGGCCTCATTACTTGAGGGGTTGTTCCATTTTAATGCATTAGGATATTTGGGTTTAATGCTGACTGGAAAGCTATGGATGCACTTGTATTTCTGAAGATTTAACGAGTAATTGAAGAACCTACCATGAACACGATGTTATCAAACATTTAACAGTCGATAAGGTTTTTTTTGTGGAGTTCTGTGAATACATAGTTTTAAATTAATGACTTATATATTTATTTTATCGTCATGCCATTTTCAACCGTTCTTTGTTTCATGTTTATGAAGTTTTTGCGGTTAGGGTTTGATCCCTAGGGTTGGGTTGCCCCCTGAAATCTTGTATTCGTCTCACTAATACTCGATATCTAACTTTTATGTTAAATTATGATTATCTCGGATCATTCCGCTACAGTTCCAGAGTAGCAATCTTTGTATGCTTGATATGTGGTTTATCGTGGTAATAGGCTTGCAGGGGTTCTCCCAAAACCCGTCGGAGAGCCATACCACCTTCACAGGTTATTTATTTTTTCATTTCTCTTACTGTTTGAATGAAATTTCAATTTTTCTACCACTTGTTTTTGTGTTTTCCTAATACTATTAGAATAGAGAAATTCTTAGGAATTTCTATGAATTGACAGAAAGCTTACTTTGGTTTCATTATTCAATGAGATATTAATTTTAGTAAGACAATTTGTATTCAGAAGTAAAAAGGAACATTACTCTACAGTGGTTAAAGATTCCCTAATGTCATTACTTCTATTATGCATAGATGTCTGCAATAATTTGGATATGCTAGGAATATAGCAAGAAGTAGTATATACTTATTAACTTTCAATGATAGTCTTCCAGTAATTAAATTACATGCTAACTATTTAACTACATGATACAAAAACAATTAATCTTTTCTCACTAGTGATTACTTTTTCCTATTGTAAGTATAAACATGCAATTATTTCCTCTGTCTGAAATATCTCACCACCCAACCATGGATCTGGCCATTACGTCCAGAATCCCCCTCCGAGCTCTTTCAACTCCTCTCAGTGGATGAAGGAGCTCTTTCAACTCCTCTCAGTGGATGAAGGCAATCTGGCACAGTAGGTGTCAGGACTGTGTCCAGCCTCAAGGCCTATGCCCTTCGACTGTTTTCCACAACCTCTTCCCACTAGCTAATTCATCCAGCTCAAGGAAGTTTATCCACAGCAAACCCCTTCTTCCCTTTTTCCAACCCCTCGAGGGTTCTGTCATTTTCCTTTTTGAAGGACAAGATGGGCAACTTCTTGTAACTACTTTAGGAGTTATTTAACTCATTCTTTAGTGCTTTTACAAACTGGTCAAATTCTTTTGATTAATAATTAACAAAATAAGTTATGGATTTTCAGCCTAATTCTTCAACAATCCAGGTTACAACATAATAGAAAGAAAATTTGACAGTAATTAGTAAGACTTGGTAATAAGTAAATATCGGTGCATCATTGGGTGTTACAACTCCCTCCCCTTGAGAGGAACACCATCCCTAGTGGTGCTTTCATGACAACAGTTTCAGATAGGCTTTTTGCATAGCTTCCTTCTCTTCCCAAATAGCTTCATCGAGGCTGAAGTTCTTCCACTGCACTTTAACTTGGGGGATAGCTCATTTCCACAAGATGGTTTCTCTTCGATCGAGGATATGAAAAGGCTATGCCAAAAATTCTCCCTCAGGTTCGACCTGCACAAATATAACCTACAGTTAGAAATTTTCAAAACAATAATTTATAAGTTATTGATTCTATTCTCTTATTACCCATATATTCTCTCAATTAATAATATGCCGAGGCTCATACACATATTTTTTTAACAACGCGACATGAAAATGTTGTGGACTCGAATATGGCCTTGGAGTGCTAGCTTGTATGCTATGGATCCAATTCGTTCCAGGATTTGAAATGGTCCACAGTATCGGGGCACCGATTTAGCACAACCTTTCCACTCCGGGGTACTTTTCCGGGGTTTGACTTTTAGATAGACATGATCCCCCAGCTGAAATTCCTTGTGCGATCTCTCCTTATCCGCATAAATATTTTCTCTATCTTCGGTGACTTTTAAATTCTTACGAACCTTTTCAGTTATGTCCTCCATTTCAGCTAACATATCAGGACCCACTGTTAATCTATTATCGGGGCTTTTCCAAATTGTGGGTACTCTGCACTTTCTCCCATATAACACTTCAAAAGGGCTGATGCCCAGGGAGCCGTGGTAACAGTTGTTGTAGACAAACTCCACCAGGTGGAGGTAGTCCTCCCACCTTTGTAGTTTTTGCATAACAAACATTCTTAACATGTCCTCCAAAACCTGATTTACCCTCTCAGTTTGGCCATTCGGCTGTGGGTGGTAAGTTGTGCTAAAATGAATTTGGGTACCCAATTCTGAGAAGAGGGTTTTTCAGAATGTGGATGTGAATTTTACATCCCTGTTAGAGATTACAACCCGGGGTATCTCGTGTAGCCGGAAGATCTCCCTCATGAATATGTCTGCAATCTCCATCGTCTTTTAGGTGGACTTCACGGGTATGAAATGAGCGGTTTTGCTCAGCTTATCCACCAATACCATGATTAAGTCATGCTACTTCTTAGTACGAGGTAACCCGGTGATAAATTCTATGGTCATTGTCTCTCATTTCCACTCAAGAATGGGTAGTGGTTGCAACAGACCAGAGGGACGTTGATGTTCTACCTTCACCAACTAGAATTCGAAGCATTTGGATAGATACTTGGCCACATCCTTCCTTAAAATTGACCAAAACTAACTCTTTTTGATAGCAGAAAATATTTCTTGGTATTTTGGGTGAGCCACGTAATGTTTCCAATGGAACTCATCCAATAATTGTTTCTTGATAGAATTCTGATTAGGAATATATATTATGTTACAAAATTTTATCATTTTGTCAAGATTAATACCATAATACGACTATCCCCCTTTCTCCCATAGATTAGATGACATCCCATAGATTAGATCGTACTTGACTGTATTGCACTTTATAAATGCAATGCAATTTTCTTCGTAGAGCATCAGCCACTCGGTTTTATTTCCCTTTAAGGTGCTTCATATCAAAGTTGAATTTGCTCAAGAACGCAGTCCATCTCGCTAGTCAAACATTCAAACTAGACTGGTTAAAGAAATTAGTAAGGTGACTATGATCGGTTAACAACAAAAATTTCTTCCCTAGGATGTAGTGTCGCCACATTTTGAGGGCATGCACTACTGGTGTCAACTCAAGATCATAAGCAAAATATCGATGTTCATATTTTTTTAATTTGCGTGATTCATAGGATATAACTTTCCCTTCTTGAGTTATTACCCTGCCAACACCCTCCTTCCTTGCATTTGTGCACAACACAAAGTACTTTTCTAGATGTGCTACTTTTAGGATAGGGGTAGTAGTAAGTAACTGTTTTAACTGATGAAAACTTTGTTGGCATTTCACTATCCACCGAAAGGTACACCCCTTTTTCTTTAAAGATGTCACAGGAAAGGTTATTTTTGAAAAACCTTTAATGAATCGATGGTAGTAGCCAGCTAGGCCCAAAAAGGATCTAATGTCAACAACATTCTTCGGGGTGGTCCATTCCATAATAGTCTTGATATTTTTTGGATCCATCACAATTCCCTCGGCTGAAATCACATGACCCAGGTACTATATCTGACTTTTGAAAAAGTCTTACTTGCTAAACTTGACGTATAGCTTATCCCTTAAAATCTGCAATACTATTTTCAAGTGTTTTTTATGCTCCTCTTGGTTCTTAGAATAAATCAGTATATCATCAATGAAAATTAGCACAAATTTATCTAAATATGGCTGAAAAATACTATGCATCAGACTCATAAAGGTAGCTGGAGCATTATTTAGGCCAAAAGGCAATACTACGAACTCGTAGTAGCCGTAAGGAGTGTGAAATGCAGTTTTGCAAATGTCTTCCTCCTTTATCCTTATCTGGCGGTAGCCTGACCTCCGGTCAATTTTTGAGAATACACTTGCTCCCTGCACTTGCTCAAAAATATTTTCAATGCATGGTAAGGGATATTTATTTTTGACAGTCATTTTATTTAAATCACGATAATCAATGCATAACCTCAAGGTTCCATCCTTCTTTCGCACAAACAGCATAGGGGCTCCCCAAGGGGATACACTGGGGTGTATGTATCCTTTATCCAAAAGCTCCTAAAGTTGCATTTTGAGTTCTGTTAGTTCAAGAACACTCGTACGGTAAGGAGCTCCTGAAACAGGAGCTGCTCCCATATCAATTCAATGGTGAAATCAATGTCACGATTGGGTGATTCAAGAAATAGATTCCTGAAGTCCCGGATGACAAGAATATCTTCTATGGAGGTCATATTACTCTTTCAATTGCTATATCCTACTTGAATGTCATACACCTGAGAACCATTCCTAATACATCTTCCCAACTGATTAGTGGAAATATTGCGTAACTTAATATTTTCATGATCCCTTATATCTCTCTTCTTTGTCCTAATTCTGTGAGATAACTTACATATTTCCTTTTACAGTCAACTAGGGACCAACACCCTTCTAGCCAATCCATCCCTATTAGTACATCATAAGAGCCTAAAGGGAGTACATCAAGGTCCACATGGATTGACTATCCTGAAACTATTATAGGATAGTGTTTTGTTTTCATAGATACTCTCCTTTTCATCCCTATGGCTAGTTGGACTAACCAAGGTTTCTTAAATTTTCCTCTACCACTTTAGGACTTACATAGCTTAAAGTAGCACTGGGATCAAACAAAACAGAAACGAGTTGATCAACAATCATACCATCACATTCGATCATGGTAGGTTGGTATTCTGCTTGATGATCATCCAGAGCAGCGTTAATTCTAGGCATGCTACTTGCTACGTCTCCAACTATGGAGGCCTCTTGCATATTTGAAAGTTGTTATGTTTTGGCCCTATGCAGGAAATTTTCATAATAATGGCATTCTCGACATCCCCAACATTGTTTTGGTTGCTGGTCATTTACAGGTTTAGTCACTCCCTCTGGTTGTCTATTCTCAGTGTATGTTGGGACTTTTCTCTCGTTCCATGGCAATTTGCTGAATGCGCTTTGTTGAATATTCTTTCCATTAGCGTTCTTTACTGGTCCGCTTAAGGGTAAATTCTTTCCTGTTCTTCTTAATATCGCTTTGGACCCTTCATTCTTCTATCTCATTTACTAGATGTGGGCTTTTCAAACTGCATCATCCATTGTCCTCAGATAGTCAAATTCTATTTTTTCCTTCATAAAATTAGGCAGATTGCTAATAAATTGTTGAATTTTGGCTTTTTCTTCTTACATATACGAAATGTATCGCTATAAGGAAGTAAATCACTTCATGTACTCATCCATGGTCGAGGTGCCCAACATGGAAAATTTTAGGGGCTAATGTTCGTCTAGTGAGCTAATTTTCCATGCTTTTTCCACAAAAAAGATTCGCCAATTTCCAATTTTAATAGGGACAATTCGCCCAAATTTTACAATGTTAAATTATTTTACCTTAAAAATCGCCAACATTATATAGGGGCTATATATAAAATCATTATAAATTTGAATAATTTTACAAATATACCAATAAACATTTTATAGTTTTCATATTAGGGATTAGTGAGATTCGCCAATGTTTTTAAACTTCAAGAAATTTTTCCATCCTTAAAATTTTCCTTGGTGCCCAACCTTAGTTCATGGAATTCCTTTGCCTTCTCATCATAGTACCGCTCCGTTAGATACTTAACCTTGAAATGCTTCTGAAATTTCTACCATGTACCCTATTCCTCATCAAATTTTCACACAGTTTTGATTTCCTCCCACCAAAGGGTGGCCTTACCCCTTAGTTGATAAACTTCCAGTCGAGCTTTAAGTTTCTCGATGTAGTCATAAATCTGGAAATACTTGCTCATTTCGATTAACCAGGGTTCAACTGCTTCTTTAGATTCTCCTTCAAAGAGTGATGGTTTTATCTTTCTAAATTCACCTTGTAATTCCATTTTCGGTTTCTTTGTTTTACATTGGTCGCTAACGTTATCCGAACATCCTTTCTCATCTTCTCTGTGGTCATCGCTCGATTCTATGTTATCTTCACCATGGTGGGCTGTTGGAATCCTTTCCCTATCCTCTGCACTTGGATCTGGTCCTCGTTGATTTTGTCGGTCGAATAGACTTTTGAGGATTCTTTCTTATTCCCACATTAGACATTCGTTGTCCATCCTAAAATTGGTCATATCTATGTGTAATTATTGAACTGTTTGTAATTGAGCAGCATTGGCTTAGCAAGACTCCTCTCCTAGCTATATCCATATGTATGGGTTAGTCCCTACATCTTGCTTCTCGCTTGTTTAATGTTTCAGAACTCCTCTACATTTCTACCTTTAAGGTGTAGATCTCTGTCTCTATGCACAATCACACTTACTCAGTTATGTGTTATAGATTTCTATACAAATATATTCTATATTTTTTTTGTTCATATGTGTTATGTTTATATTGATCCTAGAAGACTCAGTGTGTATAAACCTGTTGTTCTGATACCATTTGTAACAAACAAACATAAAAAACGAAACTATAAATATATCTATAAAAATAACAAAAATTCTTATTAACATTACTCTGTTCACATTAGGGTGGTACTTTGGGGTTAGCTGGCGGGTAGGTGTTAATGAGAAATCACCCCTACACATTAAAATCTACCTAGATGGCATGCATCCGAAAAAACCTCACTATTAAAGCGAAGGGAAACCAAGGTCTGTACATTAACACAACAATATTCATTTTAATGCTGATGAGACTGGATGGAATAGTCTCGACCCCGAAAGTTGGTCCCATCCTCATCGTTGGATCAGAGAAGATCCACGGTCTCAGTGACTTAAGTATTACCCTGTGGATTAATGCACTTCGCGGCAAAGGTTAGGGTCATTTGGGTTATGCAATGATATTGAGGTTCAGCTCTACAACACAGAGCGACACGGATGGTTGTATGGCACCACCTCCCTCTAGGACCCCAGTCTCATCTAATAGATTTTCTTTAAACCTCTTCATTTTATACACAAATCTAATTCATTCTCCTCGTCCCATGTAGGAGGTCGAATCGTTGATGGCTGGAATCTCTACATCGAAAGGACGCGTTGGTTCACTCTGTGACTAGAGGTAACTTATTAAGATGTTATGGATGATCTCTCGAGGTTTTATTTTCTCTGACGAAACCCTAATGAGAATGTTGTGCTCTATGAGGTATACTTTTCATTCCATTGCTCGGCAACCGCTCTCAGGTAATTTATTCTCTGCTGAGGACTTCACTGCTAATTTCTTCCTTCTGATTTGACTTCCATGTTTAATCAATTGCGTCTCTCGTTCGCAGGTACTTTCAAGTTGTTGTATGAATATTTATGTTCAAGGAGGATTCAGAATGAAACCCCTCTCTTACCACAATCATTGCATTCGATTTTCATGTTGGTACTCTTTCAGGTTGATCCCGGTGACTGTGTTTTCAGGCGACAAGCCTCATTACTTGAGGGACTGTGCCATTTTAATGCATTAGGATTTTTGGGTTTAACACCGGCTAGAAAGCTATGACTACATTTGTATTACTGAAGATTTAATGGGTAATTGAAGAACCTGTCGTAAACACGATGTCATCAAACTTTGAATGGTCGATAAGGGTTTTTTTGTGGAGTTCTATGAATACACAGTTTTAAATTAATGTCTTATATATTTATTTTGTGATCATGCTGTTTTCAACCGTTCTATGTTTCATGTTTGTGAATTTTTTGCGGTTAAGGTTTGATCCCTAGGGTTGGGTTGGCCACCTGAAATCCTGTATTTATCTCACAGATACTCGATATCGGACTTTTAAGTTAAATTATGATTATCTCTAGTCATTCCGCTACTGTTCCATAGTATAAATCTTTGTATGCTTAATATGTGGTTTATCGTGGTAATAGGCTTGCGGGGATTCTCCTACAACTCGACCGACAGCCATACCACCTTCACAGGTTATTTATTTTTTTGTTTCTCTTACTGTTTTAATGAAATTTCAATGTTTCCGCCACTTGTTTTTGTGTTTCCCTAATACTATTAGAATAGAGAAATGCTTAGGAATTTCTATGAATTGACAGAAAGCCTACTCTGATTTCACTATTCAATGAGCTCTTCATTTTAGTAAGACAATTTGTATTCAAAAAGTAAAAAGGAACATTACTCTTTCTACAGTGATTCATTCATATACGATTGCTTTAGATCGCTGGTGCATTTCTCTATTACTCTACAGTAGTTAAAGATTCCCTAATGTCATTACCTCTGTTATGCATCAATGCAATAATCTAAATATGTTAGGAATATAGCAGCAAGCACTATATACTCATTAACTTTCAATGAAAGTCTTCCAGTAATTAAATCACATGCTAACTATTTAACTACATAATATAAAAAAAAAAAAAAAAACTTTTCTTATTAGTGATTATTTATATGTTTTTCTTGATGTAAATATAAACATGCATTTATTTTCTCTATCTAGAAGGTCTCACCACCTAACCATGGATCTGGCAATTACATCCAGAATTGGGTGTGAGCACTGTGTCCATTCTCAAGTCTTGTACACTTTGACTGTTATGGACAACCTGCATTTATTTCTGCATTTATTTCCTCTATCTAGAAGGTCTACCTCCAGAATTGGGTGTGAGCACTGTGTCCATTGTCAAGTCTTGTACACTTTGACTATTATCCACAACCTTTTCCCACTAGATAATTTGTCCAGCTCAAGGAAGTTTATCCACAACAAACCCCTTCTTCCCTTTTTCCAACCCCCAGGGTTCTGTCATTTTCCTTTTTGAAGGACAAGATGGGCAACTTCTTGTAACTGTTTTAGGAGTTATTTAACTAATTCTTTAGTGCTTTTACAAACTGATCAATTTCTTTTAATTAATAATTAACCAAATAAGTTTTGGATTTTCAGCCTAATTCTTTAACAATCTAGGTTACAACATAATAAAAATAAATATTAATAATTAGTAAAAATTGGTAATAAGTAAATATCAATGCATCATTGAGTGTTACATTAAATTTCAAACCCATAGTTGTTTATTAGTCAATGAGTTTCTTATTGAGCAATACACATGTAGAAATACTATTTAGCAATATTCAGCGATATACAACAATATACAAATTTCATTCAGCAATATACAAATTTTTATTTGGCAATAAACCAATTTAGCAATATACAATTTTTTATTCAGCAATAAACACTATATAAAGAGTTCTTAAAATCTGGCCAATAAAGTAGCAATATCAAACGCTGTATAGATTGTGCCTGTGAAGTTTAACAACCGAAATGTCTGTAGAAAAACTTGTGTACCACAGACCAATGGGATGGTGCCTCGGTCCCTGCATATATGCCATGTAAAGAATCGCCCCAGGTGGAATAGAGAGACCATCTTTTGATAGAACTTCGGCATATTTGTTGAATGCACTATGATAAAAGTCTCTGAGAATTTCTATTTACGTTTATCAGAAATTTTATTTGTGTTTGTGAATGGAAATTTGATAGTAATTTTTTTTTAATTTTTTTTGCTTCCTGAAAACTCTTTACTAGGACATGTACAATCAATTTTATATTCAGTGAACATAGCAATGAATGGAAATTTGAGAGTAAATATTTTTTATTTTTTATGCTTCCTAAAAACTGTTTACTATGACACGTACCAAGGGCAGGCACAACATAAATGTATGTGTTAGTATTTGTAATTTAATAATTTGAAAATATATGTGAAATTTGGGGATATATTGAGAAATTTGGTTTGTTAGTACTAATGAGCCCTAATTAATTTATTGTAATTAATATGTATATTGTAATTATATTATATGTATTCACATATCAAAACTCTCAAATCACAGTTCCATCTTTTTATTTCCTTCGTTTGCTCGAATCGACAGACAAAGTTACTTCATACAAGACTCTTTGAGTGAAACTATGATTCTTCACCACCTCCCCTATCACCATCTACTCGTGTAGCTCCTCTCTTAGGATATGGCTCTTTTCAGCGATACAACTTTGGACGCGTCGACATTCACGTGTTTGGAACGCATTTGAGTGATTGACATGCCCCTCGTCGTACACCTGGATTCAGAACTTGTTGTAAGAGGAGGTCAACATCTGTCACTGCTGCAGCAACATGTTATTATTCTATGCAGTCTCTTTTATATTATAATGAGACCATAAGTTCCTTCTATATTGTAACGAGACAATAAGTTTCTATGTATATAGTGAGTTAGGGCTGGGCTATGAAGTCCTCTCATTTCGAATATGAATGTACTATCCACTTCCCTAAACATGAAGCCCTAATTTTTAGTGTAAAGGAAGCCAATAAGTTTCTATGTATATAGTGAGTTAGGGCTGGGCTATGAAGTCCTCTCATTTCGAATATGAATGTACTATCCACTTCCCTAAACATGAAGCCCTAATTTTTAGTGTAAAGGAAGCCCTAGATTTGGAAGTGTAATGTCTCAAGCTAAGTAAGTAATACTAACATCCATTTTGTTTAGACATATCAGGTTCTACATACTTATGACACCAAAATTATTCACGGTGTGATTTTGATCACAGAAGCTATCAAACCATTTTAACAAAAGATAAGAAAGGTAAGTTTAACCCTAGAGTCATTTTCTTCAAATTGAAATACTCTAACGGCTATACCAACAAAGAAAATCAATACATATATTCAAGAAATCTCATGATAAATGAATTTTACTTCTTGCCGCTACCATTACCATTTTCAACCCAAAGGGTTCCTCCAATGCATCTTCAAGGAAACCCAAAAAACACTAGGTAGAGAAAAGGAAGGCTGTGAAAGATTTTGCACATTTGTTAGCACATAGAAGCAGAGAGATGCCCCTTCAAATCGTTCAAGTAATCCTTCCAACAATCGTTCGAGTAATTCTTCAACAATTCCAACAACCCAAGAACTAAGATATGCATGCATCCATGGAGACTTTGCTTATAATAGATGGAATGGTGATGAATAACAGGTACAATAAATATTTAATGCCGATTTGAAATGCCCAAGTTGCTATTATTCGTCCACATTACAATCTCAGATGGAGTGGTAGTTGCTATTATTCCTCCACATTACAATCTAAGATGGAGTGGTAGAGTTATTGTATTATTCCTCTAGGTTACAATCCGAGAGTGGTGGAGTTATTCTATTATTCCTCCAGATTACAATTAGAGATGGAGTGGCGAAGTTATTATTAAGAGCATGAAATGGCGAAATTGATGGACAAGTTAATGAAACTACAAAAGCTTGTTTTTTGGAGTTATTGTTAACATAATGAAAGGGTGAAATTGATGTGCAATTTAATGAAAATGTCAACAACTGTTATTTAGAATTGGACACATCTTACCAATGGTTTGAAATGACTGATAATCTTATTTGGAAATACACCTTTCCACTACTATGAAAAGTGTATATGTAAGGTGTGTGTTACATTTTGTAGTCTTCCCATTATGGTTAGTCTTGATACGTGTCAATTAACCAAAGATAAAAATAACATTAACAATTATTCGATTCCTAAAAAAATAGAGTCATCCTTAAAATAATTATGATATTTCATGTAGTTCTCAATTTCATACAATTCTCCCTTTAAAGAACTTTGACCTTTTAAAATATGAAATCCATCCCTTTTCTTCATTGATCCATGTAGAGTGATGCCATCATTGCATAAGAAATCTCAAACATAATTCTTTTGGTGGGAAACTTTTCGGTTTAAATGGTATATATTTAATCATAATAATTCTAATTTATAAATAAATGGATGACATTCATTTTTCAAAGTTTATAATATTGCAATAACATTATTTAAAATTTCCAATACATTATTTATAATTAGATAGGTGAACAATTGTTTCATTATCTTTTATATACTGATTTTGATTTTTTTGCATAGGTTTTAAGATAAAGTTATCAAAGAAGCTCAAAGAGATAATGGTTTTTCTGAGTTGAGAGTTGATGTTAAACTTAGGACTACTAAGGGTTGGTTGGAAGAAATTAAATGCTATACAAGAGTCAAGTAAGGGTGTCTCTTATACCTTATTTTTTTTGGCATATACATTGATAAGCTAGAAGAATGTCCATAAGATGTAGGTTGTGTTGGCCCCAATGCTATTATTCTTTTGGAAAAGAGCTATTAATAAATTTCGAAGTAACTAATAATCCTCCAATTTTTTTACTCCAATATGAATATTATTATTAATAATAGCAAAATTAAATTCATGACAATTAAATCCAAGAAAACATATACTATATTTTCATATCTAAATTTAAATTGATAAAAAAAAAATTCATCACTATCACTATCCCTCTTATCACTCAAAATTTTTAAATAGTTAATAATATAGATTATCCCTCTTATCACTAAAATTTTCTAAATAATTAAAAATATACAAACTATTACCTTTAACATTTGTTTCCTTTTAGTCTTACCCTAAATAAAAATCCCTTATCATTTTTTATTAATATATTAGTTCATCCATAAAATCAAACATTAGTTTAAAAATTAATTTTTCCTTCCTTTAAATTAAATTTTCTAACAAGTTAAAAACTTCATAATCATTAAATTATTATATATTGACATCTCATTATATATCAATATCTACATATGCACATTCAACACATTTCTTCATTATTTGATTCCAATATCTACATGTTCACAAAATTTCATCACTAGTTTATCTCAATATCTAATTATATTTTATAGTATATTTGAAGTAATTTAATAATTACATAATTTATATGCTCCAAATCCACATATTGTTTTCACTAGAATGATTCAAAATAAGTCTAATGAACTATGCATATTCCCATGGAAAGAGAAAGAGTAATTTCTATAAATTGATATTTGGAGTGTTTTGATAGTGTATCTAATTATTGTTTATCTAAAGCTTTCTCGACTATTTGTATATAGTATAAAGTGATTATATTTATTAGAAAATAATATAAGAGAATATTTAATTAAATGGTGAATTTAGTAATGAGGGATTATATGTCCAGAAGATGTAGGTTTTGTTGGCCCCAATGCTATTATTCTTTTGGAAAAGAGTTATTAATACATTTCGAAGTAACTAATAATCCTCCAATTTTTTTGCTCCAAGATGAATATGACTATTAATAATAGAAAAATTAAATTCATGATAATTAAATCCAAAAATGCTATTATTCTTTTGGAAAAGAGTTATTAATTCATTTCGAAGTAACTAATAATCCTCCAATTTTTTTGCTCCAAGATGAATATGACTATTAATAATAGAAAAATTAAATTCATGATAATTAAATCCAAAAAAACATATACTATACTCTGATGTCTAAATTTTAAATTGGTAAAAAAATCTTTCATCACTTTCACTATCACTATACCTCTTATCACTCAAAATTTTTAAATAATTAATAATATACACACTATCCCTCTTATAATTGAAATTTTTTAAATAATTAAAAATATACACACTATTACCTTTAACATTTGTTTTGTTTCAATCTTACCCTAAATAAAAATTCCTCATTTTTTATTAATATATTAGTTCATCCATAAACTCAAAAATTAATTTGTCTTTCATTTAAACTAAATTTTCTAACAACTTAAAAACTCCATAATCATTAAATTACTATATATTGACATTTCATTATATATCAATATCTACATATGCATATTCAACACATTTCTTCATTATTTTATTCCAATATCTACATATTCACAATATTTCATCATTAGTTTATCTCAATATCTAATTATATTTTATATTATATTTGGAGTAATTTTATAATCACATAATTTATATGCCCCAAATCTACAGATTATTTTCATGCGAATGATTCACAATAAGTCTAATGAACTATGTAGGTTACCATGGAGAGAGAAAGTGTAATTGCTATAATTAATATTTGGAGTGTTTTAATAGTGTGTCTAATTATTGTTTATCTAATGTTTTCTAGATTATTTGTATATAGTACGAAGTGATTATATTTATTGGAAAATAATATAAGAGAATATTTAATTAAATGGGGAATTTAGTAATGAGGGATTCCGAACTATTTGTATATAGTATAAAGTGATTATATTTATTGGAAAATAATAGAAGAGAATATTTAATTAAATGGTGAATTTAATAATTAGGGATGAGCTTTTCAAATTTCTATAAATGTTAAATTTTTATTTTTAAACATAAATGAAACAAAAAATAGTTACTAAAAACATTATATCTAAAGTAAATTATGGAAAAATAGTGATATTTACCTATTTGTAAATATATGCAATTTTATGAAATCTTTTGATATGGATAAAGAAAAAATTCTTTCAAGATAGGTACAAAAATATACAATAAAATAGTTTGTAATAATTGGTACAATGAAAACTATAAATCAACACAAAAGAAATTATTAAACCTCAATTGAAATGAGGAGATTCATAAAATGAGTGAATGCCAAAAAACTTATCCATACTTGAAATAATCATTCTTAAAAAAATACAAATTAATTGGCAGTGTAACTTGTCATCCTAAAAGAATGTGAATATGGTTACAACCACAAAGTTTATTGCTATGGAAAAAAAATAAAGATTAAATGAAGTTTTCGAGCTTAATAAGAAAGAGGTTAAGGGAAATTTCTCTTTTCTAAGTAAATGTATAACACTTTATTTTACAAGGCAATTTAAAGAAGTGTTAAACATCATGTTAAGATAAAAGGCTTTTACCTTCTAAGTTAGTTTATTTAGAATTATACACATGTTACCAATGTTTGAAACGAATGTTCATCTTATTTGGAAATACACCTTTACACTACTATGACAAGTGTATGTGTAACGTGTGTGTTACGCTTTGTAGTCTTCCCATTATGGTTAACCGTGATAGGTGTGAATTAACAAATGACATAGTAAATATTTAATGAAGCTTTGTAAAAAATTAATTTAAACAAAGTTTAATCATGCGAATTTAAATATGCAGGGAAATTAGTGGTGTGAATTCAAACCATTGATATTATGGCAACAACTAAAATATACTTGCATTTTTAAATTTAAATCATTTTTTTAATTCGTAAAATGATTAAAATACCCAATTCCAATAAAAAAATGCCTATGACATAAAAAGTGAAATCGGTGTAGTCTGAGAGTGTTAGGAGTCGGGAAATTGTAGAGAAACCGCTCAAGAAATAGGGCCGACCTCCCACTTACGCTCTCTTGGGACCCGCAGCATGAAAATTTTCAAAGGGTCAAGATAATAAATCTCCAAAGGTTGTTTTAATTTGTCAAATGAAATGTCAAAGGAATGAAGAAGATTGAAAGACGAAGCGTTAATTTAATTGGAAATGGCGGAAGGAAGAAAGGAGGGCCTACATTATCAAGATGGGAAGCGCCATGTGCAGATTTGTAGTTGTAAGCGAGAATCCTGGGCAATGATGGCAGGCAACTGAAGGGGTTTATTATCTAATTATAAATTGAAAATTTACAAAAACTTTTATGGAGAAAGATTTGAAAGTTATGAAATTAAAATATAAATTTAGATAAAAAGTAAAAAGGTTTTTTTTTCTTATGCTAATATCTTATTGAGTCTTAGTTTAGAGTTTTATTTTACAGTTCAATATGATGCATAAAGTATCTTTGAATTATTAAAGTTGAAATTTTATTAATATCAGCTAAAATAAAAAATAAATAAATAACTATATAAAATATTTAAATGATATCTATTCAAAAAAATTCCACAAAAAAATTAGATCCTCTCAACTCATATTATATTCATATTTAAAACAAATGTAAACTTACAAAATTGCCTAACATAAATGTTCCGCTTTTGTCTAACACTACCGCTTTAGTCATTCCGCTAAGATTGCCTTAACCACCAGAATTAATAGCTCCTTCAAACTTCCCTTGAATTTGGTGACTGAAAATCTTTCTCGGAGCGGGCTATAATACTTCATGTTCTTCGGGATCTATGGGGTCTAGAACAGGTGATTAAATTGGTGGACAAAGCTATTTGCTGTAACGTTGGTTTCAATTTTATCAGGATAGCGTCTACTTTTTTATTCAGTTCTGCATGTCTCACATCCAATTCCAGAATTTAACCTATTGTGTGTGTTGACGGGCCTTAAATCTTAATAAATCCTAATAAAGTACACTACTAAGGATGTTGTAGAGACATTGGAGCATGTGCAGAATTATTGAAAATTAAAGTAGCATAAATACAAGAGATTTTGCAGGATCTGTGGAGGCATCTATATCTCTACTTTTCCTTACTTTTCCTTTCATTTTCAATAGATGGAAAAAAAGTTAAGCTCTAACGACTTTGGGTTAAGGCTAGAAATAGTCAATTTTATAAAATAAATTATAACAAAATGTTTATAGATCACAAAAACTTGAATTTTTATAAAACAAAATATTTATGAATCACAAAAACTTGAATTGAATTTTTATAAAACAAAATGTTTATAGATCTCAAAAACAAAATTGTTGTTCAATTTTATATTTTTCAACTTAATAATGTACTCCATTACTCAACTACCCTCTACCACTTTCGGAATGAATGCAATTAGGCATGGTTTCTGCAGTAACAATTATATCTCAGAGAGTGCAGATTTCCCGTAAAAACAATTATTTATTAATATGTTGAGACATGGGTCGTGGGAATAACTTTGACAAGGACTACAGGTTGCATCTGAGGATGGTATCTATGAAGGTGCATGTATCTTTTGTAGAATTCCCCTCTGGAATATTTGTCATATAACATTCCACAACATTAGTCCAAACACTTCCCTCTTCCGCGAACTCGTTCAATGTCGTCACGGATGGATTCTAATTACAGAGGCAGTTTACTCCGCTTCTGTTGAGACGTGGGCCGTGGGAATAACTTTGACAAGGACTGCAGGTTGCACCTGACTATGGTATCTATGAAGGTGCATGTATCTTCTCTAGAATTCCCCTCTGGACCAAACACTTCCCTCCTCCACGAACTCGTTACTTTCTTGTTCAGTTATTTGTATAAAACAAAGTCTATGGATCACAAAAATCTGAATTCAAAAATAAAAACAGAAACAAAGTTGTTTTATGTTACATTGTTTTGGAATTAAAAACAAAATTGTTGTTCAATTTTACATTTTTCAACTTAATAATGTCCTCAACTACCCTCTGCCACTTTAGGAAAGAATGCAATTAGGCATGGTTTCTGCCATAACAATTATATCTCCCGTAACAAATAAAAAATAATGCAGTTTGTTCTTTCCGATCATAATATAAAAACAATTATTTATTAATCTGTTGAGACGTGGGCCGTGGGAACAACTTTGACAAGGACTGTTGAGACGTGGGCCGTGGGAATAACTTTGACAAGGACTGCAGGTTGCACCTGACTATGGTATCTATGAAGGTGCATGTATCTTCTCTAGAATTCCCCTCTGGAATATCTGTCACATAACATTCCACAACATTAGTCCAAACACTTCCCTCCTCCACGAACTCGTTCAATGTCGTCACGGATTGATAATTCCGAAGCCGGTGCTCTCCTCCCAACACCCTGAAACTGAGAATGTGCTTCTCCTCGTCCAGAATCTCAAGGCGCTCAATGCTGTTCTTCGCTGGAAGCCCCGATACGAGTTTGACTTCCCTGAAGCATCCCACCTTGACATCTCCCTTCACGGAGCAGCTGCTGACGAAGGGCTTGTACGTTTCAGGTTTATCGAACCTTCGAATAACCTTATACTAATCTGTAAACGTATTATTATATTTAAAATCTTTACATTATCTTAAATAATTTCTCAAATATATCTCATATCTCATTCTATTTTTTTCGGTTGATTTCGGTTGAAAATGTCTCTATCGTATCGTATTGTATTTAATTTAAATAAATAAAAATCAATTAAAACAAAAATATTTAATTTTATACATGGTTGTTATATAACTTTGGTTTAGGAAATAGTAAAACTAAAACTTTTTTGAAATGATTTAAAAAAAAAAACTAATTTTTCAAGCTAAAGACTGGAGACAATAATTTTATTTTTAGTTAAATTGTAAAATAAAATTCAAAATTGAGATTTATAATATTACAAAAATGTATAAGATATTTGAAATAAAAGAAATATCAATAAACATTATTCTTACATATTTTTAGGATTCCAAAGTAACATATATTTTTAAGATTTCAAAGTAAATATAAAAACAATTAATACTTGAACACTATTAAACCCCATGTGAAGAAAGGCTAGGGTTACTTTGTAACTATAAAAAGAGAATGAGATTAATCACAATTATAAAAAGGTTAATATGTTAATATATTTTCTTATAATACATTCCTTGAGAGGGATGAACTTGGAACACTATTAATTAATATGTTAATTAATTACATACAAAAAGAATAACTGAAAACAAAAATGTTCAGCTTTTATCTAAAGTTATTGCTTTAGTCATCACACTAAGAATCAATAGCTCCAAACTTCCCATGAATTTGGTGATTGAAAACATTTCTGCAGACTAAACTTGTATGCAATGCCACATGTCACTATTTAAACCTTCCAACCTAAACATGGTATGATGAAACTACGATGTATGCAATTTCAGCCACTCTTTACAAAATTCAATTTGAATTCCTAAAACAAAAGTTATGACGATTTTTGCAAAGACATCTGTTTGAGGAAGAATTCTAGAGCATAAAAATTCCCTAATTTCCTTGAATCACATCTCTGAGAATATATTGAACCAAGTTCTGAATTTTTTACAAGATGTTCACCATGATTTCTACTCCACGTGGTAGAAATTTTAGCTTCTAAAACCTCGTAGAAAATAAGTTATAACGAAAATTCCAGTATGGTCTATTTGAAGCAGTGAAACATTAAGATCCAAATACCAAATGCTATGTAACCAGATAAAAAAATAGAATAAAATATAAACCAATGACTTTAAAATAAGTCTCTTTGAGGGGGAAAACTCCAATGAGAATAGATATCATGATGATCTAAGATAAAATATCGAGATCCTTATACATAGAAATAAGAAACTTGAAAGAATACATTATGTACAAAAGACCTACAAAAACTCACTCATAATGGTAGAAGAATACAACTTCATGCAAAGAACTCTGAAGTTGTGAACTCTGAAATAGTATACTAAATAACCAACTTATACTTTATATTGTATAAAATTGTTATAATTTTACCATTATAGATGGATTCATAGACCCCTTTAAGGGGGTAGTTGAATCCATCTACCTAAATTTTAACATTGCAGACAGATTTAGAGACACCTTTAAAGGGGTCTCTGGATTTTAACATTATAGATGGATTCAAATACCACTTTGTCTTCAAATTTTAAAATTGAGTGAAATGTAACACTTCAGTATCAAAATTGTAATTTTTCATTTCCGGAGTGACACAATTAAAAATGAATAGTATAAATGACTAATTAATATACCTGTGGTACTTGTTAGTTCGTCATATTTTTATTCTTAGACTGTAATATTCATTTACATTAATCATTTTAATTTTGTCACTTATTATCTAGTTATATATTTTAATGCTAGACTAAATTAGTCATTTCATTTAGTCGCTTTTAGTTGGGTCATTTATTATCTAGTCCTATATTTTATCTCTAGAATAAATTAGTCATTTAAGTTAGTCTTTTTCAGTTGGGTCAATTAAAATTGATCAAATTTAGTAGTAATTCACTTGAAATGATTGTGGTGACTAACTTTTATAGTTGCGTAGTCACTAATCTCTTTTTTTGTACTCGCGAATGAATCAAAAATATTGATTGAAGGGATTTAAAGCGCAAGGGAACCATCACTAGTTTCATTAGTCACATCCCTTAACAAAAATTATTACATCCATTGACCATGCCTATGGTCAATTGAAAACAATAATTGAATATATGACCAAGAAGAGAGAATTCTACTCACTAGTATCATTGAACAACAAGTTAAAAGATTGAATATCACCAAAAAAATTATTGTGGGAATATTTATTGACCCAAGATCCAAACAACCCATTGATCCTAGGAAGATATGTATTTTCATTGATTGATGCTCATTTGATCAATGGAAAGAGAACACGATGATTCAATGATTTTTTCTTTTTGATAAACCTCCTTATGATAATCAGGAGGTGCCATTGTATTGTCTTTGAAAATTATAGGCCGAGTTCATGATTGGCCTCCACGTGAACTATTTTAACATTAGTGAGTTCCAACAGGTTTGTATTGGCTCCTCTCATAATCAACCAAATGCTAGCCATAATCCATTGAGAGGGCCAGCTGCTCTTTGGTGTATGCATAACCCCCCCATAGACACTTCAAATTTTGGATTGCATTGATGACACTAGCACTATGATAGCATGTCTCACATGTAGTCTAGTGAAATGTAGTTAATTTGTGGTAGCCTCCAAATGAGATACATCGAAGGATTATTTTAGACCTCAAGGTGTAGGGCCTTTAGGTGACACCTATAGCAGACGATCAACTCCACATATGTGGGTTTATGTTTCTAGCTTAATTCAAGTATAACTATATCTATGCTCTCATTGCAGGCATATTCGCAATGGCCCGATGGAGGATATTATACATGAAAGTTGTTTGGATGAGTTTAGTAAAAAAATTAATTGATGTTAAATCAATCGTTATATATTTCACTGTACAATTACCATATATATATGATATGAGAGAATACTCTAAGATCGAGGTGTGAATATTTCATTTCCTCCAATATTGATGCAGCCATGGCTACCACATTTGACATTCTGGCACCTTCCATGGGCATTTAAATGAATTTATGTGTGTCTTCTTAAACAATAACTTAGCAAGGTTATAAAAATTGTTTTACAAATGTCCAAGTGTTTTTTTGTAAAATTAGATGTTCTATATTTTTATAAAAAAGAATAACAAAGATAAGTAGTGCGAGCTATTGCTATGCCACTTGGGATACCATACCAGCAACATAAGTTAAAAATTTTATACTTTCATAACTCATAGGCTACTAAACTATATTTTAAACTATAAAAAATACTGGCAAATAAAATAAACCACAAGGTAATAGACATGATGATGGAAGTGATATTAAAGAAACTTTTCTTGACACAACAAGTTCACATGGTCATTACTCTATTGGAGAGTCCATTAGGTTTGGTGGTTGTGGCACATTGTCATCATCCAAGGTGGACAAATCAATGTGTTCAAATTTCTTGGCAATTATAGAAACTCTCCTATTTAGCATACCCACTTTCTCCATTAGTTCAACCATGTATATTATCATTTCATATCGAGTGTCCACTTGATCTCCAAGTGCCTTTCCCATGGTATTTGAAATGTCAATACAGGTTTATGGTTTTTGCGTGTTGAAGAAAGTGTATCTAGGTTCGATATTTACAAATGTAATTTTGATTTTTGTGTAGAAAATCTGATGGTAGGTTAACCCGATAATGCAATAAATCAATGAAGAATACTATAGCCTACTTCTACTATCAATTTGCGGAAGCTTAAATATCGAGCTTAACAATATAACCATAAGAATAAGAATCAATGGCACAATACACATGAAAATCTTTGGGGAAAGCCTCAGCTAAAAACCCCACACTATTGTATTATATATTTTTTTTCTGAAGCATGAGTTGTACCTTCATTATCATTAAATCATAAAAAAGTTTACATAAAATACAACCATCCATGAGGACCCATGGACCAAGTAAGAACTACTCTCTAAAAACCAAGGGCATCGAGTTAAGGGTAAAAACCCCGATCCCTACCAACAAAATAGCCAAAACCTCAAATGCCAGACTACAAAGGCCAAACATTCAACCCATCGAAATCCGAATGGGGGAATAACACTTGTACAAATCAGCCTTGAAACGGAATAACATCCTTGAAATGGAAATCAGCCTTGAAGACCTTAATCTCCACCACCAAAACTTGTTGCCCGAGCCAACAGCCGAGGAGGACATCACAATGCCATGAAGACCGCCGATTAACATCATGGACCCACTAACATGCTCGATGATTCCTGACCATAGATCCTCCAAGCTTGATCTGACAGCTGAGGAAGATATCACAATGCCTAAAAGCCCACCGATTAACTGCATGGACCCACTAACATGTTCAATGATTCTTGATAGTGGATCCTCCATGCTTGATCCTATGGCTGAGGATCATATCGCATTGGTCTAAAGCACCGATATATAGTGTGCGATGATGGCGGTATTCATACCCACCCCTTGGCCATGTGTAGCGTGTTGAGTGGAATCGCTCCCAATTCATAAAAACCGCTTCCAACTTGAAAGGCTCGTGATAAACTCAAAACCACTGCGTGGGCGGAATTGTGTCCCTGTGAAGAGAATCTAGGGTATTCTGGCCGCCACGAAAGCCTAGATTTCGGCTTCCCACTCCATCCCCTCTACACCAGTTTATGAACCCATGTAAAGAAAAGCTCCATCCATCCGGCCAACTACCCGAGAAGCTGAATCTTCCGAGCAACCCATGAAGGAACATATTGAGGACAAAATAGTAATTCATAGTGAAACAAAATTATCTGGACACAGCCTGCATGGCTTTACTTCGATACACCATCATATCTTCATCCGCTTGGTAGTAACATTGTGCCTTAAGTGTTCTAAGGTAACCCTTGCCAACCCATTTCGACCTACTAATGGTACAATTCACTCCTTAATTAGCCAAGAAATCATCCAATTTGTTGGCCTTCCTTTGCACATGGTTAAAACTTACCGTGCATAGGCCCAGGAGGTGGAGCTGGATTCGTTGAAAGACCTGGATCAACCTCCAATGTTTTGAAACCTTCTCTGGCTCCATACCGCAACTAATTCTTTTGACCGAGTTAATAATTAACTCAGAGTCAACTTCAATATTCACATTTTGACGATTATCCTGCACCAGGAGTTCTAAGCATTGCTCCATAGCCATTAATTCAGCCATATTGTTAGTGGCTCTGCCTAATTGGCAATGGAAGATGGAAAGGATATTTCTATCTTTATCCCTTAACACCCCTCCAAGCCAGTAGTGCCCGGGTTTCCTTTTAAGGCCCCATCAATATTATATTTCAGAAAACCCTAAGGGGGAGGATACCAATAGTCTTGCTCAGTGTCCATTTTCCTAACCTTCTTGTCCAGGCCCTGAGGAATAAGCCCCTGCATACCCAACTATCAGAGAATCATCATTTCAGCATCTGAAGGTGAATTCTTAGGGGGATTTCGCATCGTAGTACTAACCGTCTCCTTAAGTTGTTTCAAGATCTGCTCAAAAAGGCATTGGAAGGGTCTCTTTTCATTTTTGAAGATTTGTTGTTCCTTTCTTTCCAAACATTCCAAATAATGAAGCTTGGCATGAGAGCCCAAGCTGAGCCAAGAATTTCATAATCAGACAATTTTCGCCTCCCGTTGTTTAGGGTATTGATAATACTCCCTCTATCCCTCTCGGTCTTTTGGAAGATGGTGGCAAAGGAATCCCACAACCTGGAGGTGAAGATGCAATTATTGAGAAGGTGTTCCATAGTTTCCTCTTTGGCCTCACAGAGCTGGCATCTGGAAGGCCCCAAAACACCGCTCTTCCGAATGTCATCCCAGGTCAGAATTTTCTTATTATGAAGTAGCCACATGAAGAGTTTAATCTTCATCCAACCTTGATCCCTCCAGAGATTCTGCCAAATTCTATCCGGAGCATGAGAATCCAGCTCAAGGGGTATGCATTTTGCCTCCTTAAGATTAAAGGTACCCTCATTATTGTTGCCTCATCTTAATTGCTCATGGCCCCCTATTACTAGAATCTTCCTTTGTTCCAACATTTTCATAAGAGCCTCTACTTTAGATTTCAAGGGGCTATCTTCCCTGTAATAAATGTTCCTCCAGTTTCTCGATTTTCCTGCATTATTGGTTTGGTCTGAAAAGTATTTTACCTTAGATAACCTTATGATGTCTGTCTCTATCTTAAGGTCCACAAAATCCTCTTTTAACAATATCGGTTCTTGTTGCCATTTATCTTCCCAAAATAATGCTAGATCTCCCTCTCCCCAGAAGCTGTTCTTTTGTACTAAGCCTCTATTCTCTCAGGCCTTATTCCAGATGTGTGAGCCCTTTATACTTCTAGTCATCCTTATATGATCATTAATTTCCAAAGTGTTGGCATATTTTTCTTTCTAGATAATAGCCCACTGAGCCTTTGGTTCTTTTACCCAACACCACCATAATTTAGCCCCTAAAGCCCTGCTTAGAACCTTTGGATCGTCCAAGCCAAGACCCCCATGATTTTTAGGTTTGCGTATCTTTTCCCAGGCTACCAAGGCCCATTTCTTTCTTTTCTCCCCTTTACCCCAGAGGAAGTCTCTTTGAATGGTTATGAATTGTTATAAGACTCCTTTTGGTGCAGGGAATGCTGATAGAATGAAAACTGTGATTGATTGAAGAACCTCCTTTGTAAGCACCAACCTACCAGCCAAGTTTAAAGATCTAATGGTCCAATTCCTGATTTTATCCTGCATATTATTAATCACCAGTTCCCAAATGCTCTTATGCAGAGGTTTGTCAGTTAGAGGAACTCCCAAATATTTTGAAGGTAGGAAATCCCTTTGAAAGCCCAAAACTCTAGAGATATTCCTTTAAATAGCAATATTGGTGTTAAACAAAAAAATCTTAGATTTGGAAAGGTTAACCTCCATACCTGTAGCCATGGCAAAGTCACTCAGTATTTGTTTTTATGCAAAAGCTTCTTTGACCGTGGGGATTCCCTGCAGCATGGTATCATCAACAAATTGTTTATGAGTCAAGGACTATCCATTTTGAAAAAGTTGGAGACCCTTGATTTTGCCGACTTCTTTTGCCAGCTTGATAGACCGACCAAGTCCTTCCATCATGAGTATGAAGAGAAAGGGAGAGAGTGGATCACCTTGCCTGAGGCCTCTTAAAGGAATAAAAGTCTTGGAGGGAGAACCATTCACCAAAATTGAAAAGCTGGAAAAAGTTACCAGGGCCATGACCAATCTAACCCAGTTATGATCAAACCCAAAAGCAATAAGAACACTCCTAATATAGGTGCAGTTCAACTTATCATATGCTTTGGATAGGTCCAGTTGCATGATCATTCTAGCCTTCCTATTGCTAGTCAGTGAGTGCACTACCTCTTGTGCTTGAATGATATTATTGAGAATTTGCCTGCCTTCCATACACCTAGATTGTTCCCAGACACTAGGGTGGTGTTACAGGAAAAAGTGTCTACACAGAACTGCTTATCCCACTAAGGTGTGATAGCTACCTTAGAAACAAACAAAGTAAAGCTACTTTCATTTTTCCTTTATGAAGTATAGATGAGAGAAGAACAAAGAAGACCAACCTCTGTCTTGCGCTAATCTCCTAGTTCGATTCCTCTCTCTCTTGATAGACTTTCGCTACTTGTTCCCTTGCACGCCCAGCTTCACAGAGTACCTGTAAGATCACAGTAGCATAGCACTATACAAGAACATGGATCTATAATCATAAACAATCTAGGATCATATGTAAATTGACCACACAAATGCAACAAACATAAATGACGCAAGAGTATGGAGGAAAACTTGAATAGCTTTTATTGATAAACAAGAAAGAGCCAAGGGGAGTTACAACCAGTTGTTCTGACCCACCATCATCCTCTCAGTAAGGAAGCCCCTCTTCACCTCATGCAAAGCTTAAATCACCCAACAATCTGATGTTGTCTCAAGAAACCAACAACAATTCCTTACAATATGCAAAATTCCAGCCTCTGGATCTCTGGGATGAGGGATCCATATATAGATATCTGTAAGGGAGATGAGTCAGCTTGTGATTTGACCAGTGTCTTCTCTCTGATAGTTCTTGCTTCCACTTGGAGATTGATGATCTCTTACTCATCCTTGGTTGAATTCAAAGAGGCAAGTGTCACAGGAGAAGTTTATGGAAGTTTCCATGCCTCTCCACCTCGCGGAATGACACTGCCATTTGTCAGTTCTCGCCCATCGCACCCCATAGAAGGGCTTTTTGAAATGCAACGCACCCACACAGTGTGTTTAGGTGAGATGCAACGCACTTTGCCTATGGAGCAGCTGAAATGATCCTGTTTTGACCAGTTATCAGCAGTTTTTCATGGAGAACTTCTGGGAGAAGCTGTAATCAGTTGACCTTATTTCTTTAGGGGTTAGAAAAACACTTTTAGGGACTTAGGAGCCCTTGGTTTATGGACATTTCATGCTTGGGGTTGTAGTGCCCAAAAATGTCTATAACAGTTGCCCCCTAAAGCATGAGGTCGTTAATCTTTTGATGTCAGGTGAAATGCTTTATTATGAGGATCCGAAGTTCTTTCAAGCTGGGAGGAGACCTGTAATAAGATACAATACAATACAAGGATAATTTTAGGGGCGAATGTTCGCCCTTTGGCGAAATTAAGGGGTTTTAAATTTTTACTGGGCGAATATTTTGTATCATAGTACATTTTTACGAATCACCTCAAATAGACCACCTTATTTTAAGGGAGAGGGTAAAAAAGGTAAATTTAGCCCTTGGAATTAGGAGTTACAACCTTCCATTTGCCCATTTTCAAGAATAGGTTTTATTTAAGTGAATCCATTCGCCCATTTTCAAGAATAGGTTTTATTTAAGTGAATCCTATGGGCCAAATTCCATATTTATAAAAGAGGTATGGTAAATTAATAAAAATATAAATAAATGAGAGGTATGGTAAATAAATAAAACATTTTTTATTTTTACTCCATAAGTCACCTGGTGTAAACAAATAAAAATATAAGTAAAGTGGAGGTATGGTAAATAAATAAAACGTATTTTTATACTTTTTTTTTTCCAAGGAAAAAAACGGTAACCTTTTATTAATGAATTAATGAAAAGTTACACTAGCAGATGCATTGAAGCATTCCGTAAGCTGCCACATGGGCTCGAGTGCTTTCGCACCCCACGCAACGTTAGAAAACTAACGTGCACAAAGAATAAGAAAAGAGAAGAGAGAAGAGAGAAGGAAAGAGGCAAAAAAACTGAATTCCGGCAGTGAGTAAAACTCACGCTTCAAGTTTTTCTCCCCTTTTTCTTTTCGACCTTGCGCCATTCTCCTTGAGGAGGCTCGATCGAAGCAATGACTAATTGTGTTTCTGCATGCTGTGGTCCTGTTTCTCTGTCTGAGTCTGAAGTATCTGAGTGGTGATGCCGTTTAATGCCTCCCATGCTTTGATCCTCGCTTGTTACCTCTGCCTGATTTTGGTGGGTTTTTGTGATCTTGTTTGCTGGAGTAGCTTCTTCCTTAGTTTCTTTGGATATCTCTGCATTCTCTGCAGTGGGTTCATCCTCTTCTGCTTCTGATTCTTCATCCTCTGAATCAGGGGGAGGGAATTGCCATCCTTTCCTCTGCTTCCCTTTCTGCTTCTTTTTATTATTTACTTTTTTTGCTTCTGGGCATGTGCTTTGTAGATGTCCTGTCAGCCTGCAGATCCTACATCTGAAAGCAGTGTTTTCATAGTCTAAAGCTTGCAGCCAGTTTTGTTGTTTGTAGATCAGCCTTATGTTGTCTGGCAGCCCTTTGCTTAGATCTACTTCGACACAAATGCGTGCAAAAGTGTATACCCTTTCATCAATCCTTTCCAGATCTGTTTTGATATATTTCCCTATGTTGTTCCCAATTCCTTCCAAGACTTGTTCACTCCAAAAGTGGAGGGGAAGGTTGTATAGACGAACCCAAACCGACACTTTTGATACCATCATATTGTTTGGATCGAAATCTGAGAACCATGGGGTCATGAACAGCCCCGATGTTCCCCAGAACCATGGCCCATCTCTGATGATTTTTTCTCTGAACTCCAAGGAGGCAAACCTAACTATGAAAAAACCCTTGGAGCATAAATGTATATCACATTCCATGGTCCAAGTGGTGAAGATCCAATGGAAGAGATCCATTGGTTTAGGCCAGAAACTGTTGAAACGACAAATTAGAGCTTGCGTTTCATAGGATTTTACAAAAACATCAAGGCCTATAGAGTCCAAGTTTAGGGCTGGGGTCTGCCCTAACTGATCTACTATGTATGGCCTAGGGGTATACCTGCCTTGATCTGGGGAGGATCTTGTTTCTTTGTTGCCCTGAAGAATGTTTTTGTATGAGGGTCCTCCTCTGGACTGCTGCTGAGGTGCTGTCTTTTTCCCTTTATCCTCTCCTGAAAAGTTTTTTTCTCCCCCTGATCTGCTTGTCTGACCCTGAGGAGGGGCTCCTCCTCTCAGTCTGAGGTTCAGAACAATAGTTTCTCCTGGGCTAATCCCATAGCTTCCCATGGTTCTGTTGTCTTGGAGAGACCATCTGCCTTTTACTAGATGTTGAATCTCTCTAGGGTATCTATTCAATGCACAGATTTGCTGCTTCAGCTGCATCACAGTATTATCTAAATGTACCCATACTAAAAGGGATTTCGCCTCTGGGGTTTTTATGAAAATCTGGAAGCAAGTTTTTGTTACCTGATTTCTGCAGTCTAGCTGAGTTCCTGCTCTGCCTGCAACGGTGCCATTGTTGGTTGCCTTGAGTTCTGGTTGTCGGCGAGCTTCCAGATCCGGATATTTGGCCCGATCTGTTGAGGGATGGGGTAGATCTGCTACATGCAGGTCCCCTTCTTTGATTGCCGTTTCCGGATCAGTGTGATCCTTCTCAGATCTACAAGATTTGGTCCAAAACATTTTGAGAGGAGGCAGATCGGCTGCCTTCAGGCCCCATTCTTTGATTACATTTCCGGGATCTGTATGGAAAACAACAACTCCTTTCTTAGCGTTCACGAGGCGGAGCCTCCTTCCTCTCCTGTCGGCGCGAGCATCATCATTTCTGGTCTTTTTCTGGCCAGCCTTGATGTCGGCGCTCCTCTGAATAGGGCCTAAACCCCCTTTGCCCCTTCTCAAATGGAAACGAAACCGAAACTGTGGATACCGGCCGTCTCTGCCATCACCCGGAGGGCCGTTCTCATCAGTCTGGCGAACGTCCGAGGCGAGTCTCAAAGCCTGCGCGGGTATTTTGATCCGATCCGCAAGCTGGTCCCTCTGATCTGAAGCCGCCAGGTGAGGTGCATAAACCTGCATTCGTTTGGATCTGCCTTCCAAACCCTTGACGAGAAGCGGAAGCATGTTGGTATGAGGTCTTGAGATCGAAACCTGAAGGGTCTCCGCCGCGGCCCGCTCACCTTCCTCCTCTCAAGCGAGAGAAAAGAGATCATGAATATAAACGTATTTTTATACTTACTCAAAAGGTATGGTAAATAAATAAAAATATAAATAAACTAGACGTATGGTAAATAAATAAAACCTCTTTTTATATTTAGTCCATAACCCTCATTCTATTTATGAAGGCTCAAGAAAGAGGTTTTATTTAAGTGAATCCTATGGGCCAAATACCATATTTGTAACAGAGGTATGGTAAATTAATAAAAATATAAATAAATGAGAGGTATGGTAAATAAATAAAACATTTTTTATATTTACTCCATAAGTCACCTGGTGTAAACAAATAAAAATATAAGTAAAGTGGAGGTATGGTAAATAAATAAAACGTCTTTTTATACTTACTCAAAAGGTATGGTAAATAAATAAAAATATACATAAACTAGACATATGGTAAATCAATAAAACCTCTTTTTATATTTAGTCCATAACCCTCGTTCTATTTATGAAGGCTCAAGAAAGAGGTTTTATTTAAGTGAATCCTATGGGCCAAATACCATATTTGTAACAGAGGTATGGTAAATTAATAAAAATATAAATAAATGAGAGGTATGGTAAACAAATAAAACATTTTTTTATATTTACTCCATAAGTCACCTTATATTTACGAACACTCAAAAAAGGGTTATATTTAGGTGAAACCTATGGGAAAAATACTATGGGACAAATACCATGGACTAGATTGTTATTAATACCATGCAAAAAACCATTATTAACCCTAATATTAGAATTAATAAAAATAAAAATGGCACATGGTATTGACCCATGGTATTCACCAAAATGGCACATGGTATTGACCCATGGTATTCACCTGGAATGTAGCCTATTTAAATGGGGGAATTAAACTATTTAAATGGGGGAATTAAACCAGCATAGATCCATCTTTACTCTGGATCTACTAACCCCCGAGAGGTATCAAATATCGTGATATGAAAACTAGCATAGAGTGAAAAAATATTTGATCCTCTTGGGGCTTGGTCAAAAGTAAAAATGGATGTTGTAATTTAATGTACGTTAAACATTTTAGTTTGGTTAAAATAAAAAATAAAATAAAAATCAACTATTAATTTTATTAATTTTTATAAATTACTAATAGTAATTTTTAAGCTCCAGGTTTATGATAACCCATGGTATTGACCCATGGTAATACCATGGTATTCATGTGAGCATAGACTATTTAAAGAGGAAATTCTATCGTCTTAGATCCATACAAAGTTTTATTATTTAGTGAAAGACTCGCCAAGATCTTACAATATTTTATAATTGAGTAAAATATTCGCCATGCCTCGTGAGAGATTCGCCAAAAAATTATATATACATATTATATTATTGATAAAATTGCCTTCCATTTTTCCTATATACCATGGAGATTCGCCCATTTATTATATTTATAAATTTAAGGGGGGTTCTTAAAATTTTCCCTGATACAATACATTATCTTCATAATATTTTCATGATCTAGATGAGGCGGGCATTCCCATGCTCAGCTTTATAAATTCATTTTCATGTACATAGGACAGACAATCGTCTGAGTGTAGACTGATGATTCTGGTAGAGCCATCATCCCTTTGATTAGATGATTATCTGTGCAGGAATGATGTACATTTGATGTCTTTATTTCCCTGAATATATATCACAACCCGGATGGATGAAACTAGATCTGGGGTCTTCAATCTTGTTTGATCTTCACTCGAAGTACAAGTCTATCCATGTGAGAGACGTTCTCGAGTCGAACATGGAAAGACATCGCCTGATTACTAGCCAATGATGTAAGATGTTAACAGGCGCGAGAGGAATCACCGATAATGATAATGATCCTCAAGGTACTGCAGTACAATTCACGTGGTGTGAATAAATGGCTTGGCGTCGAACACCACACAAAATCTTTCGGTCGAAGGCCATTGATGTAAACCTGTTGCCGGAAGTGAGAAACTTGCCATTGAGGCATGCAAGCTTCAAAGTACTGAACGGGGTGTTCCTAGATCGACTTCTTGGATAATGAGCTGATGCCGACAAGAAGCGATCTGTCACAGGAGGGCCTTAATGAATCCCACATCAATGACACGGAACGGAGAAAATGATTTTAATGGAGGTGAAAACGATCTGATGACATACGGTTCAGGTTGGCGGTCATGAAAGAATGGAGTGTAAATGTATTGTAGCGGGTGAGACACAGGTGAATTCTCTGAATGACTTCTCTTGAACATATCGGCGACACTGACATGATGGATTGGTAGCATTACCCCAAATGTGGATGGTGTGATGGGACCATGGTGATGTGACCGGTGAATGAAACAACCCAACCTGACTTGGATGCGTAGTGAAAGTGTCATGTTCAAGAGCGACTTGCTACCAACAAAGTTTCTTCAAGTTTTCTTCCCAATTTTCCCCAGTCATTGCTCACCAGCACCTCTTTATTTTTGTCAAGCTTGAGGAGGATAACATATGCTTGTTCTATAATTTTCCCTTCAGGCAAACCCATCGCTATGTTTTAACGAACCTAGCGATAGTGAAACTCATTCTTGTCTCCTATGGACAAGTTTGTCGCTATTAAGTTTTAACGAGTTTAACGACAAAGATAACTCGGTCCTTTTCAATTTTAGAGAGTCTAAAAAGGAACGTAAAGGAAACTCCAAAATTCCTCTTTCGTCATCTAATCCCTTATGTCCAAAAAAGTATAAAACAATACAGAAGGGATGAATTTTTTATACTTTTAACGAGCCGAACAAAACAAGCGCTCGATCTTTTTGTGTAATAATCACTCAGGTCCAAAAAGATTAAAATTTAGAGGAGGGATAGCACTTCCGGTCCCTTTAACGAGCTGGAGAGGCCAATGGCTCGACAATCTTTTCATATTTTATGAGTCAGTTGAAAAGAGCTTAAAGGAGACTCGTCTTTTGAGGAATGAGTGATAAAATTGGGTAGCAGCTGATTCCAGGTAAGGTTTGGAATGTTCCAATCACGGCAGTGTTACAAGGATGGCTAGTGAGATCACTCTTCGCAGCTCTTCCTCAAAAGGGGTAAACAATCAAATGGAGGTGAATGATCGGCCAATATAGAGTGGAGGTGATGATGAGAACACGACCATGCCTTTTAAAGGCTGAAGTACTACATTCACGATGGTTATTTACCGGGAAATAGTTCATTTTTTAATGAGCTTAAACGCAGGGGGAAACATTTGCCCATGGCTTATGTTTATTTTTTAACGAGCTTGAACTATGCGCTAAAACTGCTCGATTAATCCAGTCGTATAATAAGAATGTTCCATTTAAAATATGACCAAGCAAAGACATCTCTAAATTCGCGAAAAAGAGTGTTATATATTTCCAGTTCTAAAGGAGAACAAAATTTGCCAACATAAATATTCTCTACAACATCTGTTTTTGTCGAGATATTTATGGCGATAGTCTCTTCAATGTTGGACAAGTTTCGCTCGGAATCCACCGCGTTTACAGTATTTGATAGGAAATAAAAAACTGAAGGATGATAAAGGTCATCAGGATTGTTTTCTTCACAATCCGGAAGAAGGGAACGATTGTGGTAATCATCCCATGGTGCCCCTTCAATTACCATTGATTGAACAATTCCTTCATCGGTGACATGCACTCGCGACCAAGGATCTGAAGGGGTGCCATATTCCTCAGACCTATCTATCCAAACACTTGATGAGCGTTGATTTGGGTTTGCCTCCCATGCTAGGAACATTGATTGCTACAATATTTCTGTTGGGCTTGGAGGAAAAACCTGCGCATGATCCATGTTGATATTGTTTTCTGATATCTTTTTAGAAGATATCATGTTGCAGGTTCCTACCGACGCTACTTCCGTCAAATTGATTGGAGGTGGAAGGGCAAAAGTTCCCATTAATATAAGATCTTTTAGTAGGCCTACTCCGATATTTTGAAGCGAATGGGGGCTTCCATGGATCATTGGAATGCTTCCCGTAACTTGAGAACCATTGGGGAGGAAGTTTTGTTGATCGACGATTGTAATCCCTCCTTGAAAGGGAAATGTAATCTTCCTAAAATAGGTTGACACAACAGTATCCATGGCATATATCCATGGTCTTCCCAGTAGGATGTTGTAATCAAGATTTCTGTCGATTACCTCAACATCTATCTCTACTGTTCTCCCTCCTAGTTCAACCTTCAAGTTACTTAGAATACCATATGGGGTATATGCTCGTCCGTCAAATGCTTTTAATTTCGTCGAAGATCGTGACAAGGTTGGAGATCCTAAAGTTTTCCAGCAACTCATCGACATAATACATGTAGATTCCCCCTCATCAATAATTGTTCAATGAACAGTTTTGTTGAGGGCTTTCACTTGAACGAGGAAAGCTAGTTGAGCTGGTAACTGAGGATCTTATCCTTTATGATCGAAGGATACAAGATTGGAATCCCTTGGGTCTATCCCACCAATGGCTGACAATAAAGCTTGCTTTTGGGATGGGCAATTTTGTAGTACCTCAAGAGTCGACATAGCAGATGGCGATTGGGCCAAATCTTCCACTATATTATAATGTTGTGCCGCTCTAGCGCAGGGATTAAACGTCGACTTGTGTGCTACTCCCTTTGGCGGTTTTATTGTCAACTCGGGAATGATGGGTGGCACAACTTCTGTCCAAGTTGTTGTCAAACTATTAGGTTTATCTTTATCCTTGTTGTTCGACAACTGTGGATTCCCATAATCTTTGTTTCTTGTTGATATCAAAGCATCATTTTGCTATTTGTATACCGACAACATTAGCACTCGAGACGGGGAAGCATCTCCACTGTCAACCAGATTTGTTCCTGGATTTGGAAACGGATCAGTTAATACTGCCGAGGTTTTTGAATTCTTGAAGAATTTTTTAAGCTCAGCTCTGTGTGGACAATCTGCGGTCTGATGATCCTCATCGCATATAAAGCATGGATTTTTTGGTTTCCTATTTCCAGGACGGTTTGCAGAAGGTTTTTCAGGTAATGATTCTTCCTATATCTTCTTCTTGCCTTTGCCTTTCTTCTTTCCCCCTGGTTGCTTGGTTTCTTTGCCTTTATCTGTCGATACGGCATTTACTTCCAAGGCAAGAAGTTCCTCTTTTGCATTTTGACCGTAAATCTTACGGGCCTTTTTAGATGTAGCCTTTGTCAATTTCGTGTCTGTTGCGCCAATCATGCCATCACCGGCATGAGAGTCATTGTTTGATTTAGGAGGAGGAGGAACTGAGAATTCCGGTCTAGGAGCGTCAGGTATTTTATCGTAGAGCGTGCCGGACTGAGTGTAAATCAAGTCCAAATATTGCGCACGAGCGATAACCTGCTCTTTGGTGACGACTCCCCATTTTGCCACATCTTCCATGATGGGAGGCAGTAATGACTTGATAAACCATTCAGCTAAGAGCTAATCGGGAACATACATTTTCACCATTCTACGACGACGTCGCCACTCATGTATATGATCAGATATGTGAGTGGCTGTCGTTTGTTTGAAGTTGGTAAGAAGTTCCGTTCCCGTTTCGTACCTTATCGGTAAATGAAAATGGGTTAAAAAGGTTGTGGCTAGGGTATTGAAGTTGTCGAATGAAGCTCTAGGCAATTCGATATACCATTTTGTTGTTGGACCCGTTAACGTCCTCTGAAAAACGCGAAGCCTAATCGAATCATCGTTTAGGGTGTTTGATGAACACCACAGATGAAAGGTCATCACATGATTCGATGGATATTCACCCAGATTTACATTAAATTTAGGAATATCTGATGGAAGTTTATGTGGAATCGCTAGCCACCAAGGGGCGTAAGCGACTGGATCGTTTGTTAACCGATTTAAATCAGGTAGCTCTAAAGTTGCCACGAAGGGTAACTGTTGATTCAGGTTAGGTGAAGCATACCCAGGATAAGATGGGATTGCCTGAGCAGTTGGTCTTTGCATACCAGTATAATGCATTTGATGTTGGTAACTTTGGTAAGGTTGGTGGGCATGACCATTCTAAAATGGTTGATTTTGACCTTTTTGAATATACGGTTGCCCACTATTCGCAAATATTTGTTGTTCAGAACCTTGGTATACTTGTTGGAACTGCAGTTGTTGGTATTGCACTAGCCATGGTTGTAAAGCCATGTGTTGTTGCCCGATACTAACTGTTTGACCAAGATTAGGGGTAATTGTACCCGTTTGAACCTGTGTCATTCCACGATTTGACGATTGTGGTTGAGTTGTAGGGTCAAGGGGTTGTTGCATTACAACCTGAGAAACCTAAGGTTGGCATACAACAGGCAGCGCTTGAACTTGCGACACCGTCACAATAGTTGGCGTAGTTGGTATACTTGACATAGGTAAGCATTGTTGCATCGAATATACAACTCTTGGTTGTTGAGGTAGTATCGGTACCCAACCGCTTGAAGTACTTCCAGCATAACCCGAATTTTGTTGTGAACTCTCGTATGGCTATCCTCCCGGAGGGGATAATGAAAGGGCATACTGCCCCCCATACAGTGTTAATCCGGTACTTAAGGGAATGGTTTGCCCTTGAGGTCCGGGCTGCCAAAATTGACCTCCAAATGGATCAATTTGTTGAGGCTCAACATAAGAGTTTCCAGATATTATTCTGGATGAACAAACAGGAACAAACCATACCGTCTAAATGGCCCCTGAGTGGGCTCCTTCTAGCGATTGAGAGCTAGTTGGGACAGATGGTATACCAACGAACATTGTTGGAGTGATAGCAGGGAGTTCTGTCGTCGCTGTGTCAGATGACACAGTCCTAGATGTTGACGGTTGTTCAGACATTTCTAGTCTATCCAAAAGATTACCTAGCGTTTCTACAGGAGCTTCCGCTGGTGGTAGAATAACTTCTGATTAAGAAGGATACAGAGCGATCCTGACTCCAAATTGCGATGGAGTACTGGATTGAGGATCTTCCACAATCTCTTCTATAGCAATCAGACCAGGTGGAAGGGGTAGAGCGTCAGGTCCGTAGAATATTTTTGGTGCCGAAGAAGGTATGGAATCTGCAGCGATAGATGTTTAGGGGTCAACACTCTCCGAACCAGTTGTAAATGGAATGGGTTCAGTGATGCAAGTGTTTACCCTCAGACTAGGATCAGTACCACTATCCTTCTGTGGCTGCTGAATTTCTTCTGTAAAGGCAGGGATACCAGAAATGTTTGGAGTAACCAGAATCTCTAATGTTGTTGGAACACTTGTTCTAATTTTAGCAGGAGATTTGGAACCGGTTAAACGAGTTCGCTTTGTCCGTACTGGCTTCGATTCAGGAGACAAAGACGGTTGACTTGTAAGCCTCTGTGAACGACAGGGTTTCAATTAACTTTCTTCCACGATTTCGGATTACTCGATCAACTAAAAATAAAGGGGAAGTATGTTTCCGAATTAGATGAATTTTAGACGCTTTGACACAACTTGTTTTTTCAATTTTTAAGAGTCGATAAAAAACAAAAGATGACTCTAGTCGCCTTCAATTTTTAATGAGCCTGAAGTGACAAGTGCTCAGATGGACCTTTTCCGTTAAGGAGTCTGAAAAGGAACGAAAGGGACTGATCTGGAAATCTAGGTAGAGGGATTACCAAACCAATTGCAAAACTGCAGAATACATTTTATGGTATGGCAGTCAATCTTCCCGAATGTTCTGTTCAATGCATTGCGATCGATAGGGCGGCAGACATGACTTCCTATGGATAAAGGATTAAGCCTATTGTGGTCTCCCAAAATATACTTGACAGTACGTGGGAGCACAAGTCCGTACTGGCACTTATCGTCTCAAAGTGGAGGAATCACCCAACCATCAGTGAGAAAAACAGTTACCAGGCTTTACGACGCCGGAATACATCTCTAGCCTAGACTTCTAAATGTTGTGCGTTAGGTTCCAAAGCGTTGTTAGATTCATTGAATTTATTTTATATTTGATCTTGTTTATGAAGTTTTCCTTTCAGGTTCACCACGAGATGTAGATGTGTAATTCCTAAAATGCAATCTAAGATGATAAATAGTCTTTTATCTTCTTTGTGCAATGAAAATTCTAGCTACTAAGGAAAGAGAGACAATATTCTTTCACAAAGAGCAAAGAGCACACTCTAAATGCACTTTCCTAAATCAAACCAATCAAACAATCTAAATGCAAATGCACATGCATGTATTTGTTTTCGGCTTTCTTAGTATGTGAATGGAGAAAAGAAAGCTAATGCACAAATCTGAATTACTTTTCAAGCGACAATTATCAACAAGTTTCTTTTCGAAATCAAAAATGGAGGTAATCACAACACTTTACGATTTGAAAATGAATACTTGCTTTCGACACTAGAAAAATTACAAATTCAGATAAAATAAAATAGTAACAGGATAATCGACTATCTACAGCAACCAAACTCTTTCCTATGACTGAAAATGACACTTGCGACGCTTTCAAATCAAAGGACGACAGTACGATTACGTTACTTTTGAAAAGGAGAACTGAAAATGACTCAACAAATACACAAAAACATTTATAGTTCTTTTGTACAAAGGAGGCGGAATAACAACAAGGAAAAGGGGTTTCAAACAGAGATATACTGATCACAGGCAGCAAAATTCATGAATAGAACTGGAAAGAATGAATCACAGGAACCAAAACTGAACAATGCCTAGTCTGATCAGTGCACCTGTAACATAGGGAATTTGAAATGCAGCGCACCTACTACACTCGGGAAGTGCGCTGAATTTCAGATTCACAGAACAGTACCTGCACTGGGCCAAAGATGAGACTTTGCTTGGGTTCTGGGTCACAGTTTGCAGTTCAGTTCATGGGTTTTGGCCGAGCAAATGGTAATCAGTAATGCAACAATCAGGGGTAGATCTAAGGAGGATCTAAGAGCTATCACAAGGGGCAATTAGAGAGTTTGTAAATCAGTTGTTTAATTTATAAACAAATCCCGGATATTGACTGAAGCGGCATTTATTTACTTTGCATTTGCATAGCAAATTTAGTTTGAAAGATACCTGGCTCGACTTCAAGCTCCGTCTGTAAGTTTATAAAATAGACAACAAGGAAGATAAACAAACAAACTAATTCGTCCCCAGCAGAGTCGCCATTTTGTTACAGGGAAAAGTGTCTACACAGAACTGCTTATCCCACTAAGGTGTGATAGCTACCTTAGAAACAAACAAAGTAAAGCTACTTTCATTTTTCCTTTATGAAGTATATATGAGAGAAGAACAAAGAAGACCAACCTCTGTCTTACGCTAATCTCATAGTTCGATTCCTCTCTCTCTTGATAGACTTTTGCTACTTGTTCCCTTGCACACCCAGCTTCACAGAGTACCTGTAAGATCACAGTAGCATAACACTATACAAGAACATGGATCTATAATCATAAACAATCTAGGATTAGATGTAAATTGACCACACAAATGCAGAAAACATAAATGACACAAGAGTATGGAGGAAAACTTGAATATCTTTTATTCATAAACAAGAAAGAGCCAAGGGGAGTTATAGCCAGTTTTTCTGACCCAGCATCATCCTCTCAGCAAGAAAGCCCCTCTTCACCTCATACAAAGATTAAATCACCCAATAATCTGATGTTGTCTCAAGAAACCGACAACAATTCCTTACAATATGCAAAATTCCAGCCTCTGGATCTCTGGGATGAGGGATCCATATAGATATCTATAAGGGAGATGAGTCAGATTGTGATTTGACTAGTGTCTTCCCTTTGATAGTTCTTGCTTCCACTTGGAGATTGATGATCTCTTACTCATCCTTGGTCGAATTCAGAGAGGCAAGTGTCACAGGAGAAGTTTTTGGATGTTTCCTTGCCTCTCCACCTCGCGGAATGACACTGCCATTTGTCACTTCTCGCCCATCGCACCCCATAGAAGGGCTTTTTGAAATGAAACGCACCCACACAGTGTGTTTAGGTGAGATGCAACGCACTTTTCCTATGGAGTAGCTGAAATGATCCTGTTTTGACCAGTTCTGAGCAGTTTTTCATGGAGAACTTCTGGGAGAAGCTGTAATCAGTTGACCTTGTTTCTTTAGGGGTTAGAACAAAACTTTTAGGGACTTAGGAACCCTTGGTTTATGGACATTTCATGCTTGGGGTTGTAGTGCCCAAAAATGTCTATAACAGGTGGGAAGAAGAGGTTTGAGTCTATTGGCAACAACCTTGGATATTATTTTGTAAACCACATTGCACAATGCTATGGGTCTAAACTTATCTAGAGTTTGGGCATTGTCCTGTTTAGGGATTGGAGAGGTGAAGGAGGTGTTGAGAGCCTTCCAAATAGTTCTATTCCTCCTAGTATCTTATACTACATTTAGAATGTCTTGTTTAACAATATTCCAGCAAACTTTAAAGAAATATACATTGAAGCCATCAGGGCCTGGCGCTTTACCATTCTGTATTTCCTTGAGGACCTCACTGACCTCCTCTTCAGTCACTGGTCTATTGAGGTTGAAATGATCCTATCTAGACACTAGTCTTGGTATATGTCTTGTTCAGTCCTTGATGAAATGTTCTCTGTCCGGAACGGTTTCCTTTGCTATCCCACGAAAGTGTTGAACTAAAACAGATTCTATGTCTTCGTGGGAACTAAGAAGCTGCCCTCCCTCATCCTTGATCGAAGAGATTCTATTATGAGCTATGTAAGCCAAGGTGGATCTATGGAAAAATATGGTGTTTCTATCTCCTTCTTTTAGCCATTGCACTCTAGATTTTTGTCTCCAAAATATTTCTTCTTGTTTACATAAGTTCTCCCAATCTTGCTGAAATTTGGTGGCTTGATCATTTCTAACTTTATCAAAGCCATCCATGATAAGGGTTTGGTTGAGTTCCTACAATTTGTTTTCAACAACTTTTTTTCCCTCAAAAATATTACCAAATTCATTCTTGTTCCAATTTGTTAGCCTGAGCTTGATGCGTTTTAGTCTTTTGTGAAGAAGAAACATTCTTGTACCCTAAATATGCAAATCTTCAGAATAGCAACTTGAAATGTTGCTGATGAAATCTGGATGGGTGAGCTAGATATTCTCAAATCTAAGAAGTCTATTCCTGGGGGTACCAATGCCCTGAACTTCCAGTTGAACCGGCCAGTGATCTAATCCTCCAAAGGGGAGAATTCTCGCTACCATTTCCTTATCATTGAGCATAAGATCCTCTGATATGATGAATCTGTCTAACTTTGAGGCTACTTGAGAATCTCTTCCTCTTTTATTGTTCCAAGTAAAGAGACCATTACTCGAAACAATGTCAAATAGCTTCATATTATCCATAAAAGTTTGAAAAGCTAAGTAGTCTTTGTTTAGAGTTCTGGTTCCCTCTTTTTTCTGCGATAGTGATTTGATCATGTTGAAGTCTCCACCCATAACCCATGGTACTCTACATATCTCTCTCTGAGATCTACAAGAGAATCTATAAACCTGAGTTTGTCATCCGTTCTCTGAGGGCCATAAACATTTGTGACTAGATAGGTCTCCCTATCCCCTATAGGCTGAATAACCACTGATAAATAATTTCTAGAAGCCTCAGCATCTATTATAGCAATATTTTGGGGGTTCCAAAGAGTTAGTATGCCTCCTACTTTATTTTCTGACTTGACTTCTAGAAAGTCAAATTGATTCAGCCATTTGCTATATATTTCTTTAATGTTTTGAATGGAACATTTAGTTTCCTGGATAAAAATCATATCCGGAGCTTCTTGTTTCATTATGTTACTATGTAATATTTGTTTCCTTTTAATACCTAGACCCCTAATATTCCAAGAAGTGAAATTCATCATTAAAGATTTGTGAAGGAGTAATTGGTTAGGTCTTTCATCTTACCTGAATCTATCATTAGCTTGCCACATTCCATCAAAAGCTCATTCTGCTTTTTTCTCCCTCTTTTCTTTCTTGGGTATCTAGGTGCTAATCCTGGTGAGTTTTTCATAGTTTTCACACCTTCGTTACCTTGTCTTGCAGTGTTACTTTACCTATCAATCCCTTTAGCTTGCGTTTTCCATAAGTATCTACTGTACTCTAGTGAACTCTTCTTGAGGTAACAAGTCTACCCATCCCATGGTTCCCTATTTCAAGAACTCTTCCAAATCTAGGTGTTCTCTATCAAGAATCTCCTGTAGTTCATGGTCCTCCATTTCCATCTCGCTCTGGGTCATTTCCTAGTCCATCTTTAGTTCTACATCGCTCATCATAGCCTCTTTCGGTTTATTATTATCCTTTGTTTGATCTTTATCTTCTTCTTTCTCCTTCTCGACTGGAATTCCCACCATTCCTTGATCTACTTTTGTTATTTCTTCTTCTTCTTCCTCGAGTACTTGGTACTTGTTCAAACTAGCCTATGGCCCTTTTTCCCCCTTTTCCTCTATGGCTCACTTTGTGAAAGCTTTCAGCATCTTTCATTGTGGTGGCTTCGCTCTTATTCTGTATTTTGCTGGGAGGGAAATCCATAAAAAGGTGCCCATGCTCATGGCATCTGTGACATCTAAATGGAATATGTTCATAATCTACTATTTGTACCCATTCTTCATCAAAAACTTCCAAGATAACCTCATCCGATAGAGCTCTGGAGAGATCCATCTCCACACAAATTCGTGCAAAGGAAGTGTATTTTCCCCTTCTAGTGGCTTCGGAAGCTTTGACAAAAAACCTTAATTCATTTCAATGGCGGATAACGATTCTGTTTGCCAATAATCAAGAGGAAGGGAGTAAAGTCTTACCCATACCAGAACCAACGTGAAAGTCTCCCACTCTGGGACAAATACATCATCCACAGCCGCATATAGAGGCCTGCAGCTGTGTAGAAGTACGACCCCCCTTCAAACACTCTGTCTTTATCCTCAATATTTGTGAAGACCACAATAAAGAATCCCTTTGACCCAAGATGTAGGTCAATGCTTCCTTTTGGTTTCCAATGGTATTAATCCATTTATGTAATGCCTTTTCAGTGGGCCATACTCCCATGAATTTACAAATGATAACATATGTCTACATGTGGTCGCTGTGAGCCTGTAAAGTAGGATCACTCAGAACTACTCTGGGTGTGACTTTAGTTTTTGGTTTACATGGTCCCTTTTGTGCCTTGGTTTTTTCTCCCTATTCCTTGTCGTCTTCCTCCTTTCATTTTGTGCTATTATTCTCCCTTGATTTGATTCCCTCTTCCTCTTCTTCCATGCTTTGTTTCCCTTCTTCTGCAAGACCTCTGACCTCTTCTATTGGCTTCTTACCTCGGTTGGCTATAGGTTGTTTGTAGGAGGGAGTGGAGCTCCCTCCTTTGCGCCCTTCCATGCAGTTCAACACCTACTAAAGACTGTAATCCCTAGCTATTCGTCCCTCCTGCTTTCTGCCAAAGGAGGATACCAACACAAACACATATATACAAAAAACCGCAATCAATACCCTAAACAATCACTATTGTATTATCATATAGGTGGAAATACATAGGAATTATACAAAGCCTTAGTGCTCACAGCTAGCTAGCTCTCAGTACAATTCCCACAGATGCTCACAGCCAATATTGGCTTCTCCCCAACCTTCCTCTCTACCCTCCAATCTCCTATTTCCTTGTGTTGTTCCTTGTGGATGATCTGCCTTTAACCAAGTGGAAAACCTCCTACCCAGTGGATGATCTCTTCCAAAACTGCACAATCCTCAAGGATTAAATCCTTGACTGCATGCATGAGTTTTCTCTTTGAGAAAACAAATGCAAAAGATACTACATTGTCCTTGACTTTAATCTCAACTGGGTCTTTCTTAGAATAGACATGCATAAGTTTCTGATGAGGGAATCTTCAGTTGACTGGAGTAGCACTAGTTGAGTGCATGCATGGATCAACTGACTCTTAACACTCTATTAGTTCCTCAAACAGTTCGGAACTAATTTAACTGGACTTAACTCAGTAAAATGAGTTAACTAATTACAACTCAAATATAACTCAATCTTATCTCCTTAATTTAAAGGATAATTCTTGCATGACTTCAGAAAGACTTCTAACTTGAATTTCTCCAACTAATTAATTTAAAATTAATTAATTAATTAATTCCAAGTAGTTGTTAAGACTAAATTCGATTTTAATTCACAATTTAATTCAAGGAAAAATTAAATTGGAATATTATTGTTGCCATCTCTCAACACTCCCTCTCAACAAGAAAGGGATTATCTACGATCCTGATCCTATCTCTGTGGAACTCGAATTTACACTTTGACAATGCCTTTGTCAAAATGTTAGTATTTTGCTCCTTTGTCAAAATATACTGCAACAACATGATCCTCTCGACTTGTGAAAAGCCATGGGAAACTGATCTTGCCTTATGCTTCTCCACACTACCATCACGAGGTTGCTTTACCTTGTAAAGCTAAAGGAAACTCACAACTGACTTGTTCTCTAGTCTTGTAACCACGTCCCAAACACTGTTACAAACTATGGAGTCATACTCCTCCACCATAGCATCAACCTAAATCGGCTACTACACTACTTCCTCAAAGGAATATGGCTCGGTCTCAACATATTCCTCTATCTACATTGAGAAGATGGTGCTCCTACAATCTCTCTCACATCCTCCAACAATCTATTAGCTTCTCTTGTGCACTTCCTTCCATCTCTAGATGATTTTGCTTGAGTGGATGTCTCCACTCCTAGAAGCTGCTTCGAATCAGTATGAGGCTCCTCCTCCTTAGGAACCAACATTTCCTCCACAACCTGTAATTGGAGCTCGCTCTCAAGGGAAACTCACATGGCCTTCTGCTCATCCAAATTGAGATCTCTTCGAACCACTATCCTTCGACTGGTAGGAAAGTACACCCTATAGTTGTGAGGCGTATCAGTGTACCCCACAAATATCCCCAACTCTACTGTCGGATCAAGCTTCTTCCGTGCATCCTTTGTCACATTGAAATATACCTATGAGCCAAAGATCGTGAAGTGACCCACATCTGGTCACTTACTAGAGAAAGCTCCCTCTGGTGTCTTCATCCCAAGTGTGCGATGCAGGATTCTATTATGCAAATAGACCAATGCGTTGCATTCCTCAGCCCACAAGGGAAGTAGTAGGCCTTGGTCATGCAACATTGCCCGTGTTGCCCCTACAATAGTTCTGTTCTTCATCTTGGCCACCCCATTCTGCTGTGAGTTATGAGGTGTCGTCAACTCTCGTTTAATTCCTTCCGCTGCATAGAAGTCCTTAAACTCTTGAGAGACATATTCTCCAATGTTGTTGCTTCCCAAGGCCTTGATCTTCTTCTGTGACTCTTTCTCGACCAAAGCTTTGAACTCACAAAACTTTGTGAATGTTTGGTCCTTCTTTTGCATGAAATAAATCCAACATTTATTAGAATAGTCATCAATGAAAATCATATAATACCTTTGCTTTGTTGTGGATGCCGTAAAGAATGCTCCAGACAAATCAGTATGAACTCGCTCTAAGATAGCCTTTGCCTGACTGTCTCGATCATGAAAGGAAGACTTGGTGTACTTTCCCAAGGTATAACCTTTGCATGTGTCAACTTGCTCAAGTTTACCTTTGGGAAGTCTTGTAGATATCTATTGCATTATCTTCAAAGCCCCATGATGGAAATGGCCCAACTGCCTGTGCCACAACTTGCCAATTTCTTGGATTTGCACCAATTATTCTTTCTTACTCAATGTTGAATAATCATCTACCTCTAGTTTATAGAGATTCTTCACTCGAATCCCTATCATCTTGGTCTGACCCATGTTTATGTGTCTTAGGAATGCCTTTCCTTTACTGAAGACAACATCATAGCCTTTGTCCTCCAACATCGCGACCAATACCAAGTTCTTCTTTAGTCTAGGCACATACATCACATCTGTCAAGGTGAGAGGAGATCCATGCTCCCTCTAAAAAGCAACCATGCCCACTCCTAAAACACTATACCTTCCATCGTCACTCATCTCTACGTGCATCTTGAGGTTTTTCTCCCCCAAGGCACTGAATAAATTTTTTATCACAAGTAATGTGGAATGAGGCTCCACTTTCAATATACCACTCACAACCCATCATCGATGACACCATGCATGCAATGAGGGTAAAGACCATTTCGAACTGAAAGGCTAATGCCTCACCTTCCGATCCTTCCGAGGATCCCTTCTTGGACTTCTTCGATGGGCAATTAGTCGCATAATTTCCCATCTTGTGACAATTAAAGCATCTTACTTTAGACATGTCACATTCTTCCCTCCATGAGAAGAATTCGATTTGAAATGGGAAGCCTTCAACTTCCCTTTCCTTGCATTACTTGCTAAGGCCATATTTTCTTCATCATCAGTCCTGGATGAAGAACCATCTCGTGTGCTCCTCCTGATCTCCTCCTGCATAAGATTTGACCACAGTCATTCCCAATCCGATAGTTTCTCTCTTCCATTCACAAAGTCCTGGTAGCTATTCCAACTCTTTGGAAGGCTAAGGAGAGTGAGGCTCACCATATCAACATCGGCAGTAGTTATTCCCACACTGCCAATCTCATCTCTGCAGGTGGTGAGCTTGTTTAGATATGTGGAAATAGTATCGCGCTTCTCCATCTTGATTCTTCGAAACTTATTCTTGAGTGCCAATTTCCTCTGGTTGCTACTATTTTTGTAGAGGTCCTTCAATGTCTTCCACATTGAAAATGGAGTATCCTTCCCATGGAGACTCGAGACAATATGGTCTCGAACTCCCTCAAGGATGATCCATTTCACCTTCGCCACACACTTCTTCCACTCAGCCAAATCTTGTGCATTAGTTGAAGTTGGCTTTGGGATTTCTTGATCAATGAATTCCTTCAAGCCATTGTGTTCTAACACAACCTCCATTATATCTTTCCATGCTATGTAACTCGAGCTACCTTCCAAGGCATACTCAACTCTCAAGCCATAGAACGCCATTGGCCAACCTTGAAGTATGATATGAATTTGATTTGCACCTGCAACCCTGAACTTCAAACTTCGAATTCTCTTCTCAGTATACTCTTCACAGCTCTAATACCATGTAGATAATCTGATGGTAGGTTAACCCGATAATGAAATATAAATCAAATCAGAATACTATAACCTACTTCTACTACCAATTTTTGGAAGCTTAAAGATCGAGCTAAACAATATAACCAGAAGAAGAAGAATCAATGGCACAATACACATGAAAATATTTTGGGGAAATCCTGAGCAAGAAAACCCACACTATTGTATTATCATACATGTGGAAATACATAGAAATTATACAAAGCCTTAGCTCTCACAGCTAGCTAGCTCTCAGTACAATCCTCACAAATGCTCATAGCCAATATTAGCTTCTCTCTAGCCTTCCTCTCTGCCCTCCAAGCTCCTATTTCCTTGCGTTATTCCTTGTGGATGATCTCCCTTCACCCAAGTGGAAACCCTCCTACCCAATGGATGATCTCTTCCAAAACTGTGGAATCCTCAAGGATTAAATCCTCAACTGCATGCATGAGTTTTCTCTTTGACAAAACACATGCAACTGATAGTACACTATCCTTGACTTTAATCTCAATTGGGTCTTTCTTATAATAGACATGCATGAGTTTCTAATGAAGGAATCTTCAGTTAACTGGAGTAGCACTAGTTTAGTGTATGCATGCATCAACTAACTATTAACTCTCTATTAGTTCCTCAAATAGTGCGGAACTAATTTAACTGGACTTAACTCAGTAAATTGAGTTAACTAATTACAACTCAAATATAAATCAATCTTATCTCCTTAATTTAAGGGATAACTCTTGCATGACTTCAGAAAGACTTCTAACTTGAATTTCTCCAACTAATTAATTTAAAATAAATTAATTAACTATTTCCAAGTAGCTGTTAAGACTAAATTCAATTTTAGTTCACAATTTAATTCAAGGACAAATTAAATTGGAATATTCTTGTTGCCATATTTCAACACTTTCTACTTGTCAAGAAAAAGAAATATTATTTTTGTAAATTATAAGAATGAGTTTCTTGTTCATTTCATAGGTCTAGGAAAGTCAAAGAATCAAATTCGTGTTAAAGAGCTCTTCTTGAGCATGAATATGCGTCAACCTAGTGTCAAGTAGCCCTCCAAGACAAGCACCATCCTCGAAAGAAGAAGACTTCAAGAAAAACAATGTGAAAAACAGTCAAGTCAGCTTCAAAGTATATATAGATGACATGTCAGATCAATAAAAGGATGCAATGGTTCACTAAGTTCACATTAGCTTCCATACATGGACTAGAACCTATAAATACGTAGTTGGAGTAATCATAAGAGGACATAACTTAGGATCATTCTGAAACTTCGATGGCATAGTAAGGTAGAGTATCTCGGTGATAAGCAGAGTGACATTTTCGCATAAGATCTATGAAATCTCAGGCAAAGAAAGTGACACATAATCTCGGGTATCTCTGGGATTTTTTTTGGGAAAAGCACTTCGGATACCTCTGCTATCTTCAGTGATGATGACAGTGAAATATAACAGTCTCATGACCGTGGTCTCTTCTCAATTTCATTGACGACTGTCTTAGAAGTTACAGTCTCGACATGCATATGAAGAACCTCAGTCATACTCTGTCTTGGCTTATATATATATATACACAGTCATAGTCTTGATCTCGCAGCCTTGATGTATCTACGATGGAGAGGATCATACAGTCCCAGAATATCATCAAGACACAATCATGATCTAAGTATAGTCACAACCATGGTCTCAAGAAGATATCTGTGGTAGTGCAACAAGATGACACAGTAATGATTGTGCAGTTGAGATGATGGAACAATGATCTATGTGAATATTGAGTATTGGTGTAGAAGCAATGATCTCATTGTCATAATGAGTATCTCAGTAGAGGCACAATAATGTTCTTAGTGATGATAGTAGCAAGGAAAATCTGAGTGGTCCAGTGATGATGAAATCAGCAATGACGAAGAAGAGGATTGGTGTCTTGGTCTTGGAGTGTCCTAATAGGTCAAGGGTCAAGGTCTTCGTATTCATCAATTGGAATTGCTATAAGAATATTTTTTTGCAGGTTTTCCTCTCTAAGAGGAAGAGGTTTTGTTCCTAGTAGAAATCCAACATCTTGTGTTCTTGTCTCTTGTATTTTGGTAATTGTTTGATGAAATAATAAATACACATACTAATGGTATCAAGATAAGATTGTGCTAATAAGAAAAAAGTTAAAATAACTCACAAATAGTTATCATGTGAAGAAGAATCATATAAACTACATTTTTCCTAGATTCTTCAACATGGTTTTGGAGCTATGGTTACAATCAAAGGAAGGGAAGAAAAGCGACATTTCAAGAATCTATCTTCTAGCAGGGCATCAAACCAAGCTAAAGGACATCAAGGTCTACATTAAAGAAACAAACCCTGATATTGATAAAAGCCTAGAAATCTACAAAAACAGTCTACATCAGCAAGTTTGTCTATACAATCAAGGAGATAGTCTACAGTAGCAAGAACTTGTGTCTCCACAGTCCTCATCAAAAGGCCACCAAGACCCTCATCAATATGTCTACAAAACAAGACAACTCGAAGGATTTGAAAATGAATATCACATCAACTTGGAGAAAGTTGAAACCCTAGCAACAATCCTGATCTACAAAATAAGGAAAATCATATTGAAGGCACTATCATCTCCAAGGTTCTAATATCAATCAAGGATCATAACCTTTCCCTAGAAGAAGAACATCCGAGGAAGAAACTAATCATCCTCATCAAAAGGGAGCAACCTCTTCCATTTAAGGAAAGGCTTTCTCACTTGAAAGAAGATCATCTGAGAAGAATCCCTCATACATCTTCTTCAACCTTCACCAACATGATCAAGGTGAATCTTTCATCTTCACATGACAAGTAAGAATATTTTCAATTTATAAATTTTTTTAAATGAATTCATGAATTGCAAGGAAATTTATAAGTTGATGGGTCATCAAAATCCCTTGTATGGAGAAGAAGGATAGTGATAGTCCTCTAAGAAGCTGAAGTCACTAAAAGGTCTACTCTAAAGTTTTGGAAATGAATACTTATAAGATCCCCTCATATAGAAATACTGGATACATCAAAGAAAATGTATAAGATAGACTCATTCTCTAAATGTGAAATGAAGAAGGTCACATGAAATTTTATCTACACGGAAGCAAAGGTATCAAAGGATGTAGGGTACTTTCATAAGGTCCCATCAATAAGATCAAGGAATGAAGATAACCATCACTGATCTATAATGCACTAATAGATAATGAAGGTAACAAATATCTATGAGTTACCTCATTCGACAACTTATGGTCTCTATGATAGATAGAGAAAGACAAGTCAATGACAAAAATATTGAAGGTCTAAATAACTCAACCATGTATAGAAAGGAAAGGAATGGTCGTCAAGCAAGAAAGAATAAGTATAGCTAAGATTCAATGCTATAGAAAGATTTTGGGAGCTCATATCAATGAAATATGGAGGAAGATGAAGAAAAGGACCAAGGAAAGAGGGAGTAACAAATCTCTCCTCTGAGTAAGATAGTATCCCTTACAAAATGGTCTTATCATACGCTCTTAAATCTTGTGTTATAAGATATGAAAATGATAATAAGATGCATCATGGAATCATGGAAGCATCATAAAGAAGAGATTGTGACATCACCATGGGAATCATGAAGGAAAAGATCCATGAAAGACAAACATGTAGGATATGTAGCTCTTGGGAGCCTCAATGGACGTTGAAGGAAGGAATGGAGCAATCTAAGGCTCATCATAAAAAAGGGAAACATTCACCAGTTGGGGATATACAATCCTCAAAATTTTCTGATGGAATCCTCATCGTAGGGTTCACTAATCTAGAGAGGAAGTAAGTGTTTCAACAAAAAATCCAACTTATGGAATCCATGAAATGATGATATGATGACGTGAAATAGATAAATGGATTGAAGATATTTTCAATCAAGGAAGCTACTGCAAGAAACTTTGATGACCTAAAGGTAAAATAAGGTATGTATTCTTGTGTTTAATATTATAATATCATGTCATACGGTTGTAGGCAACATGGATCATTGCTTCTACCTTAAGAAGCATGATCAAGAAGAAAAATGATTTTGTCCTCTGAAAGGATGCAGGAAGGCATAGGTCACACTAGATGAAATCAACATAATATGTCCTCATACAAAGTACGAGATGGTTGACTACAATGAAGAAACTCTGATTGAAAGCCAATGGGAATGAAATGTGTGAGGAAGGAAGAGATCATGAGATATGCAGCCATGATGAAGGAAATCAACATCCCAAAGACCAAGAAGATTTGACTAGGAAATCTCCTAAGAAGATATGAAGATTCTGAGGAAAGTATAATAATGAAGACCCTTGAAAATGGATATCTTTGGGAGATGTATCAATATGTGTGCAGGATGCTGATACCTACAAGAAGATGTCATGATGAAGATCCATCTCGTAAGGTATGATTTAATTTAATATGATGTTTTGATTTCCTTAATAATATCTGGATAATGCAGGGCTACTCGAACAAGAGTTGTAAATACAAGTACAACTAGCATTGACGTGGTGGATGGTAGAAGCATGACGAGAAGGAAGTAGTGATATAACGAAGGTTCCAGATATGAAAAAGGCCACTTTCCATGAATAAAGGATTGACATGATGAAATAAGGAGGAAGGTGATCGATGGTTATATCCCTGCAAGGAAGAAGGTCAACTAATTTTCATGTCATGAAGGAGAGAAGTTGATCAAGCAGCTGAAGGACCCACGAAGAAAGAAGTTGTTGATATATAGAAGAGTCCCAAGCTAAGAGGGAGATCTAAAAGGTCCCTAATCAAGAGGGACCTTGGATTGGATCATCCTTGATTAAAAAGGAGTGATGGTTGTCTTTTTCAATTTCATGTGTCATGCTCTAGACCAGGACTAACAACCATAATTATAGGTTAAGGCCATGAATGGAAATGTAGACACATGATAGACACAACATTCTTGTCATCACTTTGGAAGAAAGAATGGAGGGTTGGGTAATCATCTGGCATCTGATGCTCTTTAAAGACGCGTAGGGCATCCAAGATAACAGTAGGCAAGAGGACTAATATTCTTTGAGGGCTGGGAACCCAAGATAAGAATAGTACTAGAAGGTCATACTGGATGAACACCCTCGTGGGTATGTACCTTGAGAGACAATGATAAAGGTGTCTATACTCGCGAGCATTGTGCTCTTACCTTATAATGTTGTTAGTCAAGGCCTTGCTATAAACAATGTCGGTTACTATGATGCTATATAGATGGGTTACCAATCTAATTCTTCTTATGAGAAATTCTTCATATTGAGAATGACCAAGTACCATTATAAATACCTCCCTAGTTACAAGGGAGTGTTGAAGAAAGTGTAACTAGGTTCAAAATTTGCAAATGTGATTTTGATCTTTATACGTGTAAAGAAAAATAAATATTATTTTTGTAAATTATAAGAATGAGTTTCTTGCTCATTTCATAGGTCTAGGAAAGTCAAATAATCAAAGTCATGTTAAAGATCTCTTCTTGAGCATAAATATGGGTCAACCTAGTGCAAGTAACCTTCAAAGACTAGCACCATCCTCCAAAGAATAATACTACCAGCAAAACGATGTTAAAGACAGTCAAGTCAGCTTCAAAGTATATATAGATGGCACATCAGCTCAACAAAAGGAGGCAACGGTTAACTACGTTCACATCAACTTGCATACATGGACTAGAACCTATAAATACGCAATTGGAGTAATCACAAGAGCACATAACTTCGAATCACTCTGAAACTTCGATGGCACCGTAAGCTAGAGTATCTCGGTGATAAGCATAGTGAAATTTTGGCATAAGATCCTTGAAATCTCAGGCAAGCACAGTGACACATAATCTTAGGTTTCTCTGCCACTTTTTGTGGGAAAAAGGACTTCAGATACCTCTGCTATATTCGGTGACGATGACAGTGAAATATAATAGTCTCATGACCATGGTCTCTTCTCGATTTTAGTTACTACTGTCTTGGAAGTTATGGCCGACCTCCGACTTACGCTAATAATCTCTAAAGGTTGTTTTAATTTGTGAAATGAAATGTCAAGGAAATCAAGAAGGGACACTTCAACTTTTGGAATTGCACCAATATTGAATTGAGAATAGAAGTTCCATCATTGAGGCAAAAAGGGTTGAAAGAAGAAGAGTGAGTTTAATTGGAAATCACCGAAGAAAGGAGGGCCTACGCTTATTAAGAAGGGAAGCGTTGCGTGCAGATTTGTAGTTGTACCGAGAATCCTGGGCAATCGTGGCAGGCCACTGCCATCGAATTATAAAGTGAAAATTTACAAAAACTTCTATGGAGAGAGATTTGAAAGTTATGAAATTAAAACTGCCATCGAATTATAAATTGAAAATTTACAAAAACTTTTATTGAGAGAGATTTGAAAGTTATGAAATTAAAACACAACAAATTTGGATAGAAAGTAAAAAGAGATTTTTGTCATATCTAAATATATTTTTTAGCTCAAGTTTAGAGGTTTGTTTTACAGCCCAGTATAATGTGGAAAGTGTCTTTGGGTTATTAAAGTTAAAATTTTGCTAATTTTTCTAATTTTGCTAACATTGGTTTCAATTCTAGCAGGATAGCGTCTACTTTCTTGTTCAGTTCTTGATTTCTCGACATCCAATTCTAGAATTTAACCTGTTGTGTGTGCTTATTGGCCTTAAATCCTAATAAATCCTAATAAAGTAGAATATGAAGGATGTTGCAGAGACATTGGAGCATATGCAGAATTATTGAAAATCAAAGTAGCATATATGAAAGATTTTGTAGGATCCATGGAGGCATCTATATCTTTACTTTGCTTTTCATTTTCAATTGATGGAAGGAAGTTTAAGTTCTAAAAAAATAGTATTGTTATATTCGTTTCCCAAACAATTATTTTTATAAAACAAAGTCTATGGATCACAAAAATTTGAATTCAAAAACAAAACAAAATTGTTGTTTTATTTTACATTGTTTTTGAATTAAAAACAAAATTGTTATTCAATTTTACATTTTTCAACTTAATAATGTCCTCAACTACCCTCTGCCACTTTAGGAATGAATGCAATTAGGCATGGTTTTTGCCATAACAATTATATCTCAGAGAGTGCAGATTTCCCGTAAAAAACTAAAAAATAATGCAGTTTGTTCTTTACGATCATAATATAAAAACAATTATTTATTAATCTGTTGAGACGTGGGCCGTGGGAATAACTTTGACAAGGACTGTTGAGACGTGGGACATGGGAATAACTTTGACAAGTACTGTTGAGATGTGGGTTGTGGGAATAAATTTTACAAGGACTGCAGGTTGCATCTGACGATGGTATCTATGAAGGTGCACGTATCTTATCTACTATTCCCCTATGGAATATCTGTCACATAACATTCCAAAACATTAGCGCAAACACTTCCCTCCTCCACGAACTCATTCAATATGGTTCCCGAAACTTCTCTTTATATAAATGAGTAATCTCTCCACATAGGGTCATTGTAGATTACAATTTATTTATTTGTTTGGTTGATAATTACCAAGGAAACCCTGTGATGGTCTCCACTATTACATATGATAAGAAACCAAATGGAGGAAGAAAATATTTTTGTCAACACTGTGTGTGTACATCGACCTCTGTCTCATCAAAATGACCCTGCGAATCCATTTGTGAAGGAGTAGTGTTAATTCCATAAGGGAACAATACTTAGATTTCTGAAGCCATGAGTTTATTTCATGTGCAGGTGGCTCAAGCTATAATTTGTATCATCTTATTTATGTGTTATTGGAGTGAAGATGGCCATGAAGTGCTCTCAAGAGATCAAGTATCAATAATTATTTTAGAAGAGTTGATGTTGGTGAGGAGCGACATATCTTTGCAACATTTATTTTAGCATTAATTTAGTGACAGAGTCCGAACCTGGATAACACAAGTACTGTGCATATATTTGTGTACATAGTTTGGATGTATGAGGGAAAAACAAAATTCTTGGTAGAAAGGAAGTACTGGCGATGAATGGACCCCAAGAGAGTAACATAGATTTAGGACCTACAATATAAAAATATTTTTCCTACAAGAGTCTAGAATAATCCATCGATAAGTTATACTATTGAACTTGACCTGTAGATAGTTGAATCCTTAACAACTGAATCATCGAATTAATTAAGTGAGGCTCCCATTTAAAGGTAATCGACTTGCATAGTTAAGATGAACCTCTATTGAATTAGTTGGGTTCGCATCAGTCGACATGAAGTATCGCATGTGGAGTCGGTGTAGTCAGGGAGTGTTAGGAGTCAGGAGAGCATAGGGAAACTAGTCAAGAAACAATGTTGACCTCTGACATTATGTCAAGGCGCAACCTCCTGACTTACATGCCATTGGCATCCGTGGCATGGAAATTTACAAAGGGACATGATGGTATAATATCAAGAGGTTGTTTTCATTTGTTAAATAAAATGTAAAGGAATCGAGGAGGGTCAGCTCAATTTTGGAATCATGCCAATATTAAAATAAGAAGAGAAGTTCAACCACCAAATGAAAAAGGATTGAAAGGAGAAGAGTGATTTTAAATGGAAATTGTCGAAGGAATAAAGGACGACCTACGATTATTAAGAAGGGAAGTATCACATGGAGGTTCGGAGTTTTAGTAAGAATCTTGGGCAATCGTGGTGGGTCATTAAAGGGTCCTACCATCAAAGAAGTATCATATATTTCTATAATTAAAAAGGGCTACTACAACCAATATTGTCGAAGACTGAGGAAGGAAGATATCCCACGGAGATTTGGAGCAGAACCCAAGACGTAAAAAAAATTAGGTTTATATTGATTATCATTAGGGTAATTTTAAGGTATAAAATGGGCCTCCTAAGGAAATTATAAAATAATAGTGGAAATAATAAAATAAGATTAGACTACATCATCAAATTTTGGAGGGACAAAAGAAAAAAAATACTTTTTCAACTTGTGACCCTATGGTTTTACTCAAATTTTGAGCTGGAACACTCGCTCGATGCAAAATTTGATTCCAGATCCAAAGAGTATCCATGTTGTATACTTTTGATGGACCCTGCTACACGAAAAATGAGAAATATATGAAAAAATGTGATTGTAATCATGTTTTTTCATGTATTTCTTTTTTTTCATGTAGAAAGGATCATCGAAAGCATCCTTGGATGAGGAATTAAATTTTGCATCCAATGAGGACTCCTAATCGAAATGTGAGTAAAAAATTAGGGAGAAAAGTTGAAAATTTACTTTTATTATTTTATTATTTTTTAATCTCTTTACTTTTTTACCCCAAAAATGGTGAATCATCCCCCATGGTTGACATCATCATCTTGAATCCTATTGGTTCTTATAAGTTTATTTTGGTTGTACATTTTTCTTAGGAGGCCCATTTTAGACCTCAAAAGTTCTTTAATGAGCACAGGAAGTGAATGGGTCGAGACAACAAAGAGACCTATGGTAGAGAAGGAAAAGGTATTTTCATCAAAAGGAGATAGAGAAACACAGAGAGATGAAGATGAGATATTAAAGCATAGTTTGGAACAAAGTACATTGAGGCAAGAGGAGATGACTCCTATGGTAAGGAGATAAATCTAGTCTTTCAAATTTGTTTGAAAATGAATTTGGTAGCATTATTAATGTGATAATATATGAGCAGAGAACCAATAGTTTTTTCAATACTATGGAAGAAAGGAACCTGTAATATTGAGAATAGTAAGGAACCTGCAATACTGTCGCAGAAAGGAACCTGCAACAAGAAGATTGCAGTAGAACTCAATTGTAATTCAAGAGTGAAAAGGACATGAGATCCTCAAGAGGAGATAACAAGTGAAGTTCTCAAGAGGCGAGCAATAGGTGCACTAACTAGGGAGAAGCAAGGAGTAATAAAGAGGTTCCAATGGAGAGAACTAGAGAAACACCAATAACCAAGAAGAGGTGAGATGTTTAGGTAACAAGCAATTGAGAATACTTGTTACATTGGTTTGTCTGCAGCTCATAGTGGGCAAGTGAAGGCTCACAAAAAATGAGGAAAAAAGACAACTACTAATGGTCGCAGTCAGGGTTCAAATAAAATGCACAGCAAAGGGGGGAACGATGCCAAGGGAAATGGTGTGAGGAGGATGAGTGACGAATAATTTGAAAGATAGATGACTAAGCTGAAGGCATGAGTTGATGCGCTCATGTAACTGCTACATAGGAGGGAAGAAAACCACAAATGAGAATTGATAAGGAGGTCCAAATTATGTGCGGGACATAGGAGTTTTAAGAGGAAATCCCCAAAATCCAGTGAGCTAGGGAAGCCAAGGATGAAGCCCTTGATGGAGTCCTGGATGGAAGAAGAGAAGCTTAGAATAGTTGAACCCAAAGGTGAAGTAAAAGGGAGATCACTCCTTGGAGATAAGTAAAGGAGACTGGTGGAAAGTCTCATGGACTGTGAGAGAAGTCCAATTGAGCAAGTGACACAAGAAGCCGTGTGAGGCTCAAGGACCTAATATTTTTAAAACTAACCAGCTATTTTCATGTCCTTTCCATAAGCATGCTGATGAAGAGGAGCCACCAAAAGTTGCATGGATATTTTGGATGGAGGAGAAATCCATAGAAAAGAGAGATTTTCTAGAAGTCTCATGGACTCTATGTAAATTCCAGGAACAATAGAAGGAACTACAAATTTATTATGGTGATCAGTAGGAAAATTTGACAGAGTAATGGATTTCCAAACCACCAAGGGAAGCTACAATTCCTTTTTTTCAAGATTGGTGAATTTATATGAATCCAAGTCCCTCGGGAGGGGACAATACATAATTAATCCAAAATTAAGATGAGAGTATTCAGTTTCCCCATGGAAGAAAAATTTATGCAGCAAATGGTGAAAAATCCCCAAGGCAGGATGAACTAACTTCTATAAGGCATAAGCAAGAAGAATCAAGCTGTTCCCTGAAGAAAAACAAGGAGAAATTACATGCAAGAAATTATCGAGGGTGGGTGTGGTACTTAGTAACCATGAGAAAGAAAAACATGGAAAAGATGCTTCCTTAATGAAAAAAAAGCTTAGATTTGTTGAGTATGGATAGGTGGAAGTTCATTTATATGAACCAGAGCAAGTACTAATTCTAGGAGACGATAATGTGTTTGATGAAATTAGAATTTTCTTAGCTCAACAGAAGGAACAGATGTTGATAACGTCAAAACAGGAGGAATAAATAAATATATTTTTAGCTAATTTTTTGCATGAGTTTTAAATTGCAAGTATTGAGCATTGTGGAGTTGAACAAGTGCCAAAGGTTTTGGATAGTGAAAAACTACAAGAGGAGATGAAGTATGTTGATGAAAACTAGCACTAAAAGGATTTTACCTACAAGGAAGATGGGGAGCAATTTAAAACTACTATGCTACCATGATATGAAATAGAGTTTAAGTCTCTAGAGAGTGTAATGAAATAATTGAGGGAAGCTGAAATGATCAAAGCCATCAAAGTTATATGATGATGATAAGCAGACTGTCAAACGCATGGTTGTAGGAGAAGAGGAAGAACAAGAGATGATGTGAAGTGAAGAATGAGAAGAAATGAATAATGAGATTACTGTGTCTCTGGAGAATTTGTTTCTTTTGCAATCAATGATTATAGGGAAACAAATAGTAATAGAGAATTTCCATCTATTTGGAAATTTGTGTTTTATTCACATCTATGAGGATGAAGAATAATGAAGGTCATATGTTGAGTTTGGGATTGAGATCTTGCAGAAACTGATGGTATTGATTGGTGTAAACAACATGTACCATCAAGTGTGTTGACTGGACCTGGAGGTTGAGGAAATCATGATACTAATGAAGGGAGTACTTAGTAAATGGTACAATGATGAGGAAATAATGAATAGATTCAACGCATGGCTAACAAGAAAGGACTACAACAACAAGGTGAAGGTGAGACAACCACATAAGGAAAACCAACATAAAGCTCATTTTGCAAGATTATATCAATAAGGCCAGTGGAGCACAACAAAGAAAAAATTGGGATCCTTACAAGTTGAAGACAAGACTAGAGCAACAACATGATCAAGCTTATGGGTAGTTGCAAAGTAAGGTATGGTATCTAGAAGAGGTTAATGAAACATCAAGCCAGAAAGGAAAATAAAGTGGGAAACTACAACATTTTGTTTCAGACCCTAGAGGGTTCACATACTAAAGGAATTTCACCTTGAGGTAAAAAAATTTCTACTTGGGGAGTTTGATGTAGGAGACTATCAACCCCATGTTTTCTCCATACTAAGAGGAGCCAATGTAATATTAAGTGGGCAACTGCAACGTTTTTTTTGCGACCCTGGAGTGTTCACATACTAAAGGCATTTGACCTTGAGGTAAAAAAAAATTCTACCTGGGGAGTTTGATGTAAGAGCATTAACCCTGTGTTTTTTCCACACTAAGAGGAGCCCATGTAAATTGTCAAAGATATATTTCATTTTGTACAAATTACAATTGTAGGTTAATTTTCCATGTGTCCCATTTCCATTATGTTGAGTTGTCATTTTTTTTTATTACAGACCAAGAGGGACTTTGTAAATACAACAAGTGTAGGGTAGATATCTAGTAGTTTTAGGATCTGAATAGATGTTTGATTTTCAATTACTTCTGTTGGGATATTTTTCCAGCCAATGATTTGTATATGTAAATGTTTATGTGATAGCATAGGTAGTAGAGGTCTCCCAGGAATTAGAAACTTATGAATTTAGGGAAGAATAGGCTCTCAGGTGCATTAGATAAAGAACATGGCAGGAGTTTTGTAAGTCGTAATGTATATATTTCTCAATTAAACACTGAATATGGTTCCCAAAAATTCTCTGTGTATAAATGAGTAATATCTCCATGTAGGGGAGTTTATATATTTAAATTTATTTGTTTCTTTAGTTAATAATTAGCAATGAAAGCATGTGGTGGTCGCAACCATTGCATATGATAAGAAACCAGATGATGTAAGAAAATATGCATGTCAATGTTGTGTGTGTACATTGACCTAGTCCAAATTTCCATGTGAATCCATTTGTGAAGGAGCAATGTTAATTCCATAAGGGAAAAAAACTCATATTTTTGAAACCATGAGTTTCTCTGTGTGCATGGGTGGCTCCAGTTATAAGGAGTTTCATCTTATCTATGTGTGATTGGATTGGAATGACCATGAAGTGCTCTTGAGGGACTCAGCATCGCTAATTATTGGTCCCTACCTTCGGTAGTGCAGAAACTATAGCATTAGATTAAGCGTAGAATCCATATTAAGTTGGGTTTACCAGCCCATTTAACCAATCTTTCAAAAACCCATTCCATCAAAAAAACTCTTTTATCCAAAGTTTCAGATTTGAGGTCTTATTGTCAAGCTGTGAATTTTTCGCATCCAAAAAAATGTTTTATCCAAAGTTTGAGAACCCATCAACATTTTTATCTAATGTTTGAAACTATAGAGGTTTTATCCAATGTTTGAAAAACCCATTGACCTTTTTATCCAAATTTGAAACTGCATATACCCTATATTTTAGATATTCCAAAGTTTGACACTACATATAAATTTGACACTGCACATATCTTTATCCTTATTTTTACAATTGATTCTACCTTGCCACCTATTTACACCATGCAAATTGCAATACATTAAACAACATTTATTCCTCGCCACCTATTGCTACGATGCAAGATTGTTGTTAAGCTTGCGTTGCAGTGTGCGTGTTCTTCCATCTCCTATACTCACATTCTATCCAACTAGCTTACTACTTCAGGGACAAATTCATTGGTTTCCACTGCTTATGCCCCAGGTATATGTTCAATCAATTCATATACGAGAGCTCATTGTTGAGAAGGGCATATGTGATTCCTTTCCTATACCTGAATAAAGAAGAAATATCTATGTCAGTGGACATCCCAGTCATGCGTTGATGTAAACATTTAGATACTTTCATTCTTGATTAGTTACACCTCTTCCATTAAAATTCCTTAAAATGAAGGAAGCTTCATTGATGGTAGCTTCCACAAAGGAATGAACTAAACAAAAATTGAAGCAAGATTCATTGATGGTAGCTTCCATAAAGGGTTGAGAATAAACAGCTACAACATTTAATTAAGAAGGTGCAACATATCATAATTTTTTTTGTATCACAATTTTTTTGTAATGTTGAACATAAATTAAGTACATAATTGGATTCAGTACAATAAACATACCTTATGTGCAGAGAAAAGAATGTACAGTCACCCTCCAACCAAACTTGCTTGAATAAGTAGAGATCGACGCTAAAAAATCTTTTCCCTGAAGCAAGTAGTTTGAGGTCTTGCCTATGCCATGTGTATCTTGGCTCATATGGGTAGGTTCAGCCAATTCCCCAGCTCAAGCTTTCGATTTCCCTAACCCCACCATGTTTTTGGGATTTCTGAGGAGTGGGCAGTGCCAGCAAGCTGTGGCGCAAAATCGTTGGTTTGTGTTAGAGAAGCTCTAGCATGACAACCCTGAAGGAGAAGATGTCAAGATTTGGAGTGACGATACCATGGGAAAGATATTCGGACGCCATGTATCCCTTCATTCCGCCCACATGTCTAGTTAGGGAAAAGACCTCTTATGAATATTTCACCATGCCGAATTGGCAATCTTCGCTCGGAAATTGCCATTGAGTAAAACATTGCTGCTCTTGATGTCCTTGTGGACATAGGGTGACACACTGTAATTGTGAACATAGTTGAGCTTGTCTACCACATCTAGAGTGATCTCCACTATGCATCTCCAAGTCAGAAAAGGGTGAATTGTCATGTAGCACCATTGTTAGTAAACTCAAAGACGAGGTATGAATGTGTGTCGGTAGGGAAGAGAGTCATTGTCAGTATACTTGAAGACGAGGTATGAATGTGTGTCAGACAAATAAAACCTTAATAGGGGAACTAGGTTGAAGTGGTGGAGATTTTCAACAATTCTGACATTGTGTGAGATGCTACACTGCATTTTATTGATCGCCACTGAGGTTTCATTGATGATGTTATGGTAGATGGAGCCATAAATTCTATTTGGTGAACTGAAATTCATGGTCACCACTTCAAATTATTTTCATTCAGTTGAACATAGTAGAAATCGTCATATATGTTGCCCATAGTAGAAATATTGTCATATTTCAGAATTGAGGTTTATGTCAGTTGAATTATGATGAGATTCATCATTTTTTATAAGGATTTTGAATGAAATTCATCATTACTATTATGCTACTCCATCACACAATTAGTTTTAGTGCGAACTTCAGCATTATTATTATGCTACTCCATCACACAATTAGTTTTAGTGTCCATGTTTAAAACTTAAACATCTGCACTAAAACTACTTGTATGATGGATCGGTAAAAAGAAGTTCATTTTGTGATATTCTTAAAATAGAGATTTTCTGAAAGTTGTGATGTACTCGTAAACACGCATTTGTTCTTCTTTCTCAAAGCAAAAAATAATGAGTTGTCAGGTTCTTATGGTGAACTCGAGACAAGAGCTCGACCTCAGTTTTGAATTCGGATCCACCCTGCATCAACCATTGTTTATTCCTTTTGATGGCCACCGTTTCATCTCTGTCTAGCATTCCTTTGTACACCTACAAGTTCCAGTGAAGAGGATAAGGACTCTCTCCATAATTATTTGAAGTTCAACTATGCTCTGTTAGTACTAAACAAATTCACTTCAATGCCCTTATAATGCCTTAGTCTAAGGTAATCCACCCCTTGTCCTAATTTTCATTTCCCTTTTGAACCAAATGGTTTATCCTTTTTTAGAGAAGCGTGGAATTGCTATGAAAGAAAAAAAAATTATGTTGCACTTAATTGCTATGAACCAAATGGTTTATCCTTTTTTAGAGAAGCGTGGAATTGCTATGAAAGAAAGAAAAATTATGTTGCACTTAATTGCTATGAAATAATTAAGAAGTTATGTTGTTTTTTTTTACATTGAGGCGTCTCTAGTTAGAAATTAATAAGAGAATCAAAAGAATATTGATCACATCTTATATTAAGAGATTCTCAGATTCCAAGTCTAAGAATAAGGATCATATGGGATTGTTCAAATTGGTTTACCCAAATGAGAAAGAAAATAAAATATCAATTATTTTGTAGGTACCTTACTATGTATTACTAACCACAACATAAGTAATATTCAATGTCACTAGAATGGAATTTTCCTATTCACAAGCCCCTATTTCTATGGCATGTGACATCTGCTTAAGGTTTCTCTTGTTTCCTCTTTTTACCTAATAAATATATATCATGAGTAATAAGTCACCAGCTGTAAGTGTGGTTTTGATGGTTTCCATTCTGTTTGTGGGCACTTGTTGTAAGTGTGATTTTTCTCGTGAAAAAATCATTATAGGAATCGTGGTTGTGGTAAAACGTGGGTGCCAGTTTCCCGGCAGGGACTATCGTTCAATGCAACACTTGTTTTAGAAGCAATTGTTTTAGAAGAGTGGATGTTGGTGAGGAGTGGCATGCCTCAACAAAATTCATTTTAGCATTGATTTAGTTACGTAGTCCGGACCTAACAGCACGTGTAGTGTGTGCAGTTTGGGACTCATTTTGGATGTGTGAGGGAACTGGATGTGTGAGGGAACAATGAAATTTTCGGCGGAAATGAAAATGAAGTACCTGGGGATGAATTGATCCCAAGGGATTAGCACATATTTACGGCCTAAAATATAAAAATATTTTTCCTACAAGACTTTAAACTAAGTCGTCGATAGCTTACACGATAGAACCAAACATGTAGATAATTCAATCCTTAATAAACGTATCGTCGAATTAATTGAGGGCACGTTTTAAATGAAATCTACTTCCACAGTTAAGATCTACCTTTGTTGAATTAGTGGGGCCAGCATCAGTCAGCATAAAGTATCACTAGCACAACGACATTTACCAATGTGGTTGATATACACCATTAGACTTATATCAACCACATTAATAATTATTATGAGCGTTTTTTCAAACACCAATTATTTATGATTATTATAACTATATAAATAATAACAACCATATTATTTATATATAGTATTATATGATTATTATATTAATATTATAATAATAATATTAACTCATAATAATATTAGTAATATTAATTAATAATAAGAATAACTCATAATAATATTATATTATAATTATATTATTATAATCAAATAAAAAGACAAGTATTATTATATTATTATAATAATAATATAATAGTTATTATATTACTAATAATAATAATGTCAGACTAGGCAGTAACTCCACAAAACAAAAAACTGATTCGTATCTTATTCCATGGGTAGGTCATTGTTATATACAATAGGAAGTGACTGTTTAGTTCATCTCCCGATGACTGTTCACATTCCTAATTTAATTATTTACATAATATTCACTCAATCATGAAGATTAGGTGTCAACATTCCCCCCTAATCTGAAGGGATGTTGGTGAGTCCAAGCATCATTCTGAATCGTTCGAGCTTTTCCCTTCCAAGTGCTTTGTTGAAGATGTCTGCAATTTGCTCATTTGTGGAACAATGACAGAGATGGATTGTTTTGGCCTCAACATGATGTCGAATCAGATGCTATTTAGTGTTGATATGCTTCGTTCGATCATGGAACTTTGGGTTCTTGGCCAACTTTATTGCAGAGGTGTTGTCAATCATGAGTGGAGTTGATTGTACTTGTTTTACCTGGAAATCTTCAAGAATTTTCCTGAGCCACACAATTTCTCTTGTTGCTTTAGCTGCTGCCACGTATTCTGCTTCTGTTGTGGAATCTGTTGGAACTGATTGTTTGCGTGATCTCCAGGAGATAGCTCCTGATCCAAGACTCATAGCATATCCTGAAGTTGATAGCCCAGTTTCTTTGTCTCCATCGAAGTCTGAATCAGAGTATCCAATCAAATTGAAGTCGTCCACCTGTGTATACTTGATTCCAAAGTCTTGAGTTCCCTTCAAGTAACTTAGAACTCTTTTATCAGTAGACCAATGTCCCTCACAAGGTTTTTGCATAAACCTGGAGAGGATTCCAACAACAAACGATTTGTCTGGTCTGGTTGTAGTTAGGTAGATTAGAATTCCTACAAGCTGTATATACTTTGTTGCATCCTCAAATTCTTTTCCTTCAATAGATGTGAGCTTTAAGTTTTGTTCCATTGGAGTAGTGAGAGGATTGCACTCTGTCATGCCAAACCTGTTCAACAGATCTCCAATGTATTTCTTTTGAGAAAGAAATATGGACTATGGATATTGGGTTACTTCAATGCCAAGATATTAATGAATATAGCCCAAATCAGTCATTTCAAAACTTTTCCCCAATTCTTTCTTTATGGATGCAATGTAGCTTTCATTGTTACCTGTCATCAAAATATCATCTACATATACCACAATATATAAAACTGTTTTGCCAACTTTCTTGACAAATAAAGTTGCATCATCAAGATCAAAATGTTTGAAATTGAGTTTCAGAAGATGCTCAGTTAGTTTTTCATACGAGGCTCTCGGTTCTTGTTTGAGGCCATACAAGGACTTCACAAGTTTGCATACTTTATGTTCATGTCCTTTCACAGCAAATCCCTCAGGTTGGGAAATAAAAACATTCTCTTTGAGATCTCCATTCAAGAAAGCAGTTTTTACATCCATTTGATGGACTTTCCAACCGTTCTGAGCTACTAGTGCAAAGAGTGTCCGGATGGTAGCCCATTTTGCTATGGGGGCAAAAGTCTCCTCATAATCGACCCCTTCCTTCTGTGAAAATCCTTTTGCCACAAGCTTAGCTTTGTGCTTGTCAAGTGAGCCATCAGCTTTATACTTGTTCTTGTAGACCCACTTGCAACCAATTGGTTTGGTTCCAAATGGAGGATCAACCAGCTTCCAAGTGTCGTTCTTTATGAGGGCATCATACTCCTTTTGCATCGCTTCTTTCCATTCATCATGAGAAGCAGCTTCTTTAAAGGAAGTTGGTTCAAAATCTGTAGACAAGTTCAATTCACAATCATAAGAAACATCCATATGAACACTTTCAAGTGTCTTTGTCAGCCACTTTGGGGGACCTTTCTGAGATGGTCCAGGCTGTTCTGTTGATTGAGTTTCGACTGAATCAAGATTGAGTCTCCCAATTCTATCAATTACATCACTTAAATCATCATCCGTTGTTGGAGTTTCATTCGGGGGAGAGTGTTCTTCAGAAGAAGATTCCATGTGTTGATCTAGAATAGGAATCTCCCCTTCAAGATGTGGAATCAGATTATCAAATTCTTGAAATGATTTCATTTTTGCGAATCTATCCAAGCGATCAAGTTGTCGCTAAACAACATTGTCATATTTGGACGATTCAAGAAAAATTGAATCTCTAGATACAACAAACTTTTTATTTACTTCATCATAAAGGTGGTATGCTTTGGAGGTGTTTGAATACCCGAGGAAGATACACTTACGAATTCCAGCACCAAGTTTGTTTCTATGTACCTTTGGTATCAAAGCATAACAGGTGGAACCAAAGATCCTGAGATGTTTTACCGAAGGAACATGTCCATACCATAATTCATAAGGAGTCTTGTTTCTTATAGCATTAGATGGACATCTATTCTTTATATATGCAGCACATAGAACAACATCATCCCAAAACATTATCTTTACATTTTTGAAGAAAATCATGGATCGTACCATATTCAAGATTGCTCTATTCATTCTTTCAGCTACACCATTCTGTTGGGGATTATAAGGCACAATTGTTTGATGTTTGATCCCATGTTGGCGAAGATATTTTTCAAATTCATTTGATGTATATTCTTTTCCATTATGAGTGAGAATAGACCCAATATGAGATTGTGCATCATTTTCAATCCATTTATGAAAATTCTTGAATGTTTGGAAAGCATCAGATTTGTTCTTCAGTAAATAAACCCAACACATTCTGGTGTAGTCATCAATAAATATCATGATATATTTATTTCCTTTTGCAGAAGGAACAAGCATTGGACCACATAAATCTGAATGAATAAGTTCAAGCTTCCTATGTGCTCTTGAATGTGAATCATGAAAAGACTCTTTGCTATGCTTTCCTAGAATGCAAGCATCACATTGCTTAAGTTTTCTAGGAATTGTAGGCAAACCAGCAACACCATTTTTCTTCAATAAGCGAAGACTATCATAGTTTAAATGTCCAAATCTAGCATGCCATAATAAACTTGATGGAAGTGTACCTTCTTCATGATTAGAAATATATGAGAAATGTTGTGCATGAGCAGAGGTTCCTTGCAGTTTGAGAAGCCTTTCTTCTTCTATTCCCCTCATGACAGGTGAGTGGTCAGATGCTTTTCTTACCTCAAGCTTGCCATCAAACATATGAATGGAGTGACCTTGCTGGCAGATGTGGACCAAGGACAACAAGTTTATTTTGAGCTGTGGGAGATATAGAACATGATCCAGAAGAAAGTCTGGAAGACCAGGCAGTTTAAGCCTGATTGTGCCAAGCCCTGATGGCTTGATTTTTGATTGATCTGCAAAGTATACTACTCCATTAACATTGTCAGTGAAATCTTCAAAAAAATCTTTTCTATGAGTCATGTGACAGGTTGCTCCTGAATTAAACAACCAACCATTTTTCCAGGAAGCAAGTGAAGCATTAAACAAATCTTCATTTACTCCAATGTTACATTGTGCCTCAATATAGTGAGCGGATACAGGTGCTTTACCTTTGTCTGTATCATCAGTTTTACCTTTCTGTTGGTTTCTTTTCTGCTCATTTTTTTCCCATGGTAGCTTGCATGTAGAGGCATCATGTGATCCATTTCTTTTGCAGCGAATGCAGTGTAAATCTGCCTTTTCTTCTTGAGGGTGTCTACCCCCCCTGCCTCTGAAATTTCTTCCTCTTTCTCTTGAATGCATACTGTAACAAAAATTATTTCTGATGATAGAAAAATACTTCTGCTGATATATAGTAAAATGTACTCAAAAAGGCATTCTCAAAAGATTTCAAATCTCTTCCTTATATACCAATATGGACGCCAATACCATGAAGTCAGCGTACCAAAAATAAGGGGCTCAATACAATTTCATGTGTTAAACAGAGTTAAGAGTACACATTTTACATGTCAAAAATCTTCAAGTATATACCACAAAAACTTCAGAGTATATGCCAGCGATAATGATATTATCTCAAGAGAAAATTTTGTTGTTAGATGGGAAAGCACAGCGTTCAATCTTCAATAGTGGCTTTCTCACTCATATATATATATATATACCATCCAAAAAAAACTTTCGAATATCCTTCTTCAACGCAGCAGATATTAATCAACGCATATACTGTTTTAAACGCAGGAAAGTGGAAAGACAAAAATCTATTTCCAACATCATGAAGTTCATGAACAGGTGACTCATTCCATGCCACCTGAGAAGGTTGAGATCTTTAAGTCGCTTGAGGACTGGGTAGAAAACAATATATTGATTCACTTAATGTCTGTTGAGAAGTCTTGGCAGCCACAAGACTTCTTGCCTGATTCTTCTTCCGAGGGCTTCATTGATGAAGTCAAAGAATTGCAGGAGTGGTCGCTTGAATTACCAAATGACTACCTAGTTTGTCTAGTGGGAGATATTATTACGGAGGAAGCGTTGCCTACTTACCAGACTATGCTTAACATTTTGGATGGTGTAAGAGATGAGACTGGTGCCAGTCCCACATCTTGGGCAACGTGGACACGTATGTGGGCAGCAGATTAATCAACGCATACACTGTTTTAAATTTTACCACCATACAAATTCTATTCATATACTATCAGAATTCCGCTGCGCTAAAGAACATTATATACAAAGTGCATTAAGACCATCCAAACGCTATTCATATAATGTGAATAGAATTTCGCTTCAGGTAGTGTTCACCGTGTCTCAAAATTAGTGTTCACGGAGCCAAAACCCACAGTTCATATCAATATGCAGCGTTTAACAGCGTTCAATCCTCCAAAACGTTCAACACACAGCCACGACCTTCAATTTAATCGTGGAGTAACGCATCCCACAATTACTGTATTATTCAGACCTCAGCAACGGCAAAAGGAAAAGAATTAATTCGGAATGTGATACCAGACTTTGGAATAGAACGAGGTCTCGGTTCGCCAGAGAGCGCTTCCGCTGTGCCACAACAGCTGCACCATGCTTCCGCTTCGCCAGAGAAGTGTCCACAACTCCCGGCAGACGCACCAGCTCACCAGAATCCGGCAGGTCGAACTAGCTCAGAAAGGGTTTTCCGCGTGAAAGTGAGGTGGGAGTCCTTGGTTCTGCTCGATAGAACCTACAGCGAGCGGGAGATGTTGGGGATCCGCACAGTCATAGTATGCAATGATACCATGTCAGGCGCAGCTACCATGTCAGAAACGTTTATAAATCAGTCAGAGAGCTGAACAGTCAGACAGGACAGAGTAATCAGGTGAATGCAATTCATGCAATGGAGGCGCAGGTGCAATGACGCCCCTTTTTTTTGTTGAAACGTTTATGAACAGTCAGGCAGTGGGGCAACTAATTTTATGAAGAACCTGCTCAGCTATATGGAGAGCAGACAGGGAGTTACAAGGGACACAAAGGCTAAAAAGAGTTGGCTCTGATACCATGTCAGACCAGGCAGTAACTCCACAAAACAAAAAACTGATTCGTATCTTATTCCATGGGTAGGTCATTGTTATATACAATAGGAAGTGACTGTTCAGTTCATCTCCCGATGACTGTTCACATTCCTAATTTAATTATTTACATAATATTCACCCAATTATATTATTATATTATTTTTTTATTATTATAACAATAATATAAGATAATAATAATAATAATAATCACAATTATATTGAACTATTATTATAATAATAATATTAAGTCATAATAACAACCACGATCAAATAATAATTAGAATTGTGATAAGAGAATTATTATGTGTAATTTTTTTATAGACAAACTATTTATGATTATTAAGAACTATATAAATAATAACAACGATATTATATATTTATGACTATTATGATGATGATGATGATGGTGGTGGTGGTTAACATCCACTAAGACCAAACTTTGGTCTATCAGACGTAAAGAAATGAGTTATTTAGTTTGAATGAAGATTTTATTCCTATGCTCAAAAAGTTTGGAGAGAAGCCTCCGGAGCTCACTATAATTTTGACATCGTAAAAGGCTAGGAAGGTCTGTATTGCAACAAATACTATGAAACTAAGATCTTATGTGGTCGTACGTGGGGCACTCTAAGAGGAAGTGATTTTCTTCCTCGATGTTCATATTCTTTCAGAGATGGCAGATCCTTTCCATCCAGGGTGTTTTAGGAGCTGCCCAACGACCCGTTTCACTATGGAGCTCATGAGAGTTCGTTCTAATCTTGGCTCTATTAATTTTCTTCTTTGAGCTAGTTAAAACAAAGAGATACTTTTGATATTCTAGGGTGGGGTTGACGACCTCCTTATAATATCTTAATTTTCTTTTAGCAGCTAAATCTTTCTCACACCATAATTTTTATTTGAACTTAAAAATAACAGTATTTTTAATGTTATTAATGTTTTGCAGTGCAACATTCTTGTCGATTCCCAATTGTTTAACCAGGCCTTGGTGTCTTTATACCAACCTCGTTTGAGACTTAGGTGGTTTTGGCTGGAATTTAAAGCTAGCTTAGGACGTCTATCGTCTCCTTTGTTATTGAGTTTGTGCTTGTACAATAGAAGCCTAGTCATAGCTAGACTCTCAATAGGGGAAAGACCCACTTCTATAAGGAGAATAGGATAGAGTGTATTTCTTTTAATTTTGAGGTTATGTGTTATAAAACGCTTCTAGATTTTCTCAATCTTTCTCCAGGATTCTCTATGAACCCAAGAGAAACATAAACCCAAGGGATTATGAACCCAAGGGACTAATATTAGAAACCCAACATCGGTAAACCCAAATTTAAATATTACAATGACTAAAATAAACATGGTTTATTTTCATGGTGAGACAATCTTTGTCAATATGCGACATTCAACCAAGGTTGACCATGGTTGGCTATGATTGAAAATGGTTTACAATCATTGAAATTATAAACCTAAGGGAATAGTAAACCCAAGGGATTGATATTATAAACCCAAAGGAATAATAAAACTAAGGGATTAATACTAAAACCCCAACGAGATTATGAACCCAAGGGAATAATATCAAACCCATGGGACTAATATTATAAACCCAAAATTGGTAAACCCAAATATAAAAACTACAAACACTAAAATAAACATGGTTTATTTTGATGGTGAGACAATCCTTGTCACAATGCGACATTCAAAGATCGTTGACCATGGTTGGCTATGATTGAAAATGGTTGACCATGATTGATATTATAAACCTAAGGGAATAACACCCCGAAACCCAACATTCATAAACCCAAATATAAATATTACAAACACTAAAACAAACATTGTTTATTTTCATGGTGAGACAAACCATGTCACAATGTGACATTTAACCATGGTTGACCACAGTTGGCTATGATTAAAAATGGTTGACCATGATCGATATTATAAACCTAAGGGAATAATAAACCCAACAGATTAATATTAAAACCCCAAGGGATTATGAACCCAAGGGAATAATATTAAACCCAAGGGACTAATATTATAAACCTAGTGAATATAAACCCTAAGATAAATATTATAAACACTAAAATAAACATGATTGACAATCGTTGATTTTCATATTGAGTAAATGCTTATGACAATTCCATGCTGGACCATATTTAACATCATAATAAACAATGGTTAACTAGGAAATAATAAACCCAAGCGATCGATATTATAAACCCAAAGAATAATAAACCCAAGGGATTAATACTAAAATCCCAAGGGATTATCAACCTGAGGGAATAATATTAAACAAAAGGGACTAATATTAGTAACCCAAGGTATAAAAACCCTAAGATAAATATTAAAAATACTAAAATGAACATTTTTGAATTAATAAACCCTAATAATTAATATATTAAACTCAAGGGATTAATAAAACAAAGGGATTATTAATATTATAAACACAAGGAGAAATAAACCCAAGGCATTAATACTAAAGCCCCAATGGATTATGAACCTAAGGGAATAATATTAAATCCAAGGGACTAATATCATAAACCAAAGGTATATAAATACTAAGTGGAGATAATGTTTTCCATAATGTGAGATCGAACCATGATTGGCCACAGTTGACCTTGGTTGGTTATGGTTGACCATGATCGATATTATAAACACAGGTTAATAATAAACCCAAGGGATTGACATTATGAACAATTGGGAAACATAAAAACAAGGGATTAGTACTAAAACTCAAGGGATTATGAACCCAAGCGAATAATATTAAACCCAAGGGACTAATATTAAAAAGCCAACATTGGTAAACCCAGATATAAGTATTACAAACACTAAAATAAATAAGGTTTATTTTCATGGTGAGAGAATCCTTGTCACAATGTGACATTCAACCATGGTTGAAAATGGTTGGCTATGATTGACAATGGTTGACCATGACCAATATTATAAACCTAACAGAATAATAAACCCAAGCGATTGATATCAGAAACCCAAAGGAATAATAAACCCAACAGATTAATACTAAATCCCCAAGGGATTACGAACCCAAGGGAATAATATTAAACCAAAGGAACTAATATTATAAACCCAACGTATATAAACCCTAAGATAAGTATTATAAACACTAAGATAAACATGATTGACCATCGTTGATTTTCATATTGAGACAATCCTTATCACAATTCCATGCTGGACCATGGTTCACATCATAATAAACCATGGTTGACTAGGGAATAATAAACCCAAGTGATTGATATTATAAACCCAAAGAACAATAACCGAAGGGATTAATACTAAAATCCAAAGGGATTATGAACTGAAGGGAATAATATTAAACAAAAGGGAGTAATATTATAAACGTAAGGTATAAAAACCCTAAGATAAATATTAAAAATACTAAAATAAACATCGTTGAATTAATAAACCCGAAGAATTAATATATTAAATTCAAGGGATTAATAAACCAAAGGGATTATTAATATTGTAAATGCAAGGAACAATAAACCCAAGGGATTAATACTAAAGCCCCAATGGATTATGAACATAAGGGAATAATATTAAAGCCAAGAGGGTAATATTATAAACTGAAGGTATATAAACCCTAGGTGGAGATAATTTTTTTCATAATGTGAGATCGAGCCATGATTGACCATAGCTGACCATGGTTGGTTATGGTTGACCATGATTGATATTATAAACCTAGGCTAATAATAAATCCAAGGGATTTATATTATGAACCCATCGGAAACATAAACCTAAGGGATTATTACTAAAACTCAAGGGATTGCGAACCGAAGCGAATAATATTCAACCCAAGGGACTAATATTAAAAACCCAATATTGATAAACCCAAATATAAGTACTACAAACACTAAAATAAATAAGGTTTATTTTCATGGTGAGACAATCCTTGTCACAATGTAACATTCAACCATGGTTGACCATGGTTGGCTATAATTAACAATGGTTGACCATCATTTATATTATAAACCTAAGGGAATAATAAACCCAAGGAATTGGTATTATAAACCAAAAGGAACGATAAACACAAGAGATTAATAGTAAAACCCCAAGCGATTATTGTAACACCCTCCACACACATCTACCCAAGAAACTGGCCAGCCCGGGTAAACATGTGACGAGAGGCCACTATGATAAGATTCAAAATCCTTCATGACTTTAAGGAAATGAAATCTACGAAACATCACACATAGTCATCCAACATCATTTTTTGGCCTAAAGGGGCCTGACCCAGGTTCAGAGTTATTTAGCCAAATAAATCCATACACTACTGGCCCTTTTGGCATTAGCCCGCAGAGCGTGGACTAAGCTCTCACCTGAAGCGGTATGGGGGGATGCTGGAACCAAGTTTCCACACCCTTGAGATGTTTGAGATGTCGACTTAGTCAAACTAGATCTGTCCTCACGCAGGTCGCTTTGCGCACTTGTTCCAGCCTTCAGTACCTTCGTGATCTATTATAATCATCTTCTGTGAAGCACTAATCAGGGACTGAGATGCTTCTGCACTACTAGGGCAGCAAACTGCACTATCTCCCCAAACTACATTGCATATCTTACTTATCTTCTTACATATGTTAGTTAACTTCACGTAAGCGGCTATTCTATCTCGCATTCACTTAATCAACATAGTCATATATATTCATGCATCATATAAATAGTAGAAGTTTTATTTATACCCAATATATTCAATGCATAAAATAAGAAATAAATAAATAGAATTAATATGAAACTTCTCTTTAATAATACTTCCAACTGTTACATTCTTGACTCATGTTGCACACTCAGCTATAGGGTTCCACACACTCAACTGCAAACTACTATCCCTCTACGCACTCAGCGGCAGAGCCTTATCCTACTCTATTACCCAGAACTAGACTTTACTCTACATATACGACTCAACTCTTCATCCTTTTTCTGATCTATTTATATTAGATTCGATTATATGCTTTAACTACTTAGAGGTTCACTCTATTTAAACAATCCCATGGTCCACGGACCATGGGTAGATCTCTATAGCCGACATTACATTAACAAAATTGATGGTAGACAAACCCATGATTCTTTTACAAGCTACGTGCTCCGCACCCACAAAATGCGGAGTCTTTACATTGGAGTTACTATTTTTGACCAAAATCTGGGCTCTAAGCCCCAAAGCTTCCCTTGGGGGATCTCGCACCCAATAGGCCCCCAATTCAAACTTCGTGACTCACCCTCGAGTCACTCTGTCAGTGTAGAGATCTTTGCGCGAAGACCTTCCAATTCTACCAGGATCGCTGTAAGATTGGTAGCGCACTGAGCAACTGCCTGATGTACTTCCTCGACGCATTGTTCAGAGACCGCTGTGGCTGAACTACTACCCTGAACCATTTCCTGTGTTTCTTGCAGCTGCGCGAGCTTTGCTTCAATGGAGGCTGTAATGATATGCCTCAACAATATACGACTGTAAGCATGCCTTCAAAACTGCTTCCTTATGTTGAGCAACATCTACCTGTTCCTTGAGTGCTTTCCCTTGCTGCATCCTCGTGAGCCTCTATGTAAGGGAAATCATCTGCATGGCCCCTTTTCCTTCGTCATATATCTGTTGTAGCTTGTGTGCCTCTATCTCTAGGCGATGTATGTTTGGGTCCTCCTGCAAGGTAGTGAGAACCTCGAACGACTACTCGAACAGCTTTGTGCAGTCTGTCACTACATTGTTAACCTCCACTACTGCTGTTGTAATCATGATGGATTGTTATTCCTTAACCTCCAGTGGAGTTGAAGGCAGTGCCTTCAATTGTAGTTCAACTATCTTAAGGTTCAGCTCCAGCTAAATGATGACCATTTATTCCTTTGCCTCGCGCACCCCTACTGCTAATTTACAGACGCACGCGTCCACTGGTTCTTCTACTTCAATGGCCAAATTCAGGACCATCTGGTAAGCTTCCTCCACTATCTGCATGATCTATCTGTTCTTTGCCACTACCTCGTCGTGTTGCACACTCAATTATTCCATGTTGATGCATAGCTCGCTAATTACCTGGAGCGCACAACCCTCCCTGGCTCATAGTTCTACATTGATTCCATCCTGGAGAACATAGAGCGTCTCCCGAGGGAGTGCAGCCAAATTTAACATGATTCCCTTCAAGCTACTAACCATAGACCTGTCGACCTCATTTTCATTAACTAGTGCTCCATCTGGTAGCACTATGGTGTTGGTCATCGGGGTGCACAACATTTCCTCAGCCACTGACATGCCTAATATGAGGTTGGTTGATATAGTGTGAACCTGTGCAGTGCGCACCTACAACTCTTGTATCTATGCCTAGAGGGTCCCCAACAACCTCATCCATGTGACACTTCCGCACAACCTTTCCTACCAATATCTTCAACGCAACATTGACGAAGGGTTATTGATGCTCGAAATGGCGTACCCTCTCTTCTTTTTCTCCAGCTTAAACTTCTTGTTCATGGCCTCTGTGATGGCCAAGTCATCACTCTTGCCCTCTAAGATGTTCGTTGGATCTTCCCCTTTGCAAGGGAGCTGGGTAATTCTATGAATCAAATGGTCTGTGATGGGGATGGGCTCCCCCAAACACAAGCACCCATCATGCACCAAGTAGAGCAGCTGCCTGAAGGGAAAAACGGTCACTGGGGTGTGATGGTAATGCCGAACCCAAAGGAGGTTTAGCAACCCTACTTTCACAACTCCTCTTAGTCATTTATGCAGCTCCAATTCTATGATTCTAGCTGACGCATCTTTCTTCTAGCGCATGAGCTGTGCGGTCGTGAGATGCGGGAACTTCTCATGGTCTGTGAGAACTTCTCATGGTTCGTGAGATGTCTGTCTTCAAATTTTAGTGCAAGCACTCACCCCAGGTGTGCTCCTTCAAAAATAATGTCATCAGGGAGCAACGGAGTCTACAGAGAGCTTTTTTTCTCATCTATATCTTTGTGCAGCTTTGCTTTACCCTTCTGCGGAGGAACATATGCAGGAAACTTGGAAACAGGGTCTGCATCCTCCGTCTCAATCTCCATTTCTACATCCTCCTCCTCTACTAGAATTTCTTCAAATTCTTCCTCCTCATCGTCCTCCAAATTGATAGCCTTCCCTTTTTCTTCCATGTTAAGCTTAGTCCTTAACAGATTCCTAAGGGATACGTGCACTAGTACCATAGCCTGCTTGTCTTTCTTGGGTCTCGGCATGTGCTGCGATTTAGGGATTTCTGTGACTATCTCGACACTTTAAGGGGCTTCTACTTTCCTAATGGCCTGTGAAGCTTGCTCAGCGGTCATTACTCTAGTATCCATGGCTTCCTCAGGTGCTGCCATAGTGCGATTCCATAATTCTCTTAACGGCTCAGGTAATTGCTCAAAGAATGAATTCGTCTTCAGAAGATCGAACAAGTCTTGGTTCATTAATGTCTGTGCGCACAACAACTCAGTTCTCAAATTTCCAAGTGTTGTTTTTTGGACATCCCTGTGTAATTTATAGCACCTTTTGAATTTGAATTCGACCGTTCCCCCCACATTTGGTCCATTAATGATCGATTGGCAGCAGATTTCTAAGAATATAGCCCATAAAGTTCACCTTAAATGCCTGCCACCCGATCGATTTGGTCTCAAACCAAGCATCACATCGTCAATAGTGACTGTAACGGTCACTTTCCAATGGACACGTGCGCAGTGCGGCTACCCTCACGCTGTTGCGGGCTCTATGACACTTCGCTACCACGCGCAGTCTGGACATCGCGCAACTCTCAGGCAGAGTAGTTTATAGTCTTGCGCCTCCTTCCAACTGCCTGGAGCACTAAGACTATTCTTGCGTCAGGCAGTCAGATGGCCAAGCCCCCTGTGTATGTCTTCAAATGACTGCCATTGAATTTTCCTAGGAAGAGTTCTCCATTTAATTTTACCAACTGCACCGCGCGACCATCACTAATCTCCTTAATAACATACAGTCCTAGCCAATGCTTTCTAAGCTTCCCTGGGAATTTATCAAACTTACTATCATATAACAACACCAAATCATTGACTTTAAAGGTGCGCAACTTCATATGTTGATCATGCCAGGCCTTTTTGTACTGCTTTTGTACTTGGTGGTGGAATCCATCCAAAAACCGTTCTTCTTCGAGCTCTCCCAACTGCGTGAGCCTCTCCTCCAGGGCCCCACGATCTGCCATACCTGTGAGCACTGCTATGCGCATACTAGGCATGATGTATTCCATAGGCGTTACGACTTCCACTCCATAGACAAGCCTAAAAGGTGTTTGTCCCATCAGTTTTTTGCATGTCATCCTATAAGCCCATAATATTGCAGGTATGCGCAGGTCCCAATCAGGTCCCAGTCACTTTGCTGCGCATTTCATACCTTGTTCAGTGCCTTTCATACCTTGTTCAACGCTTTCACATGGATAACCTTCTGTGCGACTATTCTTCCTACATAATATCTCCCCAACATTAAGAGCCATTTGCACATTTGTCCCCCCAACACATGCTTAGTGACCATACATTTCAGCGTTGAGTTCATGTGCATCCGCGTAGGTTGTTTTCGATATCCCTATGCCCACCTGGCCAGATGTGTCCATGGATCATTCTATCCATTGTACTTGTCTGTCAATCGCACCCTAGGCTTCCCAAATCGTGTGCGCATCATTCTCCTACATTTGCACCAGTCATCAAAGGTCCCTTTGTGCGTACCCCACCATCTTGCGAGCGTAGAACACAGTACCCAGACCAAATCCTGGAGTCGTTTCTTTTCCGGCACCTCCCTTTCAAACTTATTCTAGAAGGTATCTACCTCACATAGACCATCATAAGTAGGCAGGTTTCTTACTTAAGCCAATACGCAATGCAGCGACCTTGTCATCATATTACAATTCAATGTAGTTACCTCATGTAACCGATTCTACCATCGCTCCATTTCCTCATTCGAATCTAAAGTATAGGAGCTTTCACGCTCCCATGAAGTCCATCCATCCATGATGGGATTCACCCAATCCTAGTTTTGCGTTGTTATCTTATAGGTGCAGTCCAAATCATCATCACTTTCATAGTTGCGCATGGTCTTTGTAGAGCGTGATCATTCAGTAGGGTCTACGGGTACAACTGTGTGTAGTGACTTCTTTTCATAAATCAATTTTCACTTTTCCATATTGATCACACCATTCATCTCAATGGCCCAGTTAATTCCTAAGAGTGCGGGGTAGGGATTGCTATCATCAACAATATCTATCACTTCAAATTCTACCAATGCGCTCGCTTCCTCAATATCCACAGTTATTCCCTAAAATCGCCCCATGGGTATTATTTTCTGTTCGTTTCCTATCCTTAGCTGAATTGCATAATAGTGCAACGTAGGTTTCCCCATTCGCTCCCATGTCTATTTCGATAGAACATTCACATCTGATCCTAAATGTAGGATGACTTGATCCATCTCATATTCTCCGATCTACGCGGTTAGTCTCATCTCTCTTCCGGTTCTTGTCTTATGTTTTCTGATCTTTCTGACTATGCGTGGTTCTCCTGGCATGGTCCCAACGCATTTGTTAATGAGTTCTTGTAACCCTTTCACCACCTTACTGTCGCGCAGTAGCTTCATAAATGTTTCTAGAAACATTGTGAGCATAGATGGGTCCATCTCTGACTCTGGTTTATCTTTCTTAGCTTCCATGAAGGTTTCCCAAGTGCACTCCAAATCAAACTCTGCTTCATTCATAAGAGCTTTGCAAACCGAAGTACTATCTTCTGGTTGTTTTCCTTTGTCATCTCCCATCGTGATTGCACTTTGGAGCAAAATTTTCACGTTTGGATCTTCCTCACGCTGCTCAGACCTCATCATTTGGAGGTTCTGAGTTGGGGGAGGTGGTAGCGCTCCTTTGTCATGTATCCTAGCTATAAGTGTAGGACAATCTTCTGTCTCATGATCAAACAAGGTGTAATACAAACACGACAGGCACATTGGGTTCATGCAATAACGAGAATAATGTCCTGGCCCTCCTCAATTATAGAGTATCAACTATCCACGACCTCTTCTAGGTCCTCCTTAGCCTCAGCCTCGTCCGCGCCCCTGAAATCTTGTTTGTGTCATTCCTACATTTTGGTCAAGGGGTCTCGTTTTGGCCTGAAATTTGTAGGTGGGAGTTTTATCCATCATTAACTCAAAGCTTCTACAAGTATTCTCATTGTGACCCACTAACCTATGAATGTTGCAGAACAATAATTGCGAAATTTCAGTATACTTTTGTAACAAGTGACAATTGTTCGTGGCATGCTTTCCTGCTATTTGAAAAATTGCACACCGCAAAGCAGGTGTTGCGTTAGGTACTGCTTGTACTTCCAGTCTTAAGGGCATTGGTCCTCCTCTTGTGAGGTAATTTGTGAAAACCCAGTAGTGGCCCTTGTCATGACCCTGACCCTTACATTTTACGCACCATACCTCTTCGCGTGATTCTGGTTGAGTTGTCATGTCCTGTTTCAGGCTCTACATCTCAAGGCATAAATTCTTCAGCTGCACGTGGATGTACTAAACTCCTAAGTTAGGATCCTGCATCAGGGTCTCATGTAGCCTCACAGTAATCTCTAAGGCCTTCGCTTGAGTCATTATCTTCTGTTGCGATAGCGCACTCCTTAAATGTGGCATTAGTGAAGCTACAAACCACTCGCGATGTTGTCCATCCGTAAGATTCATATTAGCTTCGTGAATCGTACATTTTAGCCTCTGATCAATAACACATGCGATCTTATCAACTGACGCTTCCAACCTTCGCACTAACTCTGGGGTCCAAACAATAGGACCGTCAAGTTTCCACCTTCCTTGGCTATCTGCTAACTTCGTGATCCACTCATATAGCTTAGTAGGGAAGGATGTGAAGAATATTTCATGGATCTCTGTGTATAGGTAGCAGTCTAACCACTCTTCTTTTGACAGTCGCAAGTTTCTATTCTCCTGCGATGCAAACTCATGAATTCTTCTATCCAACTAGCCTTCAATTTCCTTCTTATCTGGATTCTAATGATACGACATCAGACATCTTTATGTAGATTCCAATCTCGGCAACGGAACCATTTGTTGGCTTGAGGGGGCTTGACCTAGGTTCGGAGTTATTTAGCCAAAAAAATCCCTACATTACTTGCCCTTTTGGCATCAGCCCATAGAGAGCGAACTGAACTCTCACCCGAAGCAGTATGGGGGGATGCTAGAACCAATTTTCCACACCCTTGAGATGTCTGAGATGTCGACTTAGTCCAACTAGATCTGTCTTCATGCAAGTCAATTCACACACTTGTTCCAATCTTCAATACCTTCGCGATCTATTATAATCATCTTCTACGTAGACCTAATTAGGGGCTGAGATGCTTCCACGCTATTAGGGCAGCGAACTGCACTATCTCCCCAAACTACAATGCATATCTTACTTATCTTCTTACAGATGTTAGTTAACTTCGTGTAAGCAGCTATTCTATCTCACATTCACTTAATCAATAGAGTCATATATATTCGTGCATCATATAAATAGTAGAAGTGCAATTTATACCCAACATATTCAATGCATAAAACAAGAAATAAATACACATAATTAATATGAAACTTCTCTTTATTAATACTTCCAACTATTACAGACTTGACTCACCCTGCACACTTAGGTGTAGGGGTCTGCGTGCTCAACTGTGGACTACTAGGCCTCTGCGCACTCAGCTGCAGAGCCTTCTCCTACTCTATGACCCAAAACTAGACTTTACTCTAGAGATACGACTCAACTCTTCATCCTTCTTCTGATGTGATTAGATTAGATTCGATTAGATGCCTTAAAGTCTTAGAGCCTCGCTCTACTTATACAATATGATGGTCTGCAGACCATGGGTAGATCTCTATAGCCGACATTACATTAGCAAAATTGAGGGCAGACAACTCTATCACTCTTTTTTAAGCTGCGCACTCCGTGCCGATAAAACACAGAGTCTTTACATTGGAGTTACAAATTTTAACCAAAATCTAGGCTCTAAGCCCCAAAACTTCCCTTGGGGGAACCCATGCCCAACATCATCTAAATAACCTTCAGGAGACAAGTCAAACTCTCAGATTTCATGTCCCTGGGTCCTAGTGTTGTTTGAGAAAACTTAGGGTAGGGTAATGCTCCCTAGACATTGCCTAGGCGAGTTAGTTTCAGGACTAATGCTCCCTAGACACTGGTAGTGTGCTTTATAATGCTCCCCAGACATTGCCCAGACGAGTTAGCCTCAACACTAGTGCAATGTTCTGGGATTTGAGCCAGCTTTTTCGATCCAGAGCACGAGACACTGCCCAGAATGGAATGATAATTTAGAATTGGTAAGGATATAAGGTAACAAGGATAAAAAAAACAATAATATGAACAAAATCATAACCAGACCCCCAATAGCCATGATAGACATTTCGTCAAACATATCATCAACATGTAATCTATAGGTGTAAATAACATAATTAAGAGTATGGATCTCATACTTATCTAAGAATTGTTATGAACCATTGTTTCCTCATGTCTTTTGTTGCCTCATCACTTATTATGTCATAAATGCAATATCCATTCAAACACGAGTAAAAACATGCTAAGAGCCAAACATAGTTGCTGCCATAAAATGTAGATATAACCAACATAATAGGAAGAGAAATACAATGGACAGATCAGCCACCACAATCCATATATACATCAGTAAATTTGAACATGAAAATCAAGGGAATGAATTTTTCATTACTAACGCAATGAACTAACCGGTGATGGGATTACCACATTCCACCCAACCATGGATTGGCCGAGCCAAGTCTCTCTTGAGCCAATCACCCCCGTGCCATATTCCTATCATGAATGTGGGACTCATAGAGCACATAAAAAACACCAATCAATGTGGATGCCACTGGAGTTCTCCACCTACACCGTGAGGAATTTGAGTCCCTCCTAGTCTCTCAGGCTTTTCTGTGTATCCGTAGTCTGATCTAGGGATCACTAGGCCCTACACCGAGACATACTCTCTAGTCTTTACCGTGCATTTTATCCTAGAATCACTAGGCTCAAAAGAGAGAAAATCCACCTCTTAGCTTTATTGTATATCCTGCCATTCATCGGCAAGGATTCCTACGCCCACCAAGGAACACAATCTAGCTTTACCACAACCCACAGTCTGGTTTAGGGGTTACTAGGCCAATGGCTTCGTGCATCCTCAGTTTGGTTCAGGGACCACTACCACCATGTGTTTGTTAATTTAGAGATACACCCCACTCAGTTTCAAATCCAATCTGACCATCCTCCACAAAATGCATGAGATAACCCATCTCATCAAAGCTATCAGGAAATGGCAAGGCTGGGCTGAAAATACTGTCACACCTGGCGAAACCCATGCAATGGTAGAAAAGAAACACATGCAATCCCATGCATGCCAAATCTAGTAATGAAAATACACATGCAACTTAATATCTGCAATGAAGCATGTTATAGCTTCTTGATCCTGCCTTTCCCTACTTGATCTTTGCTTCCTCTTGCCTTCTTTGGCTTTCTTTCTCAAATGCCAAAGTTCTCCAAGAAAACTCTAAGTATCCAAGAGTATGAGAGAGAGAGAGAATAATGAGAGAGATCCAAATATAAACTGACCAAGTCTTCCCAACTAATCCTCAGAATCCTTTTTATTAATGAGGCCATTATTTGATTCATTTTCCATTATTTTCCCTCCTCACATGAAACCTGTGACCTTTCACCTTCCTTTTCTCCTAATTTCCATTATTTTCATAAATAAATGTGCCAAAATAACTTTTTACCTCTTTAAGTATTTATCCATTTCCTTTGCCAATTTCCTTAGCCATAAACAACCAAATGAACACCCCTTAGGATGTCTTGCCCACCATTCATCTTAGAAAACATGTCCTATCATCCATGGTATTTATATATTTTTACATGGAATTTTCAGCAGGGCTATTACAATTATGAACCCAAGGGAATAATATTGAACCCAAGGGCCAAATATTATAAACCGAACATTGGTAAACCCAAATACAAATACTACAAGCACTAAAATAAACGTGGTTTATTTTCATGGTGAGACAATCCTTGACACAATACAACATTCAACCATGGTTGACAATGGTTGGCTATGATTGACAATGGTTGACCATGATTGATATTATAAATCTAAGGGAATAATAAACCCAAGGGATTGATATTATAAACCCAAAACAATAATAAACCAAAGGGATTAATACTAAAATCCCAAGAGATTATAAACCCAAGGGAATAATATTAAACCCATTGGACTAATACTATACACATAACATTGGTAAACCCAAATATAAATATTACAAACACTAAAATAAACATGGTTTATTTTCATGGTGAGACAATTGTTGTCATAATGTGACATTCAACCATCGTTGACCATTGTTGGTTATGATTGAAAATGGTGGACCATTACTGATATTATATTCCTAAGCGAATAATAAAACCAAGGGATTAATATGAGAATCACAAAGGAATAATAAAACGAAGGGATTAATACTAAAACCCCAAGGGAAAAATATTAAACCCAAGGTACTAATATTATAAACCCAACTTATATAAACCTTAAGATAAATATTATAAACACTAAAAGAAACATGATTGACCATCATTGATTTTCATATTGAGATGATGCTTATTACAATTCCATGTTGAACTATGGTCGACATCATAATAAACCATGTTTGACTTGGGAATAATAAACCCAAGCGATTGATATTATAAACACAAAGGAAAAATAAACCCAAGGGATTAATACTAAAACCCCAAGGGATTATGAACCCAAGGTAATAATATTAAACAAAAGTTACTAATAGTATAAACCCAAGGTATACGAACCCTAAGATAAATATTAAAAGTACTAAAATAAACATGGTTGAATTAATAAACCCTAAGAATTAAAATTTTAAACTCAAGTGATTAATAAACCAAAGGGATTATTAATACTATAAACCAAAGGAAATAATAAAACCAATCGTTCAATATTAAAAACCCAACGAATTAGTGAACCCAAGGGATAAATATTAAAAACGTAAGGGGTCAAAAAGCACAAGGGATTGATATTACAAACAGAAGAGTTTAATAAAGATGACCATGATTAATATTATAAACCCAACCTAATAATAAACCAAAGGGATTATGAACCCAATGGAATAATATTAAACCCAAGATATTAATATTATAAACCCAACATTGGTAAACCCCAATATACATATTACAAACAATAAAATAATCATGGTTTATCTTCATGGTGAGACAATCCTTGTCACAATGTGACATTCAACCACCATTGGCCATTGTTGGATACGATTGATAATGGCTGACCATGATTGATATTGTAAACCAAAGGGTATAATAAACCCAAGGAATTGATATTATAAACCCAAAGGAATAATAAACCCAAGGTATTAACACTAAAAACCCAAGGGATTATGAACCCAAGGAAATAATATTAAACCCTAGGGACTAATATTATAAGCCCAATGTATATAAACCTTAAGAAAAAGACTATAAACACTAAAATAAACATGACTGACCAACATTGTTTTTCATATTGAGACAATCCTTATCACAATTCCATGTTGGACCATGGTTGACCATAGTTGACATCATAATAAACCATCGTTGACTAGGGAATAATAAACCCAAGTGATTGATGTTGGACAATGGTTGATCATGATCGAACATGGTTGTTTATTGTTGACCATTTTTTAATAATATTAAACCCTACGAATATGGACCCTTAGATCAATAAACCGAAAGGATTGATATTATAAATCCAAGGGAATAATAAACCTAAGTGATAAAAATTATAAACCTTAACATGAATATTATAAACCCTAAAATAAACATGGTTTACCATGGTTGATTTCCTTATTAGATTAATCTATTGTGATATTGGCATAATCATAAATAGTTGGACAAATATTTAACCCTTAATATTGGGGTTTTATAAAACTAAGGGACTATTAATATTACAAACCCAAGGAATTAATATTATAAAAACAAATGATTAATAAATGCAAGGGATCAATACACCCAAGGAATCAATAAACAGAATGAGCTAATATTAAAACCCAAACAATTAATAAACCCCGGGCATTAATATTTTAAGGTCACGGGTTTAATAAAACCAAGGGATTAAATGATAAACCAAAGGAATTATTAACATTAAAAACTTGAAGAATGAAGAAACCCTAGCATTTGATATTATAAACCTAAGGAATTAAAGAAGAACAACATAATAGGACATTTTAAGACCAAAAATATACATTTTTCTACATAAAAACAATAATGAGAAAAATAATTCAATTTCACCAACACTGCAACCACAGAAAGAACATTGAGTCTTAACATATATTTTTTGTTTTCTTTACAACAAGTAATTACAGTACAAAATTGAACTTCAAAAACTTCATCAAAAGTCGTCTATGGAATGGCCTCTTTCAAAACACAACCAGACTGATCACAAAAGCAACACCAATTCAAATCAACAGGATAATGATCATGATACTTAACGCTTTCCAACCAATTCCTTCGTGTTCTCCTCCCAGACTTCCTTTGGTGCGCATGTAATAGGTATTTTACATGTGTTTTCGTTTCATCTAGCACACGAATATGATCACCAATAAAAGTAGGATGGAACCCATGTTTTCTATCAAACTTGTTCCGAAGATACGAAAGAAAACTTATATAGCTCCAGCAATATTGTGCAGTGTTCTAGAATTATAATAGATGAGATCATTATTGTCCATATATACGTTTGAAAGACAAAAAAACAAAATCAAAATAAAAAAGAACATGCACAAATAAATAAGCACACACACACACGCATATATGTATATGTATATGTATATGTATATGTATATCTATATATATATATATATATATATATATATATATATATATATATATATATATATATATATATAACTCATAACATAACACCCCATTTGTATTTATGTTAAAAAACTTAATATTATAATGTTACATGAAAAAAAACAATCCAGTGTTACATTAACCAAATGATATAAAAATTTATACAAATATAAGCCTCATTTGACAATACAATAAAATAAAAACGTGGCCAATATTCAAAAAATGAATACTGGCCATCACGTGGCCAATATTCAAAAAATGAATACTGGCCATGGTGATGGCCAGTATTCAAAACGTCCATTTTTGAATTTAATGATGTAATATGAATCCAAAATATTAATATCAATATGAAATAGTTATAAAAATTATTTTGAATGGTTGGTTCATATAACCCGTTGTTTATGTCTAAATGGTTTGTTACAAAGAAACGAACAATATGCACTTTAGAAAAAAGAGTAAATTGAACAACATGAAAAACGATGTAAACAACTTTCTCAAATATTACTATGAATATGATGAATTTATTAATCTCATAAATATATGAAAATGATTATTATATTAAAAGTAAATCAAGAGGACAATAAAATAAATTCAAAAAACATACTATAAATAAGGTCACAATGTTATTATTTGTATTGCATAGCGATATGGACTTCAATCGCTCCTCTTCTTTCTTCCTGATTGTAACATATGCACTATCTTTCATCTTGGCATAACGTTGAAAAGAGAAAGGCAGTGCAATGCGTAAACCATCTATTGATTTCACACTTGATATGGCTCTGAAGGTAAGGCCTTGCTGCTCTTTATTCCCGATATCAATTGATGCTTGTTCTAAAGACAATCCCTGTGACTTGTGGATTTTAAGATCCCATGCCATACTCAAAGGATTTTTTTTCTTTGATTTCCTCTTATCACTGGTGTGATAGGCATAATGTTTGGATTGCTTGCATCAAATGGGACACCAACATACTTATCAAAAACAATAGTTGTGAACATTGGAAGTTGAGGTGGCTTAGAGGTAGGCGTATAAAATATGTCCTTAACATAACTAAGTGCACCATTGACCAAGCCAACTTCAACCCATAAATTACATGTCAACATAACGCACTGACCATGACATAACAAAACATCACGGTCCAATTCATCATCATCAACACCAATGATTTCTGAACACCTTGAATGCCCATTAATACATCGTGCAATTGGATAATTTAATGATTTTAACATATGCCTATTATGGAAGGAGACCAAATTATTTGTTGGAAACATCTGAGCTACTGCATTAAATAAATCTCTTTCTCTAGGATGCAACCTCATATCAGTGCGTGACATAAGAAACTCCCAATCTTCAAGAACATGTTCTACATTTCTTATGTTATTGAGGACTCTACAAAAACAAGATTGTTTCTCATATTCCCTTGTTGGAGAAATATTGTGTCAAGAGTGAAAACAATGTTGAATTTGTTCCAGAAGACTTTCCCTATTGTATTACTTGCATACAAAGGTTTATCTCTCACAGGAGGCAGTTTGCCAAGGTCACCCACAAAGATGATGGATCTTCCACCAAAATGACATTTCTTTTTCTCTAGAAATGCTTCTCGTAATCGAGCATCTATTTCCATAAACAACCTTGATCCTAGAAAGCTCATTTCATCAATCAATATATATCTAACATGTCAGATTTATTCTTGGAATACTGCAAGTGACTTCCCCTTTAGTAGCTGCATATCTTTAATTGAAATTTTTAGAGTTGAGTGTATTTTTTTTGCATGTATATTAAAATCATATATTCCTATTGGGGCAAGAAGAAGCAACATGCTTCTACCATTACTTGATGAATTATAAAGAGCTTCAAAAATGAAATGGATAAGGAAAGACTTCCCAGTGCCCGCAGTGCCTTGAATAATCATAAGAAGAGCTTCATGAATCTCATATTAAGCAAAGTTCCTTAAAACAATTTCAAAAGCAAGTAGGTGTTTTTTCGACAAAATTAATAGCTTCTTTTGCAACATCATCAGAAACAGTTGTACTTTCCGAGTCAAAGGATATATCAAAGTCCCTTCGACCAAGGTTGTGAAGATCAAAATTATTCAATCATTTGGTGAAACCAAGCAAGAGAAAATATGCCAATATTGAAAATCATTTTTAAGATTCATTTCCTAGTTAGAAAAATCACCATCTTCTTCATCTTCAATATTGTCTATAATTGATAGATTTCTATCAACATACCATGCTCGATATCGAAAATTCCTCCAATTTTCAATAATAATTTTAGGTGAAAGGCCAATTTCTGCAGGAATGTCATGAAATGGCTTGTACAAAAGTAATGATGTCCAAAAAAAGGCTTCCAATTCCTCTAAAGGCTCACCAAGAAAAGAATAAAATCGTGGCAAAACCCGAACAATATCATGAACATCTCTAGGCTTCCATGGATCTTGTTTATGCTTGCTATCAAATGTCCAAGATCTTGCTATTTCTATCAAAGATAGATGTTCAAGGAAGAAAATTCTCTCCCGATAATGTTGAACAAAAGTATTCTCAGATGAAAATTACAAGCCATCCCTTGAGATTTTCCTTAAAACCTTTCTTCCAACATTTAAGGAAACAAATTTCCTACTACAAACAACAAGAGGTATCTTAAGTAACATATGGAACTTTTCTTGTGCTCCAATGTCACAGTCAAAAATCGTTTCTGCAAGAAACCTTCTATATGTACATAAATCATGATCCTCAGAGCCAATAGAACTTGAAATTATTGTTAACATATGATGATAACCTTCAGACCTTTCTTATACTTTTGATGCATACTTAGCAATATATTTCAAGACAACATAGCGAGAAAGCACTGGCTGGAAATCCACATTTGCATGCCACATTGTTAGAAGGTCAATGTTATGTACATTAATTCTGTCATCATTTCTTGCTGGCTCATTTTTCTTCTTCCTTGATCATCTATGAACAATATTGATTTGTCACAAGTATCCCATGGAGCATTGTACCAACATGTCAGAATAGTGCCCTTTTTGCACAAACAAGAATCTATAGTACACTTTGTGTTCCTTTGGACATGGTTTAATAATTCTTCATAATCATTATGAGGGTTACAAGAGAAAATCTAACCAGTATTCAATAGTCAAGGGTCATCATTGAGGCTTCATTGAACCATTATGTTGTGAAAATATATGTCATGTGGATTCCATGCAGTTAAATATTTGTCAAAGAATCTCTTTGCAAGATGTACATCAGAAACCATTTGACCAATCAAGTATTTCCATTTCAAGAGTGCCTTCTAACCATAGGAAACCATGGATATGTGTTGAACCTCTATGTTGCCACTCATATCTTAAGAAAATGAAAATATAGTTACTACAAACAATATTAATAGAATCATAATAGAAGTTGACAAAGTATATAAAATGAATTCAACATCACAAACCTATACGAGAAGTCTTTAGCTTTAAGATATTTTTGGATAAATTCCTCTTGAAAAATATTGAATCTATGGTGCATAAATGTGGCAAGAATATGAGGGTACTAGATAACATTCTCAATTTTCATATGATGCTCATTTAAAGAACGAGAATGTGAATGTATGGGCATGAGGTTATGCAACTCTAGCCACTTTGTGTCAGTTGCACTCAAAGTAAAAAATAAAGATGGACATCCTAATTGAATAATCATGTCAGTCAATTCAGCTCGACACTTAGTCAAGTATGCCCTTGTACCTCTCGGAGAAGAACCAAACTGCATAAGATGCTTAGCCAAATTATTATATGGTAAATCGATAATTGGTGATGCAACTCTTCAATTGTTATAGGTTAGTTATCATGTAAGTTTTTATTTACAAAAAATGTAGTAATTGCTTGGCTCTCATGCCTCATTATCATGTTCAATAGGTAATATCAAAAGTGAGGATGGCTTCCAAATCTATGATCATAGTGCCTAAGAATATGTAATGCATACTCATGAAGTTGAACAGTACAAATACGTGGTTGCAGCCAATTAGCATCACCAGGGGGGAAGAATGTTGGGAACGCCATAACTAATAACCCCTTTGTATTATATTTGTTCACTGAAGGGGTTCCAATATGAGGCCATCCATGTATTGAACATGTGAAAAATCAAGATTATCAAGAAATGTTCTAATTTCTTCCATTTCTCTTCATTCATTTGGTAGGCGAGCAACAAAATAAGTCGAATGAGATGGAAAATGCCTAGTAGGAAACCTTTCATTATTAGTTTCATTCATCTCGGATTCTTCAATATCACAATCAACAAATTTAAGCCTGGATGAGACATCTGTTGATCTTTCGGGCAGAGCATTCTATGAATCATATTCAATTACAACATCTCAATAATATTTATCATGTTGGATTTTGAACATCAATGCAACCATCACTCCAGATACTTTGACATAGAATTCATAATATTTAGATTGAGCAGCATGTCTCCTCACAATTAGAAAGTGAATATCTTCAACATGTCAGGAAGACTTCGTACAATTGTAGAAATATACAGAGGAAAGCTAATTGTATGACCACTATACTTATATTACCCACCTCGAGCATGTGTCACTTGCATAATAGGATTCACACATGCTATTAGCATTTCTTCAAATTGAGTAAGGACTCTTAAAATATGTGGATTCTCATTAGGATCCATGTTATTAAATCAATAGAAACAATGGGCTCCTCTTTCACTCTTAAATCGTCTGCAAACAGGTCCTTTAGAAAGTCCCAAAACCTACATTTCGGGATATGATTCTTGGAAAATGTGGTACATTTGGACAACTGACAAGCTATATATATTTGCTTGAAAAATTTTATGCATTGAAATCATGTTTTCATCAAAATGAATATGATGTTTATTGGCCGAACCATGTTGAAAACCATTTGGAAGAGTAAAATTTCTTCTAAAATGTACTTCATCTCCAGGAACATGAGATTCCCTTTGCAAATTTGAAGCATGTGGAATGGATCTGTGACAATGTATTTCCAAATTTATGGTCTGCATTTTGCGAACCTAAGAGGATGTAAAGGTCTCTTTATCATAAAATATTTTTAAATTTAATTTCCAACTAACTATAAATGATGAAATTGAAAAATAATTAAATGCATTCAAAATTTACATTTGTGTCTTGATGTGGATGAGGGTTATGAGATTGTTTCTCTTGGTTTCTAACATCAGTGAATGGAACATTTTGGGAGTTAGTTTATATGCCTCTATTCAAATGAGTTATTTCCTATTTCAAAAAAATAAAATACATTATAAAACTAAATTTCCAAGAAATAAATATTCAAAAATGGAAAGCAATAAAATACATTGAACATCTACATTAGTTTTACGATTTGATGTTTTGGATTCCAATTATCCTACCTAATGAGATGAAATCATGTTTTCTCCATAAAAGGTTAGAAAATACAATGTCCAAGCAACAAAGAATGTAAAAGTGAGAAAAAATCAAATGCACTCAACATTTACATTTGTTTGGCAATGTGGATGAACACTATTAGATGGTTCCTCTTCACTTCTAACATAAGTAGATGGAACATATATGATGTTAATTTGTATGCCTCTATTGAAATGAGTTTTGTCATGTCTGAAGAAAATAAAATACGCCATAAAATTCAATGTCCAACCAAACTAGAAATTTGAAAAATAAAAGAAAATAAAAAACATTGAAAATTTACATTAGTTTGGAAATTTGATCGTTGAGGAGAATGCATAAGAACTTTATGACATGCTTCATCTTCACTTCTCATATTAGTAGATGGAACAATTTGGGAAATAATTTCTAAGCCTCTATTAAAACGAGTTGTATCCTATTCCAAGAGAATAAAATAACTTATAGGTTTAGTAAACAAAACTTTGTAAATATAGGAATGTAATAAAACAACCACTATTGCAGCAAAAATAAAAATATCATTGTGTTACCTCCATTGTTCCATGTGAAATGCTATCAGGTATGACTGATTCTATTGGTGGGACCACATTACTTTGAGAAGCGGGATTGGAAGATTCGATGTTTCAAGTAATTGGTTCCAAATTATCAAACAAATGGCCAAGTAAACTATCATCCAAATCATCACACACAATGTCATCATTACATCCACCATGGATGTTTTGCAACCTTTGGCCATGAAAACATGCAATTAGACACACGGAAGGGTGATGGTGGACATTTGCATCCACATTATTGATATGGCATTCTTGCTGATTTCAAGATGCTTACCCAATGTTATAAACATTTTGAAGAGAGCATTGAACAACAAGATTATGCTGATGAGGAGCGTATCCTGATAATGAACTATCAACAGGAAATATTCTTTCCATTATATCATCCGTAGTGTGATACTTATGAGGAATTATAAAATCATTTTCAAGAGTGGCTTCACTCGTTTTTCTATGATATGTAGCTCTCCTATGCTCATTTATGGCATTCGTATTTTGTTGATACCATAAACGATGACTTTCACTAGACCTCTCACGTGATTCTGGTGACAAATTTCATTTTCTTGTATGCTTTCTTGTGCCTTCAGATGACATGTCTACAGTTAATAATAAGATATTTGTTATGGAATCATAAACATGGAACAAACAAATATCTAATATAAACAAACACAAAAGAATGAAAAAGGCACAAGTTTTTTTTTTGGAAATCATAAAAAAGCACAAAAGGTGTATATGTTATTTTTTCTAACCATATAAACTTATGAAAATGTATGAGGCTTTTTCCAGATGGCTAAAAACAAAAATAAAATTTTCAAAATGGCTAAAAGCATAAATGAATTCTTAGAAATCGCTTAAACAAAAAAGTATAAATTTCCATGTATCATATTAGAATCAAAACAAAACCCATACTATTGGGACACAATACTCTAAGAATTATATGATTTGGAAGTATATCTAAAAGTTTGGAACTATATACTATAAAAATATAAATGAAAATATTAAAATGTACATAAACATATAACATTGTTTGAGAATCAACGGCAAAAACCAATACAAATAACATGTATAACATAACTCATAGAAATTATAATTATACAAACAAAGAAAAATGCATAACATCGAGACACATTTACATGTGATTAAGAAAAATTTAGGGGAAACAATATGAAATATTTTACATCATAAAGATCGATACAAACATAATTTTAAAGTATTACATTAAAGACATGTAGTATGTACAGAGAGAAAAATTGAAATATTTTCCACAACCATACACAGTATATAAAATGGAAATATTTATAGGAACTCCTAATAATACTAATATCCTAAGAATCCATATCCATATCCAATGGTGGAAACTCATCAACAGAATCTATATAAGGAGCAATTGCAAAAACATTTCCATACTCAATCAAATCATTGCAATTTTCCAATGTTGGGTACCAAAACCTAGACATCTATTCATTAGTTGAATTATCAATATCTATTGGAAAACAAATGCCAGTCATCATGTCATATAATAGGAAAGGAACTTCACTACAGTTGCACATAAGAACCAGACCAGGACTGTTCAAAATGGAAGATAACTAGGACATTTTCTATTTATAATATCTGTAGAAATTTCTTTCAACAACTTCCATATGAAACCCCAATCATCTTCAAAGTAGTTAATTATTCATTCAACACATGGTTGACCAAATTGGAAATGATCTAATTCTTCAATTGACCATACAGAAGTGGACCCATCATTGATAAGGCATATCAACTTATACATCTATATTGCTAATGACATACATTGTATGTCACTGATTGGAACAAACGAAAAACCCCATTCATTTTTTATTGCATCGAACCAGTATATTTTATACCCATACTGAGGATAATATTCATACTCCTTGTACAAATATAGGCAAAACAATTTACACCACATTCGTAGGGGGTGAAGTGCCACCAAATAGAACAACAACCCTTTTCCATACCTTATCAAGACTACTGCAAACATAAAATTTAGACTGCATTATGTCATACATATGTTTTAGAGCAATCTAGTCATATTTTCTATTGGTTACATTTTCTAATAATGAAAAGAATCCTGAGTCTCCAATTCATATTGGCCCTATGTTTTTGAATGCCCTTGTAAATGGATTCATTACAAAATAGTTGTGTGTATGGGAGCATTTTGTTGTTAAGGATAAAATCACCATTGGTCCTGCAATAGACTCTACTTTATATTTTGAATCTATGAATCACAAATGAAATTGAGATATATGCGCGTTCTCATCAAGATATTGAGCATCAAAACAATTGTCTTCACTATTGAGGAAAGGAACCAAAAATCCAAATTCATTCATAGAGACATGCTTGCAACCTAACAAGAAAGAAGGGTTTTGCAAAACATTCTTCCATTTCTTACAAACAGTGCTAAACTTTATCACAACTGATAAAGGGAGCCAAAGGAAGACAATTTCAATAATTTCGAATGGAAGACAACTCCAAATAGTTGGATCCATGATCAAACAATGAAATCACCTAATAGTAAAATAAAAACACATTTTATATCAATAAAATAATTTAATGTTGAATAAAATTAAAATTAACATACATACATAATTTACTATTTACACATACAAAAAAAATTCACATATACACATTTTACAAAATCAAATGTGCAATCATAACATTATTACGACACTGAACACAATTCAACAATTTTTTAAACCTAATATCTATAATCCAAGATTATTAATGTTAGTAAACTTATAATTATGTTTATATTAAGGTCTATGTTTAATATTGATGCTATAATGTTTCTACAAATATATTTGTAATATCAAATAAGAACAACTCATTAGGTAGGTTCCCATCAAGGACAACACCTAATTCATAACGCCAACAAGAAATTGCCTAGAAAACACAATGCTATCTTTTTGTTGGACTACACAATTTTCCATTCTGTTAACGATAAAAAAATGTTAATGGTTGTGTAAGAGTGAAATTTTAACTAATAAAAAATACTTGGGGAACAACTTAGTTTTTTTTCGAGATTCAACATCACGTGGCTACTTGTTTTGTATAGTAGTGAAATTATTTTAGTTATATGTTTTAATTATGTTTGTAACGTGAATCATAATTAACTATTGCCAATTGTGATTAGGTGTAATAACCACCTAAATAATTTTTGGTTGGAATTTGACAAAAAAATTGACTCAATCATAATGAATCAAGAAATATCAAATTAAAATTATATTATTAAATTTCTAAAACAACACATTCTTATTTCTTTTTTTTCATAATTAGAATTAATCTAAATTCATTTTACTTATTTATTAACAAAACAATAGATTGTTAATATCATAAGATAATCCTTGTAATGGACTGCATTAATATCTACATGATTACGATTATGTAGTATATGGAGGTTAAATTAATAAATATTAGGAAATTTAAATAATAAAAAATGTAGTTTGTTTTAAGTTTGTGAGATTTTTCAACATAATTTTATATATTTACGCTGTAAGGCGTTTCCCTTTGAAATGAATTGCCCCAGCCGCCCCCGTGTCCTATTGTTGACCATGGATTTGTGGTGTTAGACGATTGAATGAAGTGTGATCGTTGATCCAACATTGATCCAAAACTGAACGGTTAATGAGGAAGCGGGACGGACGCACCGCCAGCGAGCCATTCATTTCGCAGCTGACATGTGCTTGGCTCGCACTACCTCGGAATGTTTCTCACTGTATGGTATGGTTGTATAAGGCTGATAAATTTACTGTCTGTTCATTGCATCTCTGGTCGTCCCTCCCATTTCGTGTATATCCTCAATGTCTCTTCCCTCGCCTATTAATTTTCTGCACAGAGACGTTGCAGTTTCGAAACCAGAAGACACACAACCTTGACACTTCAAAAATAAAATGGACGGAAGGTCTTCCAACAGCACAATTTGGAGCAGGTTGGAGAGGAGAAGAGAATGATGAACAGGTCAATCAACTTCTCGCACATTTCCAAGATGAAAGTGCATTGCATCTTATTCTCGACTCCCACAGATCAACCAAGCCCTTACATTCACTGCTGATTCAGATGTTGGAGGCTTCGACTCTGCTGGACTTGGCAATGAATTGGCCCATCGATATTCCAAGCTCATAGCTCCTCCTCCTGCAAAACCCCAAATTGGTAAGTCCAACAAACTCCAAATTAGAGATAAGAAGGAAAGTAGTGATTTAGAAAACAACATAGATAATGATAGAGGGAAAAAGAATGATCTAGAGAAGGATCCAGATTGGGGACGTTAGAGAAAACAAAGGAATTGGCGGGAAATCTAGGGTTCTGATTGATGAAGAAGAGGAGAAAATTTTAGGGCAAGAACTTTCTTATTGACATGTGGCACACAATTTTCGACATTCATTTTTCCACAATTTTGTCCCAATGGTTGAATAAATATTTCTCGGCTGACTCTGCGTTTCTATTTTCACAGGATTTATTTGTGTGAACAACCAGAAACAAAGCCTATTAATTTTCTGCATAGAGACGTTGCAGTTTCGAAACCAGAAGACACACAACCTTGACACTTCAAAAATAAAATGGACAGAAGGTCTTCCAGCAACACAATTTGGAGCAGGTTGCTGAGAGGAGAAGAGAATGATGAACAGGTCAATCAACTTCTCGCACAGTTCTAAGATGAAAGTGCATTGAAACTTAATCATGACTCCCACAGATCACCCAAACCCTTACATTCACTGCTGAATTCAGATGTTGGAGGCTTCGACTCCGCTGGACTTGACAATGAATTGGTCTGTCGATATTCCAAGCTCAAAGCTCCTCCTCCTGCAAAACCCCAATTGGTAAGCCCAACAAACTCCAAATTAGAGATAAGAAGGAAAGTAGTGATTTAGAAAATAGCATAGATAATGACAGAGGGAAAAAGAATGATCTAGAGAAGGATCCATATTTGGTTGGGGATATTAGAGAAAACGAAGGAATTGGCGGGAAATCTAGGGTTATGATTGATGAAGAAGAGGAGAAAATTTTAGGGCAAGAACCTGCGTTGAGATTGGCGGCACTGAGATCTTCTTTAGGTGCCAAAAATATCATAATTAGTGAATCCTAGAGTTTGGCTGAGCAATAGGAAAGTCAGGGGATCGATTCCCATGAGACAACAGTAGGAACCCAGAAAGAAGAAAGCGGTGATTCTCGAGAAACAAGCTTTGTGAAGCAAAATGAAATTGATTCTGAAGAGGAACAAGTGCAGAAGATGCTAGATTCTGTTCAAGATTCCATTAAGTTTGAAAGGAGTAGGGTTTCAGGGATTTCTTCTTCTTCGGGTCAGTTTAACGATGTGGGAGAAGAACATGTTGATGATGAAGAAATAATCTCAGAATCTGAGGTAGAGAATATTGTAGAGTGGGCAAAAGATGCAGCTCGTCTTGGGTTTGTTGATTCCGAAGAAGAGGAAGATGATGATGATAATTATGAAGATGTTAATTATGAGGATGAAAGCGATCACAGTGAAAAATAGAGTGCGGGAACAAGAAAGGCCAAGAAATAAGTAATACTTTTCTGTGTATGTATTTATTCTGGTTTTGCACTGGTCGTTGTTTTCAAAAGGGATGTTTCATGGTTACATGGGAAGAATTATGGTACCATCTAATTTCGTGGTCTTAGTCGCCCATGAAGTGAACTGTCAGGAGTGGATCAAAGTCACTTTCAGCTAAAATGTATGGAAAATGGGTGTATTAGTTTTATTTATACTAAAGGTAGCCAAGAGATTTGAAGATGTACTGGATGTTCACCTCTATGTATTTTTATAAGAGCAATTGCACCACCAGTGTCCTGCATTGTATTTGATTTATAGGAATTTTTGGGGTTCTCAGAATTGTATAAATGTATTCGATCAAGCATATACTTCTATTTCCACTTGGGAGTTGTACTTGTAAGGTACTTCTATAACTGCTTGGTTGTTAAGATATTGGACTTCTATCTGGAACTTTTGCAGCAATTTGAGGTTTCTTCCTCCTAATGCATAAAAGCTAAAACTAATCAGTTCTGTGACTATGTATTTGGAATTCAATCCCCTCCTAGAGGCAACATTTTAATACATTTAACTTTGACTCTGATGTTGCAACTCATCCTTTCTGTGGATTCCTTGCAATAAAAATAAGACACCTGTTGGGCTGAGTTTCCACCTTAAGGACTATAGTTTGTGTTTGTCAGCCTTTGCAGCACTGTTTTTCTGTGAGATCAACAACGGCGTATCTGGGGTAGGTTTCCATAAGAGATCTGCGTAAAGCAGTTACTTGGCTAGGTTTCATTTGAGGACTATAACTCATCAAGGCTTTGGAGTCTGGACCACTGGTTTTCTGTGAGTTCAATAGCAGTTTAGTTTTGTTTCTGTTAGCCTTTTAAAATTCATATCGTTGCTTCACAGTGAAAAAGAGATAAGAGATTGGATTCTATTATTGTATGAGTTGCTATGGATCTATGCCATAGGGTTTGAATTCCATTATTACTTTCTTTTTGTATGAAAAAATCGTATATTTAATACTCAAGCAGAATATTCATCAAATGAACTGCAGTTGTAAATGAATCCAATTCTTCTTGTTCTTTGAATCTGTTCTTTTCTATTTTTGGTATGAAAATCCTTGTGAAACATTTTTATATCCAAATACTTCTGGATTTTTTGAGATATATTTATTATTCTTTTCCTAGGTACAAATGCATTTTATCTGTTTTAATTTGTGGATATGGATGACTATATAATTATGAAAAGTTCCTTTTATGACACTGGCAGTTTCTGGTGCATTACAATTTACAGAATTAGCTTCCCTACTTATAGTTGTTCCTTTTCTTGATTTCAGTAATACAGACAAAAAAATGTACTTTTCAATTTTGAAAAATCCTCTTGAAATTTGATTTAAAGACTAAGGTTTATGAATCATGTATCAATAAAGTCCTATTGTGCAGATAATGGATGCTTTTCCTATGGACATTTCATTTGTTGTCAGGACTCGAGATGTCAATCTATGAAAGCCAACGTGCTAGTAAATTTGATGTCAAATTTTAGACATTTTCTCTATGTGAGTGAAGTCATTTCCTTGAATTTGGTGTTCATGCACAGAATTCTGTTGTGATAAAAAACAATTATCCTATTTTTGGAAGTGCCCTTTGCTTAGACAGAGGAACTTAATAGACCAATACAATTGATCCATGTAATATTTCCTTTTGATCCATGTATATTTTCAAACAAACAATCGTAAATTGTTATGGCATGGCTACCAATTTCGTAAAAAAGTCTTACCTAACACGTTATTCATAACTTAATAGACCAATACAATTGAGCAACAAGCTCTATTTGCATGCCTTTTACTCTCCAAAAAAAATGCCTGGCATATTGGTGGAAAAAGAGATTCCCAGTTCTCAGAAGTTCTATTGCCCGTTCAAGGATTGCTCGGCACTCTTGTTGAAGGATGTGCCTGAAGTAGGAAGCTCAACTGAGCCAGCTGTTGTTGTTATAAAAGAGTCAGAATGCCCTGAATGCAGAAGGTTGTTTTGTGCTCAATGTGGTGGTAAGAATGATAAAAGGAGCTGATATTTCCTTGGATTTGGGACCTGGGAGACAACAAAGTTGTGAAAAATACATATGGCTGTAAATATTGTTTACCAAATTCCATTGTGGTTTCTCTTTAACTTGATCTTTGCAATGTAGTCCTGATTCTCTTAAACAAGGGAATTGTCTGTTTTTCAAGTTGCATAGATGTTGAACAATTAATGTGCATTCATTATTGAATATGTATAGTAATGTTGTATTCAAGTATGTTTACAATGTTGTGTTCAAGTGCATTCACAATTTGTTCTTATACCACAACTTCTTCGTCATGAATAACTTGATTTGTTTCAAAGTGCATGCCATGAAGATTTCATTCAAGAGATACATGCTTGAACAAAAACAAACTTAAAATGTAGTAAGTTCAACCCCATACCTGTTGTGGATCTTTGATAGTCAGGGTTCTTGCGAAGTTTCATGAGTCAAGAAAAAGCCTCAAAGGACCTTGTGAAGTCTCTTTACTGAAATCTTTTTGAAGACTTACCTTCGCAGGTTTTGGATAATGTGATCAGGGGTGTTCTGAAGCACATATCAGATTGCATTGTAGCTACATTTCTCAGTGATAACGTTAAGCGGTTCAATACAAATGCTGTTATGGGAATTGAGGTTGATTTGACACTGCTTGAATCTTTTGCAGATACTCAATTTCATGACAGTGGCTTGCATTCCTCATGTTGCTCTGTAGCCCTCTGTCTAATAATCTTAATTTCTTCATCTTTCATATGCAATTTTGATGAGACTATACTAACTGTCTCTTCTAAATTTTTACTGTGCTCCTGTTGTTTAGCAACTTACCACCAATTTTTTTTACACAACACATAATTATACAACCCCTACCACACCATCTACATGTGCTAAAATTAAAATACTAATGAAACCACCCAAAATACCACATGGCTTATAAAATAGTGATATCGAACCCTTTGTATTTACTGGTGTGAATATAAGATCATAATATGAAAATATACTGTAAGGACAATGACCATTTGGAATCAATTTTTCTTAGGAAGTTTTAGCTCACGGAGAATATGGTCACATTGGAGGCGTGATGGGATAGGCTGCCTTTTCCTTCTTTAGCGCACAACAGACTTCACATTGTCAGCACAATCTATAGCATGATACAACACTCAGTTCTCCCAATTTCTGCGTCGAGGTGCTACAGTCACGGTGGCCCCAATTTTAATGAGCTGTAACTATGTTAGGAGACACCCAGAAATGCATTTCCCCACCTGTAAATAACATCAGAGTACAACACTTCATTTCACTTTTTTTTAAAAAAAAGAGGATATAACCACCCAAAATACCACATCGCTTATAAAATAGTGATATCGAACCCTTTGTATTTACTGGTGTGAATATAAGATCATAATATGAAAATATATTGTAAGGATAGTGACCATTTGGAATCAATTTTTCTTAGGAAGTTTTAGCTCACTTAGAATATGGTCGCATTGGAGGCGTGATGGGATGGGTTGCCTTTTCCTTCTTTAGTGCACAACAGACTTCACATTGTCAGCACAATCTATATCATGATACAACACTCAGCTCTCCCAATTTCTGCGTCGACGTGCTACAGTCACGGTGGCCCCAATTTTAATAAGCTGTAACTATGTTAGGAGACACCCAGAAATGCATTTCCCCACTTGTAAATAACATCAGAGTACAACACTTCATTTCACTTTTTTTTCAAAAAAAGAGGATATAACCACCCAAAATACCACATCGCTTATAAAATAGTGATATCGAACCCTTTGTATTTAATGGTGTGAATATAAGATCATAATATGAAAATATACTGTAAGGACAATGACCATTTGGAATCAATTTTTCTTAGGAAGTTTTAGCTCATGTAGAATATGGTCACATTGGAGGTGTGATGGGATGGGCTGCCTTTTCCTTCTTTAGCGCACAACAGACTTCACATTGTCAGCACAATCTATAGCATGATACAACACTCAGTTCTCCCAATTTCTGCGTCGAGGTGCTACAGTCACGGTGGCCCCAATTTTAATGAGTTGTAACTATGTTAGGAGACACCCAGAAATGCATTTCCCCACCTGTAAATAACATCAGAGTACAACACTTCATTTCACTTTTTTTCAAAAAAAGAAGATATGTTGAAACTATTTCTGTTTCGTTCTATTCTGTGCCGTTGTCCTTATTTGTATCATGCTAGCTCGTACAACATGAAGGACTCGAGGGATCTTAATAGCTTTGAGTTCTACTGTGCTACTGCTTGTACATGTGTTTTTTCATGCAAGGTTATATCTATCCAGCACATAAAAGCCATATAAGAATAATGCTCAAGACAAATGTACATTGTATATGTGATAAAAGCCATATAAGAATAATGCTTAAGACAAATGTACATTGTATATGTGATAGTTCTCATTTCAGAAACTTTGTATGACTATTGTACCACCCATTTCATGATAACATAACATTCATTGATATCTAGTGTGTATTTCTTCTATTCAATGTCATTCACATCAAGTATATTCTCTTTTTACTCATCCAGAGGTGATGATTTTGATTGAAGGCTAAAGATCTAAAAATAATTGTTTATAATTATAATTTCAATTCTGATAATTTTAAAATTTTGTTTCTACCTTTTTTAAATTGTTTTACAGTAATTGTATGTTTCAACGAAAACGTCGTGTTTTTTTGTTCTGTTTTGCATTACCCAAATTGAATTTGAAGTTTGCTTGATGCACCATTATTATTCATTCCTGATAGAGTTCCGAAGATCTCAACGCAGAATGACTCCATCCAACTACACAGGGATACATAAGGGGTAAACAAAATTAGAAGACAAAATGAGAATGTCTTTATTTGTTTTGCCTGCAAATGAAAAATTAGAAATGCAGTTTTGGATCTCATTTCTCGTGCAGTCAATTTTATGTAAAGACCATGCAAAGTTCACAGCATTTGCTTAAGAAGTACCGCCCAGCCGTATGAATTATACAGTTTGTCAGAGCTTCATAGTGACAATGATCTGCACTGTCCATTGTGAACAAATAATGAGTAAAAATATTAAAAATATTTATGAATAATTAAGTGAATGAAATATCAAAAATGGATCTTACTTGGGACAAGCACATATAGATTCGATACAAATTGCTCATTTTTAAATAAATTCAAACATATTAAAAAAATATATTTATATATAAAGAAAGATTTCTCGACTTTTCTTTAAAATATTTCTTATTGCACTGCACTAATGTGGCATGTTTCACGAAGATTATGAATCAAATTTGGAGAAGATTTACAATTGTGGAAGCATATGTTTGTGTAAAAATTAACCAATACCCAAATTGAAAATACAATTGAGATTTTAATTAATTTAATATATATATATATATATATATATATATATATATATATATATATATATATATATATTTCTAATTTAGAAAAATACTTGCACTTTTAAATCTTCTATAAAAATTCAACAATTCCAACTTCATAAATCTATCGGCCTCTCTTTGTACCTTTTGGGACAATTGCTAGTCTATATTTTATTAATGGTTAATAACATTGATTAATTTTTAGAACATTTGAAAAAAAAAAGATTACATATTTTTCTTCTTTACTTCTTACTTCTTTTCTAAAAGACTGTTTTTGTCCTTTCCTTAGGTGAAACCTCTTCCTCAACAGGTGAATTGATGATCTCTGATTGCACTAGATCTGGAACTGCCTGATCAAAATGGGATATTGAATTAATCATTCAACCTTGACTTCTGCTTTTGTAGAGTGCAGAATTCCAAATCTATTTCTAGAGGGAGAATGGAACTACGTGATCGAAATGGGGTATTGAATTAATCATTCAACCTTGACCTCTACTTCTGTAGAGTGCAAAATTCCAAATTTATTACTGGAGGGAGAATTTTGGTGAGACTCAAATCTATTAGAATGAGGCCTTTTGTGTTTCCTTGGAATTTGTTTGAATGTTCATTGCTATTTATTAATTTGAGAAGATGACGATGAAATAGAAAGAAGTCGAGATATTATAGTATTTGGACAAATTTTTGTAAAACACATACTCATCGCAAAAATTACATTTTAAAGGAACTTTCTCGTAATCTAGAACCTGAAGATGACTTGGACCCTCCAAGTCAACTAAATTACCTTTGGGAGTTTTGCAAAATACATTTCAACACAAATTTTGGCATGCTAGAAGTTGTATTCCTTGGATTGTAAACTAGTAATATATTAGGTCAAATTACTTTTGGCAGTTTTTCAAAACACATTTCTAACAAAAAATTTGGCACATGAGAAGTTGTATTCCTTAGAATGTAAACTAGTAATATAGTGGGCCAATTTGTCAATAGATTTAAAAATACCAAAAAAAGGGGAAGATATGACAATTTGATCCGAGCAGGCGTAGAAAAATTCTATGTTAGAATTAAAATTCAAAGTCAAATAGACGAGAAACATTTTCCTGGATTCTATGAAGTAAGGCTCAGATCTGAAGATCAGATCTTTGTCCTCACATTCAACAATAAAAGCATGATATCTGTTTCCACAGTACAGAGTACCAATGAGTTCATGATCTACCTAATTGTTAGAAATCCGTTCTAAAATAGAAGTATAATTAGGGCAAAGGTGGATAACCTTACCCATCAACCCTTTTTTCCTTGAGAATTTTAACATTCTCGTTGACCGCAGAAGAAAATTCCAAATTAAGAGAAGGAATTGTGTCGGCTCCTTTTACAAAGCTACTTAGGTGAATCACTGAACCATGGGGCAGTCAAAGACCACCCAACAAAGAACTCTTTAAATCAACAACTCTCATTTGTGGGTGAATTCTTAAAACTAAGCCATCAACCAGTAATGACACACCAGAAAACACAAATCAACAAAAATGAAACTCGCAAACATAATAAATCCTAAGTCATGGAAAAGGAGTCCTGGAATGAGCGGAAGGTAGCAGCTGAGCTAGCAAACGAAAACCACAAATTCGTGCAACAGCTGAGGGCGATGGCTAGGATTACCCTAGCCGCTTTGTCAGGCTATTTTTTTCATTTTTTGCTATAGGTGCTTATCATATCCTCCCCAGGTTAACATGGATGTATTCTAATGGATTTTAATGATGTAGTTGGAACTGTAATTAACTTTTTTCTGTGCAATAAGTAAAATGAGAAAAGTAAGCGTCTTCATATGGCCACCTTGTTGAAGCGAGCACAAGTAGAACAATCCTTTAACAAGACTCATTGATTAACCTACTGGGCTATTCATTTTTCCCCTTTAATCACATCAACAACCTTTCTCCATAAACTTGTCGGCTTTAAGAGATTTCTGAGCAGAATTTCGCCCTTTTTTTAATAATTTAAATTTAAAAGAATGACAGTTATAGATGAAAATGAAAACAATTGTAGCCTGCTGCTCATAGAATCTTTTTATTGAAAAATTGTTATGCCCAACTTACTCATACCTATTCCTATAGACTTGGCGTGTATATTGCCTAAAATACTTGTTTAACCAAAAAGCTACCACAACATAACTAGCACAAAAGATTACAGAGAATTTGGCCCTCGAGGGGCTTCTTCACTCGTGCTAACATAAGAGTCTGCACCGCATGCTTGACTGAGCTCATATTCACATCGAATGAGTCCATTTATTTTCCTCGAACATAGCAAACTCTGTAGATGGCTTGTAGGGGTGTTGAATCTCTGAAGTCACTCCTTCGCACATGTTGGACCGAAATGAGAAGAGGTCTGAAGATTTTTCATAATTCGGTGACCAGAGTATACAGGAAACCCAATTTGTCTCCACCCACTTATATTTCCTCTTGTGAGCATGCATACAAGCTCCAAAAACATGCTCCCATTCCTTAGATGCCAACATTTGGACGGCAGATTCAATTGCACATTGATCCCTAACATAGCTTTCTGTCGTTGCTTTGTATTTCCAATCTCCATGCCATCTAGTCCATTTGCACGATGCATTTGCCAATTCGCATTGAGCCTTATAAACATCGCATTCACACAGGACACCACACCCTGCTAAACTGGCAATGAACCATGATGGCACGTAAGTCACATCAGCACTGGGATAGTTCTTCTTCAACCTGTGACCCCTAGAGTGCAATCTGAAACTGATGCCCTTTGCTGGCTGAATCAATAATGTAATGACTGGTGAATTCACCAGACTTCTAGCTTGCTTGAGAGAGATCATCAATGCAAAACCCCAAACTCCTAATATCAGAGGAATTTGACTTGAAGGGCTAGCTAATACAATAAACCCAACACCCAAGAACTGGGCAATAAAACCACATGCAACAGTCTTCCTCATTATTATACAGTTAATAAATCCTATTGTTAGTGAGTATGAATGTTGAAGTAAAGGTCTCTGCAGTGGCTTTAACTCCCATTTCTCACTTGCGTACTTGAACTAACAGTCTAACACTTGGGGCAACAAGACGTACTTGTGTATATAGTAAGGTTATATCATGGGACAAGAGAGAAGGCTGAGTAGCCCTCGCTTCTGTTTATATGAAATACTCTTCTTAAAATGACCGACGTACTTGTGTATATAGTAAGGTTATATCATGAGACGGGAGAGAAGGCTGAGCAGCCCTCGCTGCCGTTTATATGAAATACTCTTCTTAAAATGACCCCCAAATTAGTCCTCGACTCTGCCCTTGAATTGAGACCCCCATATTGGCCCCGAAACGTTTATATCAATGTGGAAAAAGTCGAAACGATTATATCAATGTGGAAAAAATCGAAGTCGGAATTACGGCAAGGGTCCAAAAGTTTATATCAATGTGGAAAAAGTCGAAGTCAGAATTACAACAAGGGTCCAAAAGTTGAAAAACTCGTTAAAAAAGTCAGCAAAATTAAAAAACCACAAAAATATTCATTTTTATTTTTTATTTTTTTTAACATCTCAAGTATTCACAACGTCAAATAAATGCATTTCCACATAAATATGTAAAGAAAGCTAATATATAATATGTGTATGAAGTCTAGTGCTACATCACATATCAAAATAGTGAATCAAATCCTGAATCTTGAGTTTTGTCCGAGTCTCAACTCTTAAGACAGCAGACTTTTTGGGTCAACTCCCAATAAAATCGGGCATATAATGAATAAATCGCAATTTTTTTGTTTTTGAAAAAGTCTGCAAAAAATCGAAGGATTAAATAGTTTTGTTGAAAAAATCGCAATTTTAGAATTTAATCCTGATTTTTTGCAGACTTTTTCCACATTAATTAATTTATATGAAATCTACGATTGAATTGACGGTTTGGCCCTTGAATCTGTGATTAAATGGAGATTTCTTACGGCCTAAAAGACTTCAATTTTGATAATATTTTTCTTTCTCGGATGAGAACTGTGTATAGGATTTTTCAAAATCTCCTATCATTGCTTGAACTCTATGAATGAGTCGATCAAGACATTTTCTTGTGGAGACATTCGACAATGAAAATTTCAAATTACAATGGTGGAATCCCCACCACTGTTACACATGTTATTTCCCCAAAAATCTCCTATCATTGCTTGAACTCTATGAATGAGTGTAGCAAGAATCGCTTGAACTCTAAAAGGTGAATTTCTTGTCGAGACATTCGACAATGCAAATTTCAAATTTCTATGGTGGAACCATTGTAACACATTTTATTCACGCTTCCCTAAGCAGTTCAAGGCCTTGATAAACTGCCAGTTCCTCTTTCTCACCATTTGTGGCATGACCAAGCCTCTAGGCATAATCAAGTCCCTGATTTTCATTGATCCAATGTGATCACTGCCACCCCTGCTTCTTCTGTATAGACTTTTAGTCTTTCCAAATGGTTAGTAGTTCACTTCGACTCCTTATAACTCACTTTTAGTCAACTAACTAGAAACAATTTGCTCTCTTACTCCAAAATTTTATTAGTTTTATTAATTATATGCAGAAGTAGCAAATTTGTATATTTTGATGTTTTGTATTCTTGTCCTAATTTTTAGGTCACCTTAGTATAGATTCAAAATAGTGACCATAGAGTAAACACGAATAGCTCTGTCATATATGTGTAGGTTTCACGTTTTGTGAGAGTGCCCAATCTACTACTGCTTTTTATTTGGGATTGAATGCAAAACTATAATTTGAAATATTTGTCATAGTTAATACTATAATCCTTTTGTATCATGGTTAGAATCTTAATATAAGGTGTTGCATAATTAAGAAAATCAACATAAGATTTTGAGGACTAATCTGCAATTGGAGAATGGGGCATCCAATTGGCCAAGGGAAAAAGTATTAATTTATCTGCTAGTAGTCGTTGGATAGCTAGTTATATGCGAACAACGAAATTTTATGTTAATCCTATGTTTTAGAGCAGAGTTGTCAAACGGAAGTTTGCGGGGTCTGTTAAAGTTGAGTGTTGTTCTTGCCCCACCATTGTTTGATTCTGCCAAGTGACATGTTTGTTGATTCCTTAAGTAATCACAACTTCTCTTATTTTTACTGTGTTGTGTTGTCTTAAATGTGTACCATTCGGTACGGTTCCATATGTCACAAAATGTGTATTTTTACTGTGTTCTCTTGTTTTAAATGTGTATTATTCAGTACGTTTCCATATATCGCAAACACAGCCGACAGCAAAAAGGTCTAGATTTGTCTAGATCTTCTAATTTCAGACTAATTTCTGAACTTTAATTAGTAATTTTGCGATGATGTTTATATTATCATGCACCTCCTACACATAAAACCTAAGGTTAGTATTTATATTATCAAGCACCAAGAATAGTGAAGATTACAACAGTCTATTTTGAGGTTTCCGATACAGTCCAATTTACCCATTGTAATCTCATTATGATAACAATTAGCCAGAAGTTTAGTCATGAAACCCAATACGACAAAGCTTAAGTTTGTCCAATAATGATTGTACATACTGGGAAAAGAACACTATTACCTACCAGCCTTGTTGATTTCTTAAAACTGAATAAATACCCAAATACCATTGAATCTTATTTGGAAACTGATTGATGCTTTGGTAGGAATTTGGAAGTCTGTCTTTACACTAGTGACGCACCAGGGATGAGCTGGTTGGAAATCTGAATATGTTTGCTTGCTGGCACCTGAAGGCAAGGTATGGAGTTCTTTTCCCTTTGGTGATAGTAGTTAATATTGTTTGCACATATTCCCCTCAGTGATATCAAGATTACTACTGTTTACATCTTTTTTGATTGCTATCACCTAAAGGCAAGGTTGGAGTTCTTTTCCCCTCGATGATGGCAGTTTTAATATTGTTTTACATGCCTTCCCTGTCAGTGATGGTAGATTTATTCATCCTTCGGCTAGGATTGAGGATCTATCCTGCTCCATAGTACTCACTTTGAATGGGGAGATACATGAACCTTGTAGCCCATAAACTTGACCAATTAATGACTCTGTGGTGATCAAATTCTAGTAAGCCTCTAACATAGGGTGGAGTCTGGACTCTGGAAAACATATATATGCATGTTATACATTTACCATTACTTCCAGTGCTTCTATGGCTTCTTTGCTTAATAAATGTCATTTTGACCATCCTTAGGGAGAACTTAGCACTTAATTTTAATAAAACATGTAATTTATAATTTGGATTTTTGGGTTTATATGGAGGATATATCCTAAAAATACTAAAATTGTAACACTTTCTAAACTCTTTAAAACAAAAGAGTAAAATATTTAAAATAGAACATGGACTATAGAAATTTATCTGAATGATAACTTGAGATTCTTGACATTCTTATCCCGCGCTGCATATGATTTCAGTGTATGTAAATTAAAAATTAATAGATCAATTTAATCTTACTTTTGATGGATTTGATTCCCTATTCTTCCCCACTCTATGCTATTCTTCCCCACTCTATGCCTTACGATGTTTCCTTTGCAACATAAGGTGCAAATGCTAGTTATAAATTTTTTTAATTATTTGAATTTCTTAATATTTATTAAGATAGTCTTTCTTATTTAATAATGTAATTTTTAATCATACAGTAATCATAATAATTATAATTTAAATGTTCTTAACCATTAAGAAAATGTGTTTCTAAAACATTTAATTCTATATGTCTCCATTGTTTTAAAAAAATAATGATATATAGGTTGATATTAATCTTAAGAATGAATTATTATTATTATTTTATGTATTTATAAATATTTTTAATGGGTTGTCTAAAACCTATATGTTTAGGAATTTTTGGTTGGAATTTGACAATTTTTTGTTGAATTGATCTTATTTTTTATTGTTTAAAATGGCTTTTTGAGTCCATACACTTTGATTGTGAAGAGTTTACAATTCAAATTTACTTGTAATTCCAAACAATCTTTGCCAAATTATAAACAATAGAAAATGTAACAACACATTGATTTAAACATATATTAAGTAAGGTATTTAAATTTTATTTAAACAAAAATTGAAAATGTTTTATTTATTTAATTAATCTATTCTTATACATATTTTATTATACAATGTCTTTTTTAAATTATAATTTATGCAACAATTAAAAAAAGGTTACACTAAGAGATTTAATATAAATTTTTGTAATATAATTTTATAAAATCCATAACTTATTTTTCTAACATATTATAATATGTATGTAATATAATGAGAAGAGTTTTTTCATTATTCTCTTATATAATTATATAATTCTATTTCTTTCAAAAAAGTTAAAAGAATTGTTTAAACAGTTCTCAATAACATATTAAATACATTTAATTATTTAAATTAATACATTCGAACTAAAAACATATACATTATCCAAATTCCTATAATATTAATAACAACCAATTACATTTAAAAGGCATATTACACATATACATTATCTGAATTTATTTTAGTTATATGCTTAGTTATAAATGTTATGTGAATCATAATTAACTATTGTCAATTGTGATTAGGTGTAATAACCACCTAAATAAGGAGTAGTCTTTAAGGTGTAATAACCATCTAAATAATTTTTGGTTGGAATTTGAAAAACTTTTGTTGACTCAATCAAAATGAATCCAGAAATATCAAATTAAAATTATATTATTAAATTTCGAAAACAAGACATTCTTATATATTAATTTTTTTTCATATTTATAATTAATCTGAAATCATTTTACTTATTTATTAATAAAACAATATATTGTTAATATCATAAGATAATCCTTGTAATGGACTGCATTAATACCACTACTTAATCATTCTAATGGACTACATTAATATCCACATGATTATGATTATGTGGTATACGGAAGTTAAATTAATAAATATTAGGAAATTTAAATCATCGAAAATGTAGTTTGTTTTAAGTGTGTGAGATTTTTCAACATAATTTTATATATTTCTAACTTTTTTTAATTATTTGAATTTCTTAATATTTATTAAGATAGTCTTTCTTATTTAATAATGTAATTTTTAATCATAAAGTAATCATAATAATTATAATTTAAATGTTATTAACCATTAAGAAAATGTGTTTCTAAAACAATTAATTCTATATGTCTCCATGGTTTTAAAAAAATAATGATATATAGGTTAATCTTAATCTTAAAACTGAACTATTATTTTTATTTTATGTATTTATAAATATTTTTAATGGGTTGTCTAAAACTTAGATGTTTAGGAATTTTTGGTTGGAATTTGACAATTTTTTGTTGCCTCAATCTTAATTTTTATTGTTTAAAATGGTTTTCTCAGTGGATACACTCTAATTGTGAACATTTTACAACTCAAATTTACTTGTAGTTACAAACAATCTTTTCCAAATTATAAACAATAGAAAATCTAAGAACACATGAATCTAAACATATATTAAGTAAGGTATTTAAAGTTTATTTAAAAAAATTGAAATGATTTTTTTATTTAAATAATCCATTCTCCTACACATTTTTATTATAGAATGGTTTTTTTGTAATTATAATTTATGCGACAATTAAAAAAATGGTTACACTAAGAGATTTCAAATAACTTTTTATAATATAATTTTATAAAATCCATATCTTATTTTGCTAACATATTATAATATATATGTAATAAAATGAGAACATTTTTTTCGATATTCTCTTATACAATTATATAATTCTATTTCGTTCAAAAAAAAATTAAAAAAAATATTTAAACACTTCTCAATAACATATTAAATACATTTAACTATTCAAATTATACATTCCAGCTAAACACATATACATTATCCAATTTCCTATAATATTAATAACAGCCGAACCAATTAGATGTAACCAGCTAACATACAAAACGAAACTATAAATATATATACAAATAAAAAAATCTCTTATTATTAACATTACACTATTCACATTAGGGTGGTACTCTAGGGTTAGCTGGCGGGTAGGTGTTAATGAGCAGTCACCCGTACACATTAAAATCTACCTGACTTGCATACATCTGAAAAAACATCACCATTAAAGTGGAGGGAACCCAAGGTGTGTACACTGACACAACAATATTCATTTTAATGCTGATGAGACTGGATGGAATAGTCTCGACCTCATCAACTGGTCCCATCCTCACCGTTGGATTGGAGAAGATCCACGGTCTCGATGACTCGAGGATTACACTACGGATTAATGCACTTCGTGGCAAGGTTAGGGCCATTTGGGTTACGCGATGATATTGGGGTTTCGCTCTGCGACAAGAGCAACCCGGATGGCTGTATGTAACCATCTCCTGCCAGCACCACTTCTACAGGCTTCATAGGTATGGCGGAACTGACCTGGACACCCAGTCTCATCTGATAGATTTTCTTTAAACCTTCTTCATTTGATACACAAATTTGATTCATTCTCCTCATCAAATGTAGCAGGTCGAATCGCTAATGGCTGGAATCTCTACACTGGAAGGACGCGTTTGTTCACTCTAGAATCAGAGGTAACTTATTAAGATGTTAAGGATGATCTCTCGTGGTTTTATTTTTTCTGAAGAAACCCCTATGACAACGTTGTACTCTTTCAGGTATACTTTTCATTCCATTGCTTGGTAACCTCTCTCAAGTAATTTATTCTCTTCTCAGGACTTGCTACTAATTTCTTCCTTCCGATTTGACTTCTGTGTTTAATCCACTGCATCTCTCGTTTGCAGGTACTTTCATGTTGTGGTATAAATATTTATGTTCAAGAAGGATTCAGAATGAAACTCCTCTCTTACAACAGTCATTGCGTTCAATTTTCAGGTCGGTAGTCTTTCAAGTTGATCTTGGAGATTTGTTTTCAGGCGACAGACCTCATTACTTAAGGGGCTATTCCATTTTAATGCATTAGGATATTTGGGTTTAATGCTGATTAGGAAGCTATGGATGCACTTGTATTACTGAAGATTTAATGAGTAATTGAAGAACCTATAATCAACACGATGTTATCAAACTTTTAACAGTCAATAAGGGTTTTTTTTGTGGAGTTCTACGAATACATAGTTTTAAATTAATGACTTATATATTTATTTTGTCGTCATGTCGTTTTCAACAGTTCTTTGTTTCATGTTTATGAAGTTTTTGCGGTTAGGGTTTGATCCCTAGGGTTGGGTTGGCCGCTTAAAATCCTGTATTTGTCTCACGAATACTCGATATCTAATTTTTATGTTAAATTACGATTATCTCGGATCATTCCGCTACAGTTCCAGAGTAGCAATCTTTGTATGCTTGATATCTGGTTTATAGTGGTAATAGGCTTGCAGGGGTTCTCCCAGAACCCATCTGAGAGCCATACCACCTTCACAGGTTATTTATTTTTTCATTTCTCTTACTGTTTGAATGAAATTTCAATTTTTCTGCCACTTCTTTTTGTGTTTTCCTAATACTATTAGAATAGAGAAATTCTTAGGAATTTCTATGAATTCACAGAAAGCCTACTATGGTTTCATTATTCAATGAGATCTTAATTTTAGTAAGACAATTTGTATTCAGAAGTAAAAAGGAACATTACTCTTTCTATTGTAATTCATTCTTATATTATTGCTTTAGATTGCTGGTGCATTTATTCTGTAGTGGCTAAAGATTCCCTAATGTCATTACTTCTATTATGCATCGATGTCTGCAATAATTTGGATGGATATGCTAGGAATATAGCAAGAAGTAGCATATACTTATTAACTTTCAATGACAGTCTTCCAGTAATTAAATTGCATGCTAACTATTTAACTACATGATACAAAAACAATTAATCTTTTCTCACTAGGGATTACTTATCTGTTTTTCCTATTGTAAATGTAAACATGAAATTATTTCCTTTGTCTAAAATATCTCACCACCAAACCATGGATTTGGCCATTACATCGAGAATCCCCATCCAAGCTCTTTCAACTCCTCTTAGTGGATGAAGGCAATATGGTACATTAGGTGTCAGGACTGTGTCCACCCTCAAGTCTTATACCCTTCCACCCCTCAAGTCTTATACCCTTCCACGGTTTTCCACAACATCTTCCCACCGGTTAATTCATCCAGCTCAAGTAAGTTTATCCACAACAAACCCCTTCTTCCCTTTTTCCAGCCCCGGAGGGTTATGTCATTTTCCTTTTTGAAGGACAAGATGGGCAACTTCTTGTAACTATTTTAGGATTTATTTGACTCATTCTTCAGTTCTTTTACAAACTGGTCAATTTCTTTTGATTAATAATTAACAAAATAAGTTATGGATTTTCAACCTAATTCTTTAACAATCAAGGTTACAACATAATAAATAGAAAACTTGAAGGTAATTACTAATACTTGGTAATAAGTAAATATTGATGCATCATTGGGTGTTACAACTCCCTCCCATTGAGAGGAACACCATCCTTAGTGGTGCTTTCAGGACAACAGTGTCAGATAGGCTTTCTGCATAGCTTCAGTGTCAGATAGGCTTTCTGCATAGCTTCCTTCTCTTCGCAAATAGCCTCATCAAGGCTGAAGTTCTTCCACTGCACTTTAACTTGGGGGGTAGCTCATTTCCACTAGATGGTTTCCCTTCGATCGAGGATACGAAGAGGCTCTGCCAGAACCCTCAGGTTCAACCTACACAAATATAACCTACACTTAGAAATTTTCAAAACAGTAATTTATAAGTTACTCATTCTATTCTCTTATTACCCGTATATTCTCTCAATTAATAATATGTCGAGGCTCGTACACATATTTTTTTAACAAAGCAACATGAAAAATGTTGTGGACTCGAATATGGCCTCGGAGTGTTAGCTTGTATGCTACAGATCCAGTTTGTTCCAAGATTTGAAATGGTCCATCGGCGTGCCAATTTAGCACAACCTTTCCACTCCAGGGTACTTTTCCAGGGTTTTACGTTTAGATATACATGATCCCCCAACTGAAATTCCTTGTGCAATCTCTTATTATCTTCATAAATCTTTTCTCTATCTTGGGTGGCTTTTAAATTCTTACGGACCTTTTTAATTATGTCCTCCATTTCAACTAACTTCAAAAGGGCTGATGCCCAGGGAGTCGTGGTAACCATTGTTGTAAACAAACTCCACCAGGTGGAGGTAGTCCTACCGCTTCTGTGGTTTTTGCATAACAAGCATTCTTAACATGTCCTCCAAAACCTAATTTACCCTCTGAGTTTGGCCATTCATCTATGGGTGGTAAGTTGTGCTAAAATGAATTTGGGTACCCAATCCGGAGAAGAGGGTTTTCCAAAATGTGGATGTGAATTTTACATCCCTGTCAGACATTACTACTCAGGGTATCTCGTGCAGTCGAAAGATCTCCCTCATGAATATGTCTGTGTTCTCCACCATCTTTTAGGTTGACTTCACGGGTATGAAATCAATGGTTTTACTCAACTTATCCACCACTACCATGATTAACTCATGCTGCTTCTTAGTATGAGGTAACCTGGTGATAAATTATACGGTTATTGTCTCTCATTTCCACTCAAGAATGGGTAGTGGTTGCAACAGACCAGTGGGATGTTGATGTTCTACCTTCACCAACTAGAATTCTACGCATTTGGATAGATACTCGGCCACATCCTTCCTTAAAACTAACCAAAACTAACTCTTTTTGATGGCGTAAAATATTTCCTGGTATTTTGGATGAACGACATAAGGTTTCCAATGGAACTCATCCAATAATAATTGCTTGATAGAATTATGATTAGGAATATATATTATGTTACAAAATTTTATCATTTTGTCAAGATTAATACCATAATATGACTATCCCCCTTTCTCCTAAGCTTCTGAGAGTTGTTACCAAAGAAAGGCATATTCGAGGTCTTTCCCTTTAAGGTGCTTCATATCAAAGTTGAATTCGCTCAAGGACGCGGTCTATCTAGCTTGTCGAGCATTCAAACTAGACTGGTTAAAGAAATTAGTAAGGTGACTATGATCGGTTAACAACAAAAGTTTCTTCCCTAGGATGTAGTGTTGCCACATTTTGAGGGCATGCACTACTACTGTCAAGTCAAGATCATAAGCAGAATATTGATGCTCATATTATTTTAATTTGTGTGATTCATAGAATATAACTTTCCCTTCGTGAGTTATTACCCTGTCGACACCCTCCTTCCTTGCATTTGTGCACAACACAAAGTACTTTTCTAGATGTGCTACGTTTAGGATAGGGGCAGTAGTAAGTAACTATTTTAACTGCTCAAAACTTTGTTGGAATTTCACTATCCACCGAAAGGTACACTCCTTTTTCTGTAAACAGGTCACAGGAAAGGTTATTTTTGAAAAACCTTTAATGAATCGACGGTAGTAGCCAGCTAAGGCCAAAAAGGATCTAATGTCAGCAACACTCTTCGAGGTGGTCCGTTCCATAATAGGCTTGATCTTTTCTGGATCCACCACTATTCCCTCGGCTGAAATCACATGACCTAGGTACTATATCTGACTTTTGAAAAAGTATTACTTGCTAAACTTAGTGTATAGTTGCTTATCCCTCAAAATCTGCAATACTATTTTCAAGTTCTTTTCATGCTCCTCCTGGTTCTTAGAATAAATCAGTATATCATCAATGAAAATTAGCACAAATTTATCTAAATATGGCTGAAAAGTACTATGTATCAGACTCATAATGGTAGCTAGAGCATTATTTAGGCCAAAAGGCAATACTACGAACTCGTAGTGGCCAAAAGGAGTGTGAAATGCAGTTTTGAAAATGTCTTCCTCCTTTATCCTTATCTGGCGGTAGCCTAACCTCCGGTCAATTTTCGAGAATACACTTGCTCAAAAATATCGTCAATGCATGGTAAGGGATATTTATTTTTGACAGTCATTTTATTTCACTCACGATAATCAATGCATAACCTCAAGGTTCCATCCTTCTTTCGCACAAACAGCATAGGGGCTCCCCAAGGGGATTCACTGGGGTGTATGTATCCTTTATCTAGAAGTTCCTGAAGTTGCATTTTGAGTTTTGTTAGTTTAGGAACACTCATACAGTAAGGAGCTCTTCAAACAGGAGATGCTCCCGGTATCAATTCAATGGTGAAATCAATGTCACGGTTGGGTGGGAAACCCATAGTGGACATAGGAAATAGATTCCTGAAGTCCTGGATGACAAGAATATCTTCTAGTGAGGTCATATTGCTCTTTGAATTGGTATATCCTAATTGAATGGCATACACCTGACAACCCTTCCTAATACATCTTCCCAACTGATTGGTGGAAATATGGCATAACTTAACATTTTCCATGATCCCTTATATTTATTTTCTCTGTCTTGATTCCATGAGATAACTTACATATTTCCTTTATAGTAAACTAGCGACCAACACCCTTCCATCCAATCCATCCCTATTAGTACATCATAGGAGCCTAAAGGGAGTACATCAAGGTCCACATGGATTGACTATCCTGAAACTATTATAGGACAGTGTTTTGTTTTCATAGATACTCTCCTTTTCATTTCTGTGGCTAGTTGGGCTAACCAAGGTTTCTTGAATTTTCTGCTTTGCGACTGGCATTTCTCTACCACTTTAGGACTTACATAGCTTGAGGTATCACCCGTATCAAACAAAACAGAAACAAGTTGATCAACAATCATACCATCACATTCGATCATGGTAGGCTGGTATTCTGCGTGATGATCATCCAGAGTAGCGTTAATTCTAGGCATGCTTCTTGCTACGTCTCCAACTATGGAGGCCTCTTGCATATTTGAAAGTTGTTATGTTCTAGCCCTGTGCGGGAAATTTTTATAATAATGGCATTCTCCACATCCCCAACATTGCAAGGGTTGTTTTGGTTATTGGTCATTTACAGGTTTAGTCACTCCCTCTGGTTGTTTATTCTCAGTGTATGCTGGGACTTTTGGCTGGTTCCGTGGGAATTTACTGAATGTCCTTTGTTGAATATTCTTGCCATTAGCGTTCTTTACTGGTTTGCTTAAGGGTAAATTTCTTCCTGTTCTTCTTAATACTGCTTTGGACCCTTCATTCTTCTATCGCTTTTGCTAGTAACAAATGTGGGCTTTTCACACTGCATCATCCATTGTCCTCAGATAGTCAATTCTATTTTTTCCTTCATAAAATTAGGGAGATTGCTAATAAATTGTTGAATTTTGGATTTTTCTTCTTACATATACGGAATGTATCGCTATAAGGAAGTAAATCACTTCATGTACTCATCCATGGTCGAGGTGCCCAACATGGAAAATTTTAGGGGCTAATGTTCGCCTAGTGGGCTAATTTTCCATGCTTTTTCCACAAAAAAAGATTCACCAATTTCTAATTTTTATAGGGACAATTCGCCCAAATTTACAATATAAAATTATTTTACCTTAAAAATCGCCAACATAATATAGAGACTATATATAAAATCATTATAAATTTGAATAATTTTACAAATATATCAATAAACATTTTATATTTTTCATATTAGGGATTAGTGAGATTTTCCAATGTTTTTAAACTTCAAGAAATTTTTCCATACTTAAAATTTTCCTTGGTGCCCAACCTTAGTTCATGGAATTCCTTTGCCTTCTCATCATAGTACCACTCCGTTAGATACTTATCCTTGAAATGCTTCTAAAATTTCTACCATGTAACCTATTCCTCATCAAATTTTCACACAGTTTTGATTTCCTCCCACCAAAGGGTGGCCTTACCCCTTAATTGATAAACTTCCAGCCGAGCTTTAAGTTTCTGTGTGTAGTCATAAATCTGGAAATACTTGCTCATTTCGATTAACCAGGCTTCAACTTCTTCTTTAGAGTCTCCTTCAAAGATTGATGGTTTTATCTTTCTAAATTCACCCTGTAATTCCATTTTTGGTTTCTTGGTTTTACATTGGTTGCAAACGTTATCTGAACGTCCTTTCTCATCTTCTCCATGGTCATCGGCCGATTCTATGTTATATTCACCGTGGTGGGCTCTTGGAATCCCTTCCCTATCCTCTGCAATGGGATCTGGTCCTCGTTGATTTTGTTGGTCGAATAGACTTTTGTGGATTCTTTCTTGTTCCCAACTTAGTCGTTCGTTGTCCATCCTTAAATTGGTCATATCTATGTGTAATTATTGAACTATTTGTAATTGAGCAGCATTGGCTTAGCGATACTCCTCTACAAGCTGTATCCATATGTCTGGGTTAGTCCCTACATACGTTGCTTCCGGCTTGTTTAATGTTTCAGAACTCCTCTAGATTTCTACCTTTAAGGTGTAGATCTCTGTCTCTATGCACATTCACACTTGCTTGGTTATGTGTTATAGATTTATATACAAACATATTGTATATTTTTCTTGTTCATATATGTTATGTTTATGTTGATCCGAGAAGACTCAGTGTATAAACCTATTGCCCTGATACCATTTGTAAGAAACTAATATAAAAAAAGAAACTATAAATATATATAAAAATAACAAAAATTCTTATTAACATTACACTGTTCAGATTAGGGTGGTACTTTGGGGTTAGCTGGCGGGTAGGTGTTAATGAGAAATCACCCCTACGCATTAAAATCTACCTAGATGGCATGCATCTGAAAACACCTCACTATTAAAGCGAAGGGAAACCAAGGTCTGTACATTAACACAACAATATTCATTTTAATGCCGATGAGACTAGATGGAATAGTCTCGACCCCGACAGTTGGTCCCATCCTCATCGTTGGATCAGAGAAGATCCACGGTCTGAGTGACTTAAGGATTACCCTGTGGATTAATGCACTTCCCGGCAATGTTAGGGTCATTTGGTTATGCAATGATATTGAGGTTCAACTCTACGACAGAGAGTGACATGGATGGTTGTATGGCACCACGTCCCTCCAGGACCACTTCTATAGGCTTCACAGGTATGGTAGAATTGACCTGGACACGCCAGTCTCGTCTGATAGATTTTCTTTAAACCTTCTTCATTTTATACACAAATCTGATTCATTCTCCTAGTCCCATGTAGGAGATCGAATCGTTGATGGCTGGAATCTCTACACGGGAAGGACACGTTGGTTCACTCTGTGACTAGAGGTAACTTATTAAGATGTTATGCATGACCTCTTGAGGTTTTATTTTCTGTGATGAAACCGTAATGAGAATGTTGTGCTCTGTGAGGTATACCTTTCATTCCATTGCTCGACAACCTCTCTCAGGAATTTATTCTCTGCTGAGGACTTTACTGCTAATTTCTTCCTTCTGCTTTGACTTCCCTGTTTAATCCATTGCATCTCTGGTTAGCAGGTACTTTCAGGTTGTTGTATGAATATTTATGTTCAAGGAGGATTCAGAATGAAACCCCTCTCTTACCACAATCATTGCATTCGATTTTCATGTTGGTACTCTTTTAGGTGATCCTAGTGACTGTGTTTTCAGGTGAAAATCCTCATTACTTGAAGGAATTTTCCATTTTAATGCATTAGGATTTGTGGGTTTAACGCTGGCTAGAAATCTATGACTGCATTTGTGTTACTGAAGATTTAATGGGTAATTGAAGAACCTGTCGTAAACACGATGTCATCAAACTTTGAACGGTCGATAAGGGTTTTTCTGTGGAGTTCTATGGATACACAGTTTTAAATTAATGTCTTATATATTTATTTTGTGATCATGCCGTTTTCAAGAGTTCTATGTTTCATGTTTGTGAATTTTTTGTGGTTAAGGTTTGATCCCTAGGGTTGGGTTGGCCACTTGAAATCCTGTATTTGTCTCACGGATACTCGATATCAGACTTTTATGTTAAATTATGATTATCTCTAATCATTCCACTACAGTTCCATAATATAAATCTTTGTATTCTTAATATGTGGTTTATCGTGGTAACAGGCTTGCGGGGGTTCTCCCAGAACTCGACCGACAGCGATACCACCTTCACAGGTTATTTATTTTTTTGTTTCTCTTACTGTTTGAATGAAATTTCAATCTTTCTACCACTTGTTTTTGCATTTTCGTAATACTATTAGAATAGAGAAATGCTTAGGAATTTCTATGAATTGACAGAAAGCCTACTCCGCTTTCACTATTCAATGAGCTCTTCATTTTAGTAAGACAATTTATATTCAAAAAGTAAAAAGGAACATTACTCTTTCTACAGTAATTCATTCATATACGATTTCTTTAGATAGCTAGTGCTTTTTTCTATTACTATATAGTGGTTAAAGATTCCCTAACGTCATTACCTTTGTTATCCATAAATGCAATAATCTAAATATGTTAGGAATATAGCAGCAAGCACTATATACTCATTAACTTTCAATGAAAGTCTTCCAGTAATTAAATTACATGCTAACTATTTAACTACATGATATAAAAAAATTTAATCTTTTCTTACTAGTGATTACTTATATGTTTTTCGTGTTGTAAATATAAACATGCATTTATTTCCTCTATCTAGAAGGTCTCACCACCTAACCATGGATCTGGCAATTACATCCAAAATCCCCCTCCGAGCTATTCCAACTCCTATAAGTGGATGAAGGAAGTCTGGTACATTGGGTGTGAGGACTGTGTCCATTCTCAAGTCTTGTACCCTTCTTATCCACAACATCTTCCCACTGGCTAATTCATCCAGCTCAAGGAAGTTTATCCACAGCAAACCCCTTCTTCCCTTTTTCCAACCCCCTAGGGTTCTATCATTTTCTTTTTTGAAGGACAAGATGGGCAACTTATTGTAACTGTTTTAGGAGCTATTTAACTGATCAGTGCTTTTACAAACTTATCAATTTCTTTTAATTAATAATTAACCAAATAAGTTCTGGATTTTCAGCCTAATTCTTTAACAATCGAGGTTACAACAAAATAAAAAGAAAAAATAAAAACAAAACTTGATAATAATTAGTAAAAATTGGTAATAAGTAAATATCAGTGCATCATTGACTATTACATTAAATTTCAAACCCATATTTGTTTATTAGTCAATGAGCTTTTTATTTAGCAATATACATGTACAAATACTATATAAAAAGAAAGCTTGATAATAATTAGTAAAAATTGGTAATAAGTAAATATCAGTGCATCATTGAGTATTACATTAAATTTCAAACCCATATTTGTTTATTAGTCAATGACTTTTTTATTCAGCAATACACATGTACAAATACTGTTTAGCAATATTTGTAGAAATTTTGAATAATATGACACATATTCAACAGAGATTATCCTGATCATACAATTTAAGCGGAACATGTATAATACATAATCTCTTCTACGTTGATCATCAAATTACAGAAGCAGAAACATCCACAGGCACACATAGAAGCATCAATCAAAGTCATAAACACAGTATGTATCCCGGGGAAAGCATCTCGCTAAAAACCCCACACTATCTGTATATTATATTGATTGAATCATGTAACAATACAAAGCATAATACTTCTCACAAGTATCTCCACCTGTTACACACAATACAGCTCAGATTTGATCTCCAAATCTCTCCCGCTGCTTGCCTGCCTCCACTGCTCAAACCTGCTCGAGAACTGATGAGAATTGCTTCCCAAACTCGATTTTACACTGCAAAATAGTCACCCACACTATGTTGGACGTGAGCAACAGCTATAAAATCATGAATATACGTGAGCAAACTCATTGGCATACTCAATCCTTTGATTGTGCAAATCATCATGCACAGCTATAGTCACAACTGATAGCAATCTGATCCTCTAACACCTGTCCCTGCTGAACTGAACATGCACTGACATGCAACTGAGTTAACTGATGTATTCTATAGTTGCATTATGAGTTAATAACTTGTGAATTAATTAATAACTAATTCACCCAACTCATCTTTAGTCTATTGATCAGTTAGACTAAATACAACCAGTTTAACAAAGCTAAACTGAACACAACTCCATCAACTGTACCTCTAGTCCACTAAACTCAACTCACTTGAGTTCTAACTGAAGTCATGCATGCAACAACTCAACTGACTCATAAGAAAAACGAATTTCCTTCTGACAGCTGCATGTGCCACTTCCGTAGCTCAAACTGAAGTGCTCCAAGAGAATAAAATTAAGTTTATAGTCCAAATATTATTGTGAGATAATAATATTTGACTTTTCTATTTTTGACTTTGATCACTCACACTGTGATCACTCACACTGTAATCACTCACACTGTGATCACTCACACTTTCATCAAAAATAGAAGTCCATCTATTTTTCCCAACTTGATCAATCATCCATAGACATGATCCATATGTCTAAAAATAGACATAGTCTAAAAATAGACTTGCGCCAAAAATAGCCTGCGGGCCCACTTAGTGAAGGCGACTCTTTTCACTAAGCTCCATCATCTTGTTGCACTCTCAACAAGCATTTCTTGTTGCACACTTTTCAACACTCCCTCTCAACAAGAAAGGCTTCCTCTCAAACCCGATCCTGTAACTCTGGAATGTTCTCCATGCAACACATTTGGCCGGTCCACTTGCTCTGTCATCAAAGTCTCTGACTGCTATTGCCTCTGTCAACTGAAACTCTGCATCTCTGTGCTCTTCAGTATTTGACTGCTCTAGCCTCTGTCACTTTGATCTCTGACTGCATCCGTGCTGTTGCTGGTTCTATCTCCCAGCATTGCATCCGCACTGCACCTCCCAACTGACCTCCCTGTTGGGATAGAAACATCTTCTGATGCTGAAGCTCTACCTGCTGCTGACAAGTGCTCCCTCTCTGACATCTGCGCTACTGCAACATCTCCATGCATCTCGCACCATTGCACACCTCTCTGTGCCACCTAACACTGTGCAAAACACTTGTGCCTCTCGCATTGCTACAGCCTGCTAGCTATGCGCTGTCCTGGGATTCCCTGCACTGTCGCTCTCTCTGCCGCTCCATCCGCATCTGTCTCTACCCAATCAGTCAGTTCCTGCTACTACGCATCGGGGCTCCCGTAGCAAGGTCTCATCCAAGAGGTTGGGTACCTCAAGGATCTTGCCCCTCCTCCTTGGGACAATCAATCCACATCACCCCACCTCCTACCTGGAGGTATGGATGCATGCGATCCCTCAACCAACCTGGCTCGAAGTTTCCCCCTACTAGAGGTCTCTGGATGAGTAGATGTCTCTACTCGATCTCCTCTCAGCTTCCCCTGTTGTGGCTCCTCCACAACCTCCTGAAGCTGCTGCACCAATCGTGGCTCCTCCACAATCGTCTGAGACTTCTTCTGGCTCTGCATGTTGAGAGGTAATATACGCTCCCTCTCAACCACCAAGTCTCCGTCAGTTGCCTCACTACTCAAGGCTTCGCATGCATCTTGAACCTCAAGAGCATACAGGTTCCTGACCCGTGAACCAATCTCATGACAACGAAAGCATCTCACCTTCGACTTGTCAACCTTCTTCCCATCACTGGAAGAACAAGATTCGAAAAGAGAAACCTTCTCCTTCCCCTTCTTCGCCTTACTCGCTAAGGCACAGTTCTCCTCATCCTGCATGGATGAAGAACCGTCTCTGGTGCTCTGTCTAATCTCCTCCTGCATCAAATCCGACCATGGTCGTTCCCAATTTGGCAGTTTCTCCCTTCCATTCACCGAGTCCTGGTAGCTATGCCAACTCTTAGGAAGGTCAAGGAGTGCTAGACTCACCATCCTCATCTGACAGTCACCCCCACACTTCCCAGCTCATCCCGACATTGGGTGAACTTCGTGAGATACTGGGGCATACTGTCTCCATTCTCACACTGAATGTTTCTGAGTTTTATCTGTTGCTTTGGAATTAAATTTGAATTCCACTAGCACAAAAACTCAACCGCTTCCGATCTAGAATTCGTGAGAACAAAGTATTTCTTGTACAGAGATCGACTGTATGGGCATTCACCGGATATTTCACCTTCCAAAAGAAGGATGAATCCAGAGGCTACCTGGCCCGATTACAGACTCTGCCTGAAGAAATAGAATGTAACCACTTCCTGAATAGTAGATCTGATGATCAATCCTCGCTTGATATCCTGTAAAAATCTCTTCTACAAATCAAGCAGCTCCGATACCATGTAGAAACTTTTTCTACAATTATCTAGCTCCGATACCATGTAGAAATTTTGAATAATATGACACATATTCAACAGAGATTATCCTGATCATACAATTTAAGCGGAACATGTATAATACATAATCTCCTCTACGTTGATCATCAAATTACAGAAGCAGAAACATCCACAGGCACACATAGAAGCATCAATCAAACTCATAAACACAATATGTATCCCGGGGAAAGCATCTCGCTAAAAACCCCACACTATCTGTATATTATATTGATTGAATCATGTAACAATACAAAGCATAATACTTCTCACAAGTATCTCCACCTGTTACACACAATACAGCTCAGATTTGATCTCCAAATCTCTCCCGCTGCTTGCCTGCCTCCACTGCTCAAACCTGCTCGAGAACTGATGAGAATTGCTTCCCAAACTCGATTTTACACTGCAAAATAGTCACCCACACTATGTTGGGCGTGAGCAACAGCTATAAAATCATGAAGATATGTGAGCAAACTCATTGGCATACTCAATCCTTTGATTGTGCAAATCATCATGCACAGCTATAGTCACAACTGATAGCAATCTGATCCTCTAACACCTGTCCCTGCTGAACTGAACATGCACTGACATGCAACTGAGTTAACTGATGTATTCTATAGTTGCATTATGAGTTAATAACTTGTGAATTAATTAATAACTAATTCACCCAACTCATCTTTAGTCTATTGATCAGTTAGACTAAATACAACCAGTTTAACAAAGCTAAACTGAACACAACTCCATCAACTGTACCTCCAGTCCACTAAACTCAACTCACTTGAGTTCTAACTGAAGTCATGCATGCAACAACTCAACTGACTCATAAGAAAAACGAATTTCCTTCTGACAGCTGCATGTGCCACTTCCGTAGCTCAAACTGAAGTGCTCCAAGAGAATAAGATTAAGTTTATAGTCCAAATATTATTGTGAGATAATAATATTTGACTTTTCTATTTTTGACTTTGATCACTCACACTGTGATCACTCACACTGTAATCACTCACACTGTGATCACTCACACTTTCATCAAAAATAGAAGTCCATCTATTTTTCCCAACTTGATCAATCATCCATAGACATGATCCATATGTCTAAAAATAGACATAGTCTAAAAATAGACTTGCGCCTAAAATAGCCTGCGGGCCCACTTAGTGAAGGCGACTCTTTTCACTAAGCTCCATCATCTTGTTGCACTCTCAACAAGCATTTCTTGTTGCACACTTTTCAACAATATTCAGCGATATACAACAATATACAAATTTCATTGAGCAATATACAAATTTCTATTTGGCAAAAAACCAATTTAGCAATATACAATTTTTTATTCAGCAATAAACACTATATAAAGAGTTCTTAAAATCTGGCAAATAAAGTAGCAATATCAAAGGTTGTATAGATTGTGCCTGTGAAGTTTAACAACCGAAATGTCTGTAGAAAAACTTGTGTACCACAGACCAATGCGATGGTGCCTCGGTCCCTACATATATGCCATGTAAAGAATTGCCCCAGGTGGAATAGAGAGACCCTCTTTTGATAGAACATCGGCATATTTGTTGAATGCACTATGATAAAAGTCTCTGAAAATTTCTATTTACGTTTATCAGAAATTTTATTCGTGTTTATGAATGGAAATTTAATAGTAATTTTTATTTTTATTTTTTTTGCTTCCGAAAAACTCTTTACTACGACATGTACAATCAATTTTATATTCAGTGAACATAGCAGTGAGTGGAAATTTGAGAGTAAATAATTTTTTTTTGCTTCCTAAAAACGGTTTACTGTGACATGGACCAAGGGCAGGCACGACATAAATGTATGTGTTAGTTTTTTTAATTTAATAATTTGAAAATATATGTAAAATTTGGGGATATATTGAGAAATTTGGTTTGTTAGTACTAATGATCCCTAATTAATTTATTGAAATTAATATGTATATTGTAATTATATCATATGTATATTCACATATCAAAACTCTCAAATCACAGTTCCATCTTTTTCTTTCCTTCGTTTGCTCGAGACAGACAAAGTTACTTCATGGTAGAGTTACTTCATACAAGACTCTTTGATTGACACTATGATTCTTCACCACCTCACCCTATCACCATCTACTCGTGTAGCTCCTCTCTTAGGATATGGCTCTTATTAGCGACAGCTTTGGACGCCTCGACATTCACGTGTTTAGAACGCATTTGAGTGATTGACATGCCCCTCGTCGTAGACCTGGATTCAGAACTTGTTGTAAGAGGAGGTCAACATTTCTCACTGCAGCAACAACATGTTATTATTCTATGCAGTCTCTTTTATATTATAATGAGAGCATAAGTTAGGGCTGGGCTATGAAGTCCTCTCATTTCGAATTTGAATGTACTATCACTTCCCTAAATATGAAGCCCTAATTTTTAGTGTAAAGAAAGCCATAGATTTGGAAGTGGAATGTCTCAAGGTAATAAGTAATAAGTAAGTAATACTAACATGCATTTTCATAGACATACCAGGATCTACATACTTATGACACCAAAATTATTCAGCTTGTGATTTTGATGACATAAGTTATCAAACCATTTCAACAAAATATAAGAAAGGTACGTCTAATCTTAGAGCCATTTTCTTCAAATTGAAATATTCTAATGGCTATACCAACAAAGAAAATCAATACATATATTCAAGAAATCTCATGATAAATGAATTTTACTTCTTGCTGCTACCATTACCATTTTCAACCCAAAGGGTTCCTCCAATGCATCTTGAAGGAAACCCCTGAAAAAACACTAGGTAGAGAAAAGGAAGGCTATGAAATATTTTGCACCTTTCTTAGCAGACAGAAGCCGAGAACTGCCCTTCGAATCATTCTAGTAATCAAGTAATTCTTCAACAATTCCAACAACTCAAGAACTAAGATATGCATGCATCCATGGAGCCTTTGCTTATAATAGATGGAATGGTGATAAATAACAGGTACAATAAATATTTAATGACAATTTTAAATGTTGAAGTTGCTATTATTCCTCCATATTTGTTATGAAACCAGCTCAAGAAAAAGATAGAAAAGATAGATCAATGCCTTAGAATTCAGCCTCTTCGAGGGGGCAACCTCCTTTACATTACATAAATGAACAATTCTTCGATGATTAAAATGAAAAAACCTCCTTTCTATATATAGGAGTCTAAGGAGTCACAATATAACTCAGCTGAGCTAACAATAATAATATAAAGCCACAAAAATAACAATAGAGGGATTCTATGGGGCACAGTAATAACAATACGGGGATAATAGGGGCACAACAATATTAATAAGGGGTACAACTACAATAGTAATGGGGTAATCACTAGTATTATAGGGACCCAATGTGCCCCTCTCTTTCAAAAAAGTGTTGTCCTCAACACTTGAGAAGTTATGGATGCTTCTGTATAAAATTATCATCCTTCCATGTGGAATCTTCAGCGGATAAGTTCTTCCACTTGATAAGATACTCCGAAATTGATTGTTTTCGTCACTGTCGAGTTCTTGTTTCTGTGACTGCTTCCGGTTCCAATATAATTTTTCCTTCCTCGTCAAGTTTTGGCAATATTGTTTGAACTGGGAGCTTGTCACCTATAACTTTCTTTAAACATGAAACATGGAAAAGAATTTTCTCTTAAATATGATGTGATGGATGGTGGCTGATACCCATAAAGTGCCATAAATGGGGTCATTTTTGTTGCTGTATGGAAGGAAGTGTTATACCACCTTTCAGCTAGAGGCAACCATTTGACCCATTGTGTCTGTTTATCAGATACAAAGCAACAAAGATATCCTTCCAAACATTTGTTTACTATCTCAGTTTGCTCATTAGATTGAGGATGATAAGATGAGCTATGAGCTAACTAGGTACCAAGACAAGAAAATAATTCTATCCAAACATTTCCAGTGAAAATGGGATCTCTGTCACTTACAATAATCTTTGGGTTTCCATGTAGCTTTTGAATTGTTTCCATAAATGCAGTAGAAACTGTACTGACTTTAAATGGATGTGATAATGCACAAAAGTATGCATACTTGGTAAGTCTGTCAACTACCACCACGATGACACTCTTTCTCTCATACTTGGGTAAACCTGTGATAAAATCCATTGAAACCTCCTCCCAATGTTGGCTTGGAATGGATAAAGGTTATAATAGACTCGGTGTCTTAATTGTTTCAACTTTATTTTGTTGGCAAACCAAACATTCTGCCACAAACTTTTGAATATCTGATTTAAGGCCATCCCAAAAAAATTCCTTCTTAATCATGTGGTAAGTTTCTAAAAATCCAGAGTGCCCTCCTAAGGGAGAAGTGTGCAATTCCATAAGAATTTTTTGTTTTAGATGGAATCTTACAGAGGTATAAGCGATCTTTGTACCATCACGAATCATTTTGCAAGCTAAATGTATCAGACATACTAGAATCTTCTTGTAACTTTCGAATAAGTGCCCACACTTTTTCGTCATTCTTTCATTCCTCCCTTGCTTCGTTTATCCAATCTGGTTGGATAATAGAAATGGCGCACAACAATGCTTCCGTATCCTCATCCTTTCTTGAGAGTGCATCTACCACCACATTTTTCTTCCCTTTTTTGTAGATGATTTCAAAGTCATAACCCAACATCTTAGTGACCCACTTTTGTTGCTCTTCAGAGGATAATCTTTGTTCTAAAAAGTATTTAAGGCTATTATGATCCGTTTTTACCTTGAAGTGTATTCCCATTAGGTAGGGTCGCCATTTCTTAAGTGCATGGAGTATTGCCAACATTTCCTTCTCATAAATAGCTTTGTGTAAAAACTTTCCCTTGATTGGACGACTTCCAAAAGCAATGGGTCTTTCATCTTGCATTAAAATAGCACCAATTCCATTTCCTGAAGCATCACATTCCACAATAAAGGTTTTTGTGAAGTCCAGTGTAGCTAAGACTAGTGCTTGGCACATTGCCTCTTTAAGATGTTCAAATGCCTTTGTTGCTTTTGGAGTCCATGAAAATGCATCTTTCTTCAATAATGTTGTTAGAGGTGCTGCTTTTCTCCCATAATTCTTAATAAACTTGCAATAATACCCTGTCAACCCAAGAAATCCTCGCAGATGCTTTATGGATGTGGGAATTTTCCATTCCTTAATGGCTTTAATTTTGCTAGGGTCTACCTTAACTCCTTCATGAGATACAATATGACCCAGATATTCCACCTCTTGTACTCCAAAGAAACATTTGGATCTTTTTGCATATAATTGTTTCTCCTCCAATAGTTGTAGCACCCTGTCAACATGTTCAACATGATCCTTCCAAGACTTGTTGTAGATTAGTATATCATCAAAAAATACTAACACAAATTTTCTAAGGAATGGTTTGAAAATTGAATTCATCAAACCTTGAAATGTTGAAGGTGCATTGGTAAGGCCAAAAGGCATGACCAAAAATTCATAATGACCCTCATGAGTTCTAAATGCTATTTTTGGAATGTCTTCAATCTTCATTCTGATTTGATGATATCCTGAATGAAGATCCAACTTGGTGAAGTAAATTGATCCATGCAATTCATCCAGTAATTCATCAATGACATGAATGGGAAACTTATCTTTAATAGTGAGCTTGTTGAGCTCCCTATAATCCGGACACATGCACCATGATCCATCCTTCTTGTGCACAAATACTACTGGAGCAGAGAAAGAACTTTGACTTGGTTGAATTATACCAGCCTCTAGCATTTCTGCAACCATACATTCAATTTCACTCTTTTGGGCATAGGGATATCTGTATGGACTGATGTTTGGAGGAACACTTCCTGGAATCAGATGAATAGCATGATCATGATCACAAATAGGTGGGAGACCTTTGGGAGTCTCAAATACCTTGGAATGATTGTCCAAGACTTTTTGGAGATCTGGAGAAATAGATGATTCCACTGTGGACACATCTAGCGAACATAATTGTGAAATTACACATCTTTGTTCTTTTTTTAGAAGCTTTGTCATACTGTTAGAGCTGCTTACCTTTCCCGGTTTCTCTGCAATACCCCTTAATTCAACTTCCTTCCCTTCCACAGAAAATTTCATGAAACGTTCTTGAAAATTAAAAGCTATTGTACCCAAGGATTGTAGCCATTTGACTCCTAGTACAACATCAGCACCTCCCATTGGAATGGAAAGCATTGGGCTAGTCAATACATATTCTCCATGGATAGCTTGATATTATGGCACTTTCCAGAGAAATTTATTGTTCCTCCATTTGCAACCATCACTTGACACTCTGGTGCTGGATATAATAAGCAATTCAATTCTTTTGCTACCTTACAATGAATAAAATTGTGGGTACTTCTTGAATCAATCAACACTATTACCTTTTTATTCTTGATTTGTCCTTCTATCTTGATGGTTTGAGGAGTGGTAATTCCCGCCAATGCATTACAAGATATGGTCAGATTCATTTCTTCTTTATCTAGGCTTTTTTCCTGGATTATATCCTCTTCTTTTGACCTTTCTTGCTCCTTTTCTTCTTCCTCTTCACAATCTATGTAGAATAATTTCTTCTCAGCACACTTATGACCTTTAGTGTATTTGCTATCACAACTATAACAAAGCCCTTTTGCTCTTTTTTCTTCCAATTGTTGTGGTGTCAACCTTATAGGTTGTGGAAGACTAGCTGCAACAACACTTCTGTCTTTATAGTTGTGAGTGGTATGCTTCCTGGTTGCCATAATTTTGCTTTCCATTTTTCTTGCTAACCTGAATGCCTTCTATAATGAATCAGGTTCCCAAAGGCAAACATCGTGTTGGATATTATCCTTTAAAGACCCTATGAACACATCAATCCTATGCTCCTCTAGAATATCTTTTATCCTTATGTTCAATTTTTGGAACTCCTCAATGTGCTCCATTATTGAACCCTTTTGTTTAAGACTTATCAATTGGCTAAAAAAAGTGTCGCTTTTTGTATCCTCATAATGTGCTATCAATTCTTCCGTAAAAATTGCCCAAGTGATAAATTGTTTACGAGAGAAAAGCCATTGATACCATACAAACTTATTTGGTTCCAAATATAAAGTTGCAATATGTACCTTTTCTATGTTTTGCACATTATTGAGATTGAAAAATTCCTCCATCTGTAATATCCACATTGCGGGATCCTTGCCATCAAACTTCCTCATATTGATTTTTTGAATATGGTGGGTCTTTGATCCAACATTAGAGTCTATGGAATCATGATTAACATTTCCTTTGTTCTCATCATGAGTTTCCTTTACTACCCTTTCACCATCAGTGACCCTTTCTTGTAGCAACTTATTCATATTTATCTTCAATTCTTCCATGTCTGCCTTCAAATCTATCTTCAAATCAACCATCTTAGCTTCCACATCATTCATCTTAGCTTCTACACCTTTCTTTAAACAATCCATCTTAGCTTCTACGTCTTTCTTTAAACCATCCATCTTAGATTTTGTTCCTTTTTGTGCAAGGGACATTTGTTGCACTTGGTCTTGTAATTTTGATATATCATGTTGCATTTCTTCCTTTTCTTCATGAGTCATGCTACAGCTTTCAGGTTCCTTACTAGGTGTTTGCATTTTCTTTCCTCGGGGCATCAGTTATCGATAATAATTCTCTACTATGCCCTTTGAATTCCTTCAAAATAAATTTTCAAACCAAGCTTAAGCAAAAATTTAAGAAAATCTACACACCTTTTTTCACTTTGTAGGAGCTCGATATTACCTCTAATGTATCTTTGTACTTTCCAATCATCTAGATCTGAATTTGTGACCTACAATAGCCCTCTGTGTCCTCTTTCCAATGCCACAAGTCTGACCCAAATTGGATTCTCCAAGGAAGAGTTATACGAAATCTCCCACAGTGACTTGATTATAGACTAGTTCAGTAGAGCGAACTTGTAAAACGTGCCACGACTCACTATTTCGACCCTTGGATCTGAAAATGCATACACGAAACTACAGTATGTCATCTTTCTGTACCTTCTTACGAAATTTCAATCTGATCCCCAGAGAGAAAGTTATGATGCTTTTCCCTAGGTCACCTGTTTGGAATGTAATTCAGGGGTCTGCAAAAAGACCAACTTCCTCGGATCATATCTCCGCAAATATAGCGCGAACAGCTCTAAAATTCGGACCCAAGGTTCAACACGATTTCTTCTCAAATGGTTCTTTTTTGCAACTTTTGAAACATCGCAGAAAAAAGCTATAGCGAAAATCCCACGATGACCTGTTTGGAGCAGCGAAACCCTAGAATCCAAAGCTCTGATACCAAATGTTATGAAACCAGCTCAAGAAAAAGATAGAAAAGATAGATCAACACCTTAGAATTCAGCCTCTTCGAGGGGGCAACTTCCTTTACATTACATAAATGAACAATTCTACGATGATTCAAATGACAAAACCTCCTTTCTATATATAGGAGTCTAAGGAGTCACAATATAACCCAGTCGACCTAACAATAATAATATAAAGCCACAAAAGTAACAATAGAGGGATTCTATGGGGCACAGTAATAACAATATGGGGATAATAGTGGCACAACAATATTAATAAGGGGTACAACTACAATAGTAATGGAGTAATCACTAGTATTATAGGGACCCAACAACATTACAATCTCAGATGGAGTGGTAGAGTTATTCTATTATTCCTCTAGCTCATAGTCTGAGATGGAGTGGTGGAGTTATTCTATTATTCCTCCACATTACAATTATAGATGGAGTGGCGAAGTTATTATTAAGAGCATGAAATGGCGAAATTGATGGACAAGTTAATGAAACTACAAAGGCCTATTTTTTGGAGTTATTGTTAACAAAATGAAACGGTCAAATTGATGTACAATTTAATGAAACTGTCGACACCTATTATTTAGAATTGGACACATGTTACCAATGGTTTGAAATGACTGATCATCTTATTTGGAAATACACCTTTCCACTACTATGACAAGTTTATGTGTAAGGTGTGTGTTACATTTTATAGTCTCCCCATTATGGTTAATCCTAATAGGTGTCAATTAACCAAATATAAAAATAACATTACTCAAAATATGAACAATTATTCGATTCCTAAAAAATTATGAACAATTATAACATTATAGTGATCCCTAAAATAATTATGATATTTCATGTAGTTCTCAATTTCATACAATTCTCCCTTTAAAGAACTTTGACCTTTTAAAATATGAAATCCATCCCTTTTCTTCATTGATCCATGTAGAGTAATGCCATCGTTGCACAAGAAATCTCAAACATAGTTCTTTTGGTGGGAAACTTTTAGGTTTAAATGGTATATATTTAATCATAATAATTTTAATTTATAAATAAATGGATGACATTCATTTTTCAAAGATTATAATATTGCAATAACATTATTTAAAATTTCAAATACATTATTTATAATTAGATAGGTGAACTATTGTTTCATTATCTTTTATATACTTGATTTTGATTTTTTTGCATAGGTTTTAAGATAAAGTTATCAAAGAAGCTCAAAGAGATAATGGTTTTTCTGTGTTGAGAGTTGATGTTAAACTTAGGACTACTAAGGGTTGGTTGGAAGAAATTAAATGCTATACAGGAATCAAGTAAGGGTGTCTCTTATACTTTTTTTTTTGGCATATAGATTGATAAGCTAGAAGAATGTCCGAAAGATGTAGGTTGTGTTGGCCCCAATGCTATTATTCTTCTGGAAAAGATCTATTAATAAATTTCGAAGTAACTAATAATCCTTCAATTTTTTTGCTCCAATACGAATATGACTAGCAATAATAGCAAAATTAAATTCATGATAATTAAATCCAAGAAAACATATGCTATACTTTCATATCTAAATTTTAAATTGATAAAAAATAAATTCATCACTATCACTATCAACATCCCTCTTATCACTCAAAATTTTTAAATAGTTAATAATATACACATTATCCCTCTTATCACTAAAATTTTCTAAATAATTGAAAATATACACTCTATTACCTTTAACCTTTCTTTGCTTTCAATCTTACCCTAAATAAAAATCCCTTATCATTTTTTATTAATATATTAGTTCATCCATAAACTCAAAAATTAATTTGAAAAATTAATTTGTCCTTCCTTTAAATTAAATTTTCTAACAAGTTAAAAACTTCATAATCATTAAATTATTATATATTGACATCTCATTATATATCAATATCTACATATGCATATTCAACAGATTACTTCATTATTTTATTTCAATATTTACATGTTCACAAAATTTCATCATTAGTTTATCTCAATATCTAATTATATTTTATATTATATTTGAAGTAATTTAATAATTACATAATTTATATGCTCCAAATCTACATATTGTTTTCACTAGAATGATTCAAAAAAAGTCTAATGAACTATGCATATTCCCATGGAGAGAGAAAGAGTAATTTCTATAAATTGATATTTGGAGTGCTTTGATAATGTATCTAATTATTGTTTATCTAAAGCTTTCTGGACTATTTGTATATAGTATAAAGTGATTATATTTATTAGAAAATAATATAAGAGAATATTTGATTAAATGGTTAATTTAGTAATGAGGGATTCTATTTCTAGAAGATGTAGGTTGTGTTGGCCCCAATGCCATTATTCTTTTGGAAAATAGTTATTAATACATTTCGAAGTAACTAATAATCTTCCAATTTTTTTGCTCCAAAATGAATATGACTATTAATAATAGCAAAATTAAATTCATGATAATTAAATCCAAAAAAAAGATATGCTATACTCTGATGTCTAAATTTTAAATTGGTAAAAAGTCTTTCATCACTATCACTATCACTATCCCTCTTATCACTCAAAATTTTTAAATAATTAATAATATACATACTATCCCTCTTATAACTGGAACTTTTTAAATAATTAAAAATATACACACTATTACCTTTAACCTTTGTTTTGTTTCAATCTTACCCTAAATAAAAATTCCTTATCATTTTTTATTAATATATTAGTTCATCCATAAACTCAAAAATTAATTTAAAAAATTAATTTGTCTTTCATTTAAACTAAATTTTCTAACAACTTAAAAACTCCATAATCATTAAATTACTATATATTGACATCTCATTATATATCAATATCTACATATGCATATTCAACACATTTCTTCATTATTTTATTCCAATATCTACATATTCACAATATTTCATCATTAGTTTATCTCAATATCTAATTATATTTTATATTATATTTGAAGTAATTTTATAATTACATAATTTATATGCCCCAAATCTACATATTATTTTCACAAGAACGATTCAGAATAAGTCTAATGAATTATGCAGGTTCCCATGGAGAGAGAAAGTGTAATTGCTATAAATTAATATTTGGAGTGTTTTAATAGTGTGTCTAATTATTGTTTATCTAAATTTTTCTAGACTATTTGTATATAGTACAAAGTGATTATATTTATTGGAAAATAATATAAGAGAATATTTAATTAAATGGGGAATTTAGTAATGAGGGATTCAGGGATATTTGTATATCTTATAAAGTGATTATATTTATTGGAAAATAATAGAAAATAATATTTAATTAAATGGTGAATTTAATAATTAGGGATAAGCTTTTCAAATTTCTATAAATGTTAAATTTTTATTTTTAAACATAAATGAAACAAAAAATAGTTACTAAAAACATTATATATAAAGTAAATTATGGAAAAATAGTGATATTTACCTATGTGTAAATATATGCAATTTTATGAAATCTTTTAATATGGATAAAGAAAAATTCTTTCAAGATAGGTACAAAAATATACAATAAGATAGTTTGTAATAGTTGTACAATGAAAATTATAAATCAACACAAAAGAAATTATTAAACCTCAATTGAAATGAGGAGATTCATAAAATGAGTGAATGCCAAAAAACTTATCCATACTCGAAATAATCATTCTTAAAAAATACAAATTAATTGGAGTGTAACTTGTCATCCTAAAAGAATGTGAATATGGTTACAAGCACAAAGTTTATTGCTAGGGAAAAAAATAAAGATTAAATGGAGTTTTCAAGCTTAATAAGGAAGAGGTTAATCTCCTTTCTAAGTAAATGTATAACAAGTTATTTTACAAGGCAATTTAAAGAAGTGTTAAACATCTTGTTAAGATAAAAAGCTTTTACCTTCCTAAGTTAGTTTTTAACTTATCGACACTTGTTATTTAGAATTATACACATGTTACCAATGGTTTGAAAGAGATGATCATCTTATTTGGAAATACACTTTTTCACTACTATGACAAGTGTATGTGTAACGTGTGTGTTACATTTTGTAGTCTTCGCATTATGGTTAATCCTTATAGGTGATTATGGTTAATCCTTATAGGTGTCAATTAACAAATGGCATAGTAAACTTTTAATGAAGCTTTGTAAAAAATTAATTTAAACAAAGTTTAATCATGGGATTTAAATATGCACGAAAGTTAGTGGTGTGAATTCAATCCATTTATATTGTGACAACAACGAGAATATACTTACATCTTTAAATTGAAAATGATTAAAATACCCAATTCCCATAACAAAGATGCCTATAACTTAATAACTAAAGTCAGTATAATCTGAGAGTGTTAAGAGTTGGGAAATTGTAGGAAGCCACTCAAGAAACAGGGTCGACCTCCCACTTACTCTCTCTTGGGACCCGCAGCATGAAAATTTTCAAAGGGCCAAGATAATATAATCTCCAAAGGTTGTTTTAATTTGTCAAATGAAATGTCAAAGGAATCAAGAAGATTGAAAGACGAACCGTGACTTTAATTGGAAATGGCGGAAGGAAGAAAGGAGGGCCTACATTATTAAGAGGGGAAGCGCCATGTGCAGATTTGGAGTTGTAAGCAAGAATCCTGGGCAATCATGGCAGGCTACTGAAGGGGTTTGCTATCGAATTATAAATTGAAAATTTACAAAGATTTCTATGGAGAGATTTCAAAAGTTATGAAATTAAAACACAGATTTAGATAAAATGTAAAAGGGTTTTTTTCTTAACCTAATATATTATTGAGTTTGAGTTTAGAGCTTTATTTTACAGCTCAGTATCATGTGTAAAGTGTCACTCAATTATTATAGTTGAAATTTTGTTAATTTCAACTAAAATAAAAATAAAAAAAATAATTATATAAAATATTTAAATAATATCTATTCAAAAAAAATTACACTAGGAAAAATTATATCCTCTCAACTCATATTATATTTATATTTAAAATAGATATATAATAGTCATATAATACATTCCTTGAAAAAAGTAAACTGAGAAAATTCCCTAACATAAATTTGTCTAACACTATCGCTTTAGTCATCACGGTAAGATTGCCTTAATCACCAAAATTAACAGCTCCTTCAAACTTCCATTGAATTTGGTGATTGAAAATCTTTCTCGAAGCGGGATATAATACTTCATCTTCTTCGGGATCTATGGGGTGTAGAACAGGTGATTAAATTGGTGGACACAGCTATTTTCAGTAACGTTGGTTTCAATTCTATCAGGATAACGTCTACTTTCTTGATCGGTTCTGGACTTCTCGACATCCAATTCTAGAATTTAACCTATTGTGTGTGTTGATGGGACTTAAATCTTAATAAATCCTAATAAAGTACAATACTAAGTTGTAGAAGCATTGGAGCATGTGCAGAATTATTGAAAATGAAAGTAGTATAAATACCAGAGATTTTGCAGGATCTGTGGAGGCATCTATATCTCTACTTTTCTTTTCATTTTCAATGGATGGAAGGAAGGTTAAGCTCTAACGATTTTGGGCCAAGGCCATTGCCAGGAAAAAGGTTAGAAATAGTCAATTTTATAAAAAAAATTGTAACAAAGTGTTTATGGATCACAAAAACTTAAAATTTTATAAAGCAAAATTTTTTTATAAAACAAAATATCTATGGATAAAAACCTTGAATTGAATTTTTATAAAACAAAATGTTTATGAATCACGAAAACTTGTTAAAAATAAAATTGTTGTTCAATTTTATAATTTTCAACTTAATAATGTACTCAATTACTCAACTACCCTTTGCCACTTCAGGCATGGTTTCTGCAATTATATCACATAGAGTGCAGATTTCCCGTAAATTTTTTTTATTTATTAATATATTGAGATGTGGGTTGTGGGAATAACTTTGACGAGGAATACACGTTGCATCTGAGGATGGTATCTATGAAGGTGCATGTATCTTTTGTAGAATTCCCCTCTGGAACATTCCACATCATTAGTCCAAACACTTCCCTCCTCCGCGAACTCGTTCAATGTCGTCAGGGATTGATTGATAATTCCGAAGGCGGTGCTCTCCTCCCAACACCCTGAAACTGAGAATGTGCTTCCTCGTCCAGAATCTCCAGGTGCTCAATGTTGTTCTTCGCTGGAAGCCCCAATACGACTTTGACTTCCTTGACGCATCTCATTTTAACATGGCAAGAGTTAACGGTCATACCATAGGGCATTAAATGTTTGATTACATACACTTTTGATAGCCGGATAACACAGGCGGACTAGATAAATAAAAAATAATAGCTTGTGTGTTATCAAGCTATCCAGCGTATGCCCACTAGCTCTTGCCCCTTGACATCTCCCTTCACGGAACAGCTGTTGATGAAGGACTTGTACATTTCAGATTTATCAACCTTCGAATAACCTTATACTAATCTGTAAATGTATTATTATATTTAAAATCTTTAAGTTATCTTAAATAATTTATCAAATATATCTCATATCTCATTCTATTTTTTTTGGTTGAAAATGTCTCTATATCTCATATCTCATTCTATTTTTTTGGTTGAAAATGTCTCTATTGTATTGTATTTAATTTAATTTAAATAAATAAAAATCAATTAAAACAAAAATATTTAATTTTAAAAAGCATTTCAATTTTTAGATATTTAAAATTCGACGTTGTTGATACATGGTTGTTATATAACTTTGGTTTCGGAAATAGTAAACCTAAAACTTTTTTGAAATGATTTAAAAAAAGCTATTTTTTCAAGCTGAAGACCTGAGACAATAATTTTATTTTTAGTTAAATTACAGAATGAAATTCAAAATTGAGATTCATAATAGTACAAAAATGTATAAGATATTTGCAGTAAAAGAAATATCAATAAATACCATTCTTAAATATTTTTAGGATTCCAGAGTAAACATATATTTTTAAGATTTCGAAGTAAACATAAAAACAATGAATACTTGAACACTATTAAACCCCATGTGAAGAAAGATATCAATAAATACCATTCTTAAATATTTTTAGGATCCAGAGTAAACCTATAATTTTAAGATTTCGGAGTAAACATAAAAACAATTAATACTTGAACACTATTAAACCCCATGTGAAGAAAGGCTAGGGAATTAAATACTTTGTAACTATAAAAAGAAAATGAGACTAATCACAACTATAAAAAGGTTAATATGTTAATATATTTTCTTATAATACATTCCTCGGGAGGAATGAACTTGCAACACTATTAATTAATATGTTAATTAATTACATGCAAAAAAATAATTGAACAAAGCAAAACAAAAATTTTCAGCTTTTATCTAACACTAGTGCTTTGGTCAGCACGCTAAGAATCAATAGCACCTTCAAACTTCCCCTGAATTTGGTGATTGAAAATGTTTCCGTAGAGTAAACTTGTATGGAATGCCACATGTCACTATTTAAACCTTCCAACTTGAACATGGTACGATGAAACTATGATGTATGCAATTTCAACCACTCTTTACAAAATTCAATTTAAATTCCTGAAACAAAAGTTATGACGATTTTTGCAGAGACATCTGTTTGAGGAAGAATTCTAGAGCATAAAAATACCCTAATTTCCTTGAATCACATCTCTGAGAATATATTGAACCAAGTTCTGAAATTTTTACAAGATGTTAACCATGATTTCTACTCCACGTGGTAGGAAATTTAGCTTCTAAAACCTCGTAGAAAATAAGTTATAGCAAAAATTCTAGTATGGCCTATTTGAAGCAGCAAAACATTAAGATCAAAATACCAAATGCTATGTAACCAGATAAAACAATAGAATAAAATATAAACCAATGACTTGAAAATAAGTCTCTTTGAAGGGGAAAAATCCAATGAAAATAGATATCACGATGATCTAAGATAAAATATCGAGATCCTTATACATAGAAATAAGAAACTTGAAAGAATACATTATGTACGAAATACCTACAAAAGCTCACTCATAATGATAGAAGAATACAACTTCATGCAAAAAACTCTGAAGTTGTGAACTCTGAAATAGTATACTAAATAACCAACTTATACTTTATATTGTATAAAATTGTTATAATTTTACCATTATAGATGGATTCATAGACCCCTTTAAGGGGGTTGCTGAATCCATCTACCTAAATTTTAACATTGCAAACAGAGTTAGAGACACCTTTAAAGGGGTCTCTGAATTTTAACATTATAGATGGATTCAAATACTGCTTTGTCTTCAAATTTTATAATTCAGTGAAATGTAACACTTCAGTATCAAAATTGCAATTTTTCATTTCCGGAGTACGAAAGTTAAAAATGAATAGTATAAATGACTAATTCATATAGTTGTGGTACTTGTTAGTTGGTCATTTTTTTATTCTTAGACTATAATAGTCATTTATATTACTCATTTTAATTTCGTCACTTATTATCTTGTTATATATTTTAATGCTAGACTAAATTAGTCATTTAATTTAGTCTCTTTTAGTTGGGTCACTTATTATCTAGTCCTATATTTTATCTCTAGAATAAATTAGTCATTTAAGTTAGTCTTTTTCAGTTGGGTGACTTAAAATTGATCAAATTTAGTAGTAATTCAGTTGAAATAATTATAGTGACTAACTTTTATAGTTGCGTAATCACTAATCTCTCTTTTTGTACTAGAATATGAATTAAAAATATTGATTGAAGGGCTTTAGAACACAAGGAAACCATCACTAGTTTCATTAGTCACATCCCTTAACAAAAATTATTACATTCATTGACCATGTCTATGGTAAATTGAAAACAATAATTGAATATATGACCAAGATGAGAGAATTGTACTCACTATTATCATTGAACAACAAGTTAAAAGATTGAATATCACCCAAAAAATGATTGTGGGGATATTTATTGACCCAAGATCCAAACAAACCATTGATCCTAGGAAGATATGTATTTTCACTGATTGATGCACATTTGATCCATGGAAAGATAACATGATGAGTCAATGATTTTTGGTTTTTGATAAACCTCCTTATGATAATTAGGACATACCATTGTATTGTCTTTGAAAATTATAGGCCGAGTTCATGATTGGCCTCCACGTGAACTATTTTAACATTAGTGAGTTCCAACAAGTTTGTATTGGCTCCTCCAACAAGCAACCAAATGTTAACCATAATCCATTGAGAGGGCCAGCTGCTCTTTGGTGTATCCATAACCCCCCCATAGACACTTCAAATTTTTGATTGCATTGATGACACTAGCACTATGATAGCATGCCTCACATGTAGTGTAGTGAAAATTAGTTAATTTGTGGTAGCCTCCAAATGAGATACATCGAAGGATTATTTTAGACCTCAAGGTGTAGGGCCTTTAGGTGACACCTATACCAGACGATCAACTCCACATATGTAGGTTGATGTTTCTAGTTTAATTCAAGTATAACTATATCTATGCTCTCATTGTAGGCATATTCGCAATGGCCCGACGAAGGATATTATACATGAAAGTTGTTTGGATGAGTTTAGTAAAAAAATTAATTGATGTTAAATCAATCGTTATATATTTCACTGTACAATTACCATATATAGATGATATGAGAGAATACTCTATGATCGAGCTGTGCATATTTCATTTCCTCTAATATTGATGCAGCCATGGCTACCACATTTGACATTGCGGTACCTTGCATGGGTATTTAAATGAATTTATGTGTGTCTTCTTAAACAATAACTTAGCAAGGTTATAAAAATTGTTTTACAAATGTCCAAGTTTTTTTTTTGTAAAATTAGATGTTTTATATTTTTATAAAAAATAATAACAAAGATAAGTAGTGCAAGCTATTGCTATGCCACTTGGGATACCACACTAGCAACATAAGTTAAAAATTTTATACTTTCATAACTCATGGGCTACTAAAATATATTTTAAACTATAAAAAATACTAGGAAATAAAATAAACCACAAGATAATAGACATGATGATGGAAGTGCCATAAAAGAAACTTGTCTTGAAACATCAGGCTCACTTGGTCATTACTCTATTGGATAGTCCATCAGGTTTGCTGGTTGTGGCACACTGTCATCATCCAAGGTTGACAAATCAATGTGTTCAAATTTCTTGGCAATTATAGAAACTCTCCTATTTAGCATACCCACTTTCTCCATTAGTTCAAAAATGTATATTATCATTTCATATTGAGTGTCCACCCTATCTCCAAGTGCCTTTCCCATGGTATTTGACATGTCAATATAGGTTTATGGTTTTTGTGTGTTGAAGAAAGTGTAACTAGGTTCGATATTTACAAATGTAATTTTGATTTTTGTGTAGAAAATTTGATGGTAGGTTAACCCGATAATGCAATATAAATCAAAGAAGAATACTATAACCTACTTCTACTATCAATTTGCGGAAGCTTAAAGATCGAGCTGAACAATATAACCAGAAGAAGAAGAATCAATGGCACAATACACATGAAAATACTTTGGAGAAAGCCTCAGCTAAAATCCCCACACTATTGTATTATCTTTTTTTTGCTAAAGCAAGAGTTGTACCTTCCTTATCATTAAATCGGAAAATAGTTTCCATAAAATACAACCATCCACGTGGACCCATGGACCAAGTAAGAACTACATTCTAAAAACCAAGGGCATCGAGTTAAGGGCAAAAACCCCGATCCCTACCAACAAAATAGCCAAACCCTCAAATGCAAGACAGTACAAAGGCCAAACATTCAACCCACCGAAATCTGAATGGAGGAATAGCACTCATAAAAATCAGCCTTGAAATGGAATAACATCCTTGAAACGGAAATTAGCCTTGAAGCCTTTAATCTCCGCCGTCAAAACTTCTTACCCGAACCAACAACCGAGGAGGACATCGCAATGCCACGAAGCCTGCCAATTAACATCATGGACCCACTGACATGCTCGATGATTCCTGACTGTAGATCCTCCAAGCTTGATGTGATGGATGAGGAAGATATTGCAATGCCTAAAAGCCCCCGCGATTAACTGCATTGACCCACTGACATGCTCAATGATTCTTGACTGTGGATCCTCCGTGCTTGATCCTACGGCTTAGGATCATATCGCATGGGTCTAAATCACCGATAGTTAGCATGCCATGAGGGTGGTATTCATACCCACCCCTTGGCCATGTGTAGCATGTTGAGTGGAATTGCTCACAATTCATAAAAACTGCTTCCAGCTTGAAGGCTCCCGATAAACTGAAAACCACTCCATGAGCGGAATTGTGTCCTTGTGAAGAGAATATAAGGTATTCCAGCTACCACGAAAGCCCAGATTCTGGCTTCCTGCTCCATCCTCTCTACACCAGTCTATGAACCCATGTAAAGTAAAGCTCCATCCCTCCGGCCAACTACCCGGGAAGCCGAATCTACTGAGAAACCCATGAACGAATAGATTGAGGACAAAATAGCAACTCATAATGAAACCAAATTATCTGGACACGGCCTCCATGGCTTTATTTCAATAAATCATCATATCTTCATCCACTTGGTAGTAACACTGTGCCTTAAGTCCGTTCTGAGGCAACCCTTGCTAACCCATTTTGACCCTACTAATGGTACAATTCACTCCTTAATTAGCCAAAAAATCCGCCAGTTTGTTGGCCTTCCTTTGCACATGGTTAAAACTTACCGTGCGTAGGCCGAGGAGGTGGAGATGGATCCGCTGAAAGACCTGGATCAACCTCCAATGTTTTGAAACCTTCTCTGGCTCAGTACCACAACTAATTCTTTTGACCAAGTTAATAATTAACTTAGAGTCAGCTTCAATAATCACATTTTGACGATTATCCTACACCAGGAGTTCTAAGCATTGCTCCATAGCCATTAATTCAACCATATTTTTAGTTGCTCTGCCTAATTTGCAATGGAAGATGGAAAGGATATTTCCATTTTTATCCCTTAACACCCCTCCAAAGCCAGAAGTGACCGGGTTGCCTTTTGAGGCCCCATTAATGTTATATTTCAGAAAACCCTTAGGGGGAGGATACCAATAGTCCTTCTAAGTGTCCATTTTCCTAAACTTCCTGTCCAGGCCCTGAGGAATAAGCCCCTACATACCCAACTATCGAAGAATCCTCATTTCAGCATCTGAAGGTGAATTCTTAGGGGGATTTCGCATTGTAGTACTAACTGTCTCCTTAAGTTGTTTCAAGATCTTCCCAAAAAGGCATTGGAAGGGTCTCTTTTCATTTTTGAAGATTCTGTTATTACTTTCTTTCCAAACATTCCAAATAATGAAGCTTGGCGTGAGAACCCAAGCTGAGCCAAGAATTTCATAATCATAAAAATGTCACCTCCAGTTGTTTAGGGTATTGATAATACTCCCTCTATCCCTGTCGGTCTTTTGGAAGATGGTGGCAAAATTATCCCACAACTTGGAGGTGAAGATACAATTATTGAGAAGGTGTTCTATAGTTCCCTCTTTGGCCTCACAGAGCTGGCATCTGGAAGGCCCCAGAACACCCCTCTTCTGAATGTTATCCCAGGTCAGAATTTTCTTATGATGAACTAGCCACATGAAGAGTTTAATCTTCATCCAGCCTTGATGCCTCCAAAGATTCTGCCAAATTCTATCTGGAGCATGCAAGTAGTATGTGTTTTTCCTCCTTAAGATTAAAGGTACCCTTATTATTCTTGCCCCATCTTAATTGGTCATGCCCCCCTATTATTAGAATCTTCCTTTGTTCCAACATTTTCTGTTAGGCCCCTATACTACTAGTGTAACCCCTTATTGTTATTATTATAATCCACTTATTATATTGTTGTACCCATGTAGTGCCCATATTGTTACTATTGTGCCCCATAGAAGCCCACTATTTTTATTATTGTGCCCTTACATTATTATTGTTATGTCGGCTCCTATTATGTTATGACCCCTTAGACTCCTATGTATAGAAAGGAGGTCTTTTCATTTGTATCATCCAATAATTGTTCATTTATGTAATGTAAAGGAGGTTGCCCCCTCGAAGAGGCTGAATTATAAGGCGTTGATCTATCTTTTCTATCTTTTCTTGAGCTGGTTTCATAACATTTGGTATCAGAGCTTTGGATTCTAGGGTTTCGCTGCTCCAAATAGGTCATCGTGGCATTTTCGCTATAGCTTTTCTGCTGTGACGTTTCAGAAGTCGCAAAAAAAACCCATTTGAGAAGAAATCGCTCTGAACCTTGGGTCTGAAGTTCAGAGCGTTTCGCGTGATATTTGCGGAGATATGATCTCAAGAAGTTGGTCTTTTTGCAGACTCCTGAATTACATTCAAAACAGGTGACCTTGGGAAAATCGTCATAACTTTCTCTCAAGGGATCGGATTGAAATTTCGTAAGAAGGTATAGAAAGAGGATGGACTGTAGTTGTTTTTATATCTTTTTCTGATCTAAAAGTCAAAACAGTGACATGTGGCACTTCATACAAGTTCACTCTTCTGGAAAGGTCTATAATCAGTTCATCTTGGGAGATTGTGAATAACTCTTTCTTAGAGAATCAAATTTGGATCAGACCTATGGCATTGAAAAGAGGACATATAGTGCTACTACAGGTCACAATTGCAGAACTTAAAGATCTCAAACTACAGAGTTATAGTCATTTCAAGGTCGAGCTCCTAAAATCAAGAAAACGCAAAATGAGGAAGTTTGATGTCAAGGATCCGGTAAATTGGATACTTCAGATAGAGCAATATTTTGATCTACATGGTGTACAACTATTACAAAAGGTATGTATTGCATCTTCATATTTAGAACCAGATCAATTTTTATGGTACGAAGGGCTTTGTTCTCGTAAAAAACTTGTTACGTGGTCAATTTTCACGGAGGAAATGATAGCACATTATGAGGACACAAAGAGCAACACCTTCTTTAGAGTAACACCACAACAATTGGAAAGAGTAAAAGGGCTTTGTGACATAGTGGAAAGAAAAATTATGGAAACTAGGAAGCATACCACTCACAACTATAAAGATGGAAGTGTTGTTTCTCCTAGCCTTCCACAACCTACAAGGGTTACACCACAACAGTTGGAAGAAAAAAGAGAAAAAGGGCTTTTTTACAATTGTGATAGCAAATGCATTAAAGGTCATAAGCTTGCTGAGAAGAAATTATTTTACATAGAATATGAAGAGGAGGAAGAAAAGGATCAAGAAACATCAAAAGAAGAAGATATACGCCAGGACCCCACCCCAGAGAAAGAAGAAATGAATCAGACCATATCTTGTAAAGCATTGGCAAGAATTACCACTCATCAAACTCTCAAGATAGAAGGACATATCAAGAACAAAAATGTTCAAGAAGTGAAAGATAACATCGAGCATCAAGAAAGGAATCCGACCATATCTTGTGAAGGATTGGAAGAGATTACCACTCCTCAAACTCTAGAGATAGAAGGACATATCAAGAAGAAAAAGGTTCAAGCAGTGAAATATCACATCGAGCATCAACAACAAGTTCTCCAAATTTTAAAGGATAACGCCACTTCGATGCAAAATCAAACGAAACAACAGGTAGATCAACATCATAGTGAAAAATGTTTTGATGTAGGTGATTGGGTATTTTTACTGCTACATCTCAAGCAAGTTATTTATGAGAAGGAAATGTTGGCAATACTACATGCACTTAAAAAATGGCGACCTTACCGAATGGGAAGACTCTTCAAGGATGAGGATGTGGAAGCATTGTTTTGTACTATTTCTATTATCCAACCAGATTGGATAAACGAAGCAAGGGATGAATGGAAGAAGGACGAAGAAGTATGGCCACTTATTCAAAAGTTGCAAAACATCCCAATTCAAACAATATTGCCAGAAATTGAAGAGGAAGGAAAAATCATATTGGAACCTGGAGCAATCACAGAAAAAAGAACCCGACAGATATGAAATCGATCAATTTCAGAGTATCTGATCAGGTGGAAGAACTTACCCGCTGAAGATTCCACATGGGAGGACAAGAATTTTATACAGAAGCATCAAGAACTACTCAAGCGTTGAGGACAATGCTTTTTGAAGGAGAGGGGCATGTTAGACCCCTATACTACTAGTGTAACCCCTTATTGTTATTAGTATAACCCACTTATTATATTGTTGTACCCATGTAGTGCCCATATTGTTACTATTGTGCCCCATAGAAGCCCACTATTTTTATTATTGTGCCCTTACATTAATATTGTTATGTCAGCTCTTATTATGTTATGACCCCTTAGACTCCTATATATAAAAAGGAGGTCTTTTCATTTGTATCATCCAAGAATTGTTCATTTATGTAATGTAAAGGAGGTTGCCCCCTCGAAGAGGCTGAATTCTAAGGCATTGATCTATATTTTCTATCTTTTCTTGAGCTGGTTTCATAACATTTTCATAAGAGCCTCTGCTTTAGCTTTCAAGGGGTTGTCTTCCCTGTAATCAATGTTTCTCCAGTTTCTTCATTTTCCTGCATTATTGGTTTGGTCCAAAAAGTATTTTACCTTAGATAACCCTATGATGTCTGTCTCTATCTTGAGGTCCACAAAATCCTCTTTTAACAGGCTCGGTTCTTGTTTCCATTTATCTTCCCAAAATAATGCCAGATCTCCCTCTATGATTTCATAGAAGTTATTCTTTTGTACTAAGCCTCTATTCTCCTAGGCCTTATTCCAGATGTGTGAGCCCCTTATACTTCCAGTCATCCTTATATGATCATTAATTTGCCAAGTGCTGGCATATTTTTCCTTTCGGATACTAGACCACTGAGCCTTTCATTCTTTTACCCAACGCCACCATAATTTAGCCCCTAAAGTCTTGCTTAGAACCTCTGGATCGTCCAAACCAAGACCCCCATGATTTTTAGGTTTGTATATCTTTTCCCAGGCTACCAAGGCTCATTTCTTTCTTTTCTCCCCCTTACTTGGGAGGAAGTCTCTTTGAATGGTTCTAAATTGTTGTAAGACTCCTTTTGGTGCAGGGAGTGTTGATAGCATGAAAACTAGGATTGATTGAAGAACCACCTTTATAAGCACCAACATACCAACCAAGTTTAAAGATATAATGGTCTAATTCCTAATTTTATCCTGCATCTTATTAATCACCGGCTACCAAATGCTCTTATGCAGAGGTTTATCAGTTAGAAGAACTCCCAAATATTTTGAAGATAGGAAATCCCTTTGAAAGCCCAGAATTCTGGAGATATTCCTTTGAATAGCAATATTGGTGTTAAAGAAAAAAATATTAGATTTGGAAAGATTAACCTCCATACCTATAGCCATGGCAAAGTCACTCAGTAGTTGTTTGTATGCAAGAGCTTCTTTGACCGTGGGGATTCCCTGCAGCATGGTATCATCAAAAAATTGTTGATGAGTCAAGGACTGTCCATTCTTAGAAAGTTGGAGACCCTTGATTTCTCTGACTTCTTTTGCGAGCTTGATAGACCGACCATGTCCTTCCATCATGAGTATGAAGAGAAACAAAGAGAGCGGATCACCCTGCTTGAGGCCTCTTGAAGGAATAAAAGTCTCGGAGGGAGAACCATTCACCAAAATTGAAAAGATGGAAGAAGTTACTAGGGCCATGACCCATCTAACTCAGTTATGGTCAAACCCAAAAGCAATAAGAACCCTCCTAATATAGGTCTAGCTCAACTTATCATAAGCTTTGGCTAGGTCCAGTTGCATGATCATTCCAGCCTTCCTATTGCTAGTCAGTGAGTGCACTACCTCCTGTGCTTGAACGATATTATTGAGAATTTGCCTGCCTTCCACATACCTAGATTGTTCCCCAGACACTAGGGTGGGAAGAAGAGGTTTGAGTCTATTGGCAACAACCTTGGATATTAGTTTGTAAACCACATTGCACAATGCTATGGGTCTAAACTTATCTAGAGTTTGGGCATTGTCTTGTTCAGGGATCAAAGAGATGAAGGAGGTTTTGAGAGCCTTCAGAATAGTTCTATTCCTCCTAGTATCTTCTACTACATTCAGAATGTCCTGTTTAACAATATTCCACCAAGCTTTAAAGAAATCTACATTGAAGCCATCAGGGCCTGGCGCTTTACCATACTGCATTTCCTTGAGGACCTCATTGACCTCCTCTTCAGTCACTAGCGTATTGAGGTTGAAATTATCCTCTCTAGACACTAGTCTTTGTATATGTCTTGTTAACTCCTTGATGAAATTTTCTCTGTCTAAAATGGTTTCCTTTGTTATCCCACGAAAGTGCTGAACTAACACAGTTTCTATGTCTTCGCGGGAACTAAGAAGTTTCCCTTCCTCATCCTTGATCAAAGAGATTCTATTATCAGCTCTGTTAGCCAAGGTGGATCTATGGAAAAATCTAGTGTTTCGCTCTCCTTCTTTTAGCCATTGCACTCTAGATTTTTGTCTCCAAAATATTTCTTCTTGTTTACATAAGTTCTCCCAATCTTGCTGAAATTTGGTGGCTTGATCATTTTTGACTTTATCAAAGCCATCCATGATAAGGGTTTGGTTGAGTTCTTGCAATTTGTTTTCAACAGCTTTTTTTCCCTCAAAAATATTACCAAATTCATTCTTGTTCCAATCTTTTAGCCTGAGCTTGATACATTTTAGTCCTTTGTGAAGAAGAAACATTCTTGTACCCTGAATACGCAAATATTCAGATTACCAACTTGAAATGGTGTTGATGAAATCTGAATGCGTGAGCCAGATATTCTCAAATCTAAAAGGTCTATTCCTCGGGGTACCAATGCCCTGAACTTCCAGTTGAACCGACCAGTGATCTGATCCTCCAAAGGGGAGAATTATCACTACCATTTCCTTATCATTGAGCATAAGATCCTCTGAGATGATGAATCTATCTAACTTTGAGGCTACTTGAGACTCTCCTCCTCTTTATTGTTCCAAGTAAAGAGACCATTACTCTAAAAAATGTCAACTAGCTTCATATTATGCATAAAAGTTTGAAAAGCTAAGTAGTCTTTGTTTAGAGTTCTGGTTCCCCCTTTTTTCTCCGATAGTGATTTGATCATGTTGAAGTCCCCACCCATAATCCATGGTATCTCTGCATATCTCTCTCTGAGATCCATAAGAGAATCTAGAAACCTACGTTTGTCATCCGTTCTCTGAGGGCCATAAACATTTGTGACCAGATAGGTCGCCCTATCCCCCACAGGCTGAATAACCACTGATAAATAATTTCTAGAAGCCTCAGCATCTATTATACCAATCTTTTGGGGGTTCCAAAGAGTTAGTATGCCTCCTGCTTTATTTTCTTCCTTGACTTCTAGAAATTCAAATCGATTGAGCCATTTGCTATATATTTCTTTAATTTTCTGAATGGAACATTTAGTTTCCTAGATAAAAATCATATCCAGAGCTTCTTGTTTCATTCTGTTACTATGTAATATTTGTTTCCTTTTACTACCTAGACCCCTGATATTCCAAGAAGTGAACTTCATCATTAAAGATTTGTGAAGGAGTAACTAGTTAGGTCTTTCATCTTACCTGAATCTAACATTAGCTTTCCACATTCCATCAAAATCTCATTCTACTTTTTTCTACCTCTTTTCATTCCTGGGTATCTAGGTGCTAATCCTGGTGAGTTTTTCATAGTTTTCACACCTTCGTTAACCTGTCTTGCAGTGTTACTTTTCCTATCCATCCCTTTAGCTTGAGTTTTCCATAAGTATAGCTGCTGTAATCTAGTGAACTCTTCTTGAGGTAACGAGTCTACCCCTCCCATGCTTCCCTATTTCAATAACCCTTCCAAATCTAGGTGTTCTCTATCAAGAATCTCCTATAGTTCATTGTCCTCCATTTCCATCTCGCTCTGGGTCATTTCCTGGTCCATCTCCAGTTCTACATTGCTCATCATAGCCTCTTTCTGTTTATTATTATCCTTTGTTTGATCTTTATCTTCTTCTTTCTCCTTCTCCACTGTACTTCCCTCCATTCCCTGATCTACTTTTGTTATTTCTCCTTCTTCCTCGAGTACTTGGTACTTGTTCAAACTGGCCTGTGGCCCTTCTGCTTGATGTTGCTTAAGTCCCCTTTTGCCCCCTTTTCCTCTCTGGCTCACTTTGTGAAAGCTTTCAGCATCTTTCATTGTGGTGGCTTTGCTCTTATTCTCTATTTTGCTGAGAGGGCAAACCCTCAAAAGGTGCCCATGCTCATGGCATCCGCGACATCTAAATGGAATATGTTCATAATCTACTGTTTGTACCCATTGTTCATCAAAAACTTCCAAGATAACCTCATCCGGTAGAGCTCCGGAGAGATCCATCTCGACACAAATTCATGCAAAGGAAGTGTATTTTCCCCTTCTAGTGGCTTCAGAAGCTTTGACAAAATGCCCTAATTTATTTCCTATGGCGGTTAACGATTCTGTTTGTCAGTAATCAAGAGGAAGGCAGTGAATTCTTACCCACACCGGAACCGAAGTGAAAGTCTCCTACTCCAGGACAAAGTTAATCATCCATAGCCGAATATAGAGGCCTACAACTATGTAGAAGTATGACCCTCCTTCAAACACTCTATCTTTATCCTCAATATTTGTGAAGACCAGAGTAAAGAATCCCTTTTACCCAAGATGTAGGTCAATGCTTCCTTTTGGTTTCTAATGGTGTTAATCCAGGTATGTAATGCCTTTTCAGTGTGCCATACTCCCATGAATTTACAAATGATAGCATATGTTCGCATGTGGTCCCTGTGAGCCCGCAAAGTAGGATCACTCATAACTACTCTGGGTGTGACTTTAGTTTTGGGTTTACATGGTCCCTTCTGTGCCTTGGTTTTTGCTCCCTGTTCCTTGTTGTCTTCCCCCTTTTCTTTTGTGCTATTATTCTCCCTTGATTTTATTTCCTCTTCCTCTTCTTCCATGCTTTCTTTCCCTTCTTCTGCAAGACCTCTGACCTCTTCTATTGGCTTCTTACCTCGGCTGGCTACAACCTACTTGTAGGAGGGAGTGCAGCTCCCTCCTTTGCGCCCTTCCATGGAGTTCAACACCTGTTAAAGACTGTAAACCCTAGCTATTTGTCCCTCCTTCTTTCCGCCCAAGGAGGATACCGACATAAACACATATATACAAAAAAACACAATCAATACCCTAAACAATCACTATTGTATTATCATATAGGTGGAAATACAAAGGAGTTATATAAAGCCTTAGCTCTCACAGCTATCCAGCGCTCAGTACAATCCTTAAAGATGCTCACAACCAATATTGGCTTATCTCCAGCCTTCCTCTCTACCCTCCAAGCTCCTATTTCCTTGTGTTGTTCCTTGTGGATGATCTACCTTTAACCAAGTGGGAAGCCTGCTACCCAACGGATGTTCTACTCCAAAACTGCACAATCCTCAAGGATTAAATCCTTGACTGCATGCATGAGTTTTCTCTTTGAGAAAAAACATGCAAATGATAGTATATTGTCCTGGACTTTAATCTCAACTGGGTCTTTCTCAGAATAGACATGCATGAGTTTCTGATGAGGGAATCTTCAGTTAACTAGAGTAGCACTGGTTGAGTGCATGCATGCATCAACTGACTGTTAACTCTCTATTAGTTCCTCAAACATTTTGGAACTAATTTAACTTGACTTAACTTAGTAAACTAAGTTAACTAATTACAACTTAAATATAACTCAATCTTATCACCTTAATTTAAGGGATAATTCTTGCATGACTTCATAAAGACTTCTAACTTGAATTTCTCCAACTAATTAATTTAAAATTAATTAATTAATTAATTCCAAGTAGCTGTTAAGACTAAATTCGATTTTAATTCACAATTTAATTCGAGGAAAAATTAAATTGGAATATTATTGTTGCCATATTTCAACACTCCCTCTCAACAAGAAAGGGATTATCTGCGACCCTGATCCTATCTCTATGGAACTCGAATTTACACTTTGATAATGCCTTTGTCAAAATGTCAGCATCTTGCTCCTTTGTTGAAATATATTGCAACAACATGATCCTCTCAACCTGTGAAAAGCCATGGGAAACTGATCTTTCCTTATGCTTCTCCACACTATCATCAGGAGGTTTCTTTACCTTGTAAAGCCAAAGGAACTCATAACTAACTTGTCCTCTGGTCTTGTAACCATGTCCCAAACACTGTTACGAACTATGGAGTCATACTCCTCCACCATAGCATCAACCCAAATAAGCTACTGCACTACTTCCTCAAAGGAATATGGCTTGGTCTCAACACATTCCTCTATCTAAATTGAGAAGATGGTGCTCCCACATTCTCTCTCACATCCTCCAACAATATTTTAGCTTCTCTTGTGCACTTTCGTCCATCTCTGGAAGACTTTGCTTGACTGGATGTCTCCACTCGTAGAACCTTTGCATGCAGCTGCTCCGAATTAGTATGAGGCTCCTCCTCCTCAAGAACAAACATTTCCTCCACAGCCTGTATTTGGAGCTCCCTCTCAAGGGAAATTCACATGGCCTTTTGCTCATCAAACTTAAGATCTCTGCAAACCACTGTCCTCCGACTGGTAGGAAAGTACACCCTATAGTTGTGAGGTGTATCAGTGTACCCCACAAATATACCCCACTCTGCTATTGGATCAAGCTTCTTCCATGCATCCTTTGTCACATTGAAATATACCAATGAGCCAAAGATCCTGAAGTGACCCAGATCTGGTCACTTACCGAAGAAAGCTCCCTCTGGTGCCTTCATCCCAAGTATGTGATGCGGGCTTCTATTCTGCAAATAGACCACTGTGTTGCATTCCTCCACCCACAAGGGAAGTAGTAGGCCTTGGTCATGCAACATTTCTCGTGTTGCCCCTACAATAGTTCTGTTCTTCCTCTTGGCCACCCCATTCTGTTGTGGGTTATGAGGTATCGTCAACTCTCGTTTAATTCCTTCCGCTACATAGAAGTCCTTAAACTATTGGGAGACATATTCTCCACCGTTTTTGCTTCTCAAGGCCTTGATCTTCTTCCCTGAATCTTTCTCGACCAAAGCTTTGAACTCACAAAACTTTGTGACTGTTTGGTCCTTCTTTTCCATGAAATAAATCCAGCATTTATTAGAATAGTCATCAATGAAAATCACATAATACCTTTGCTTCATTGTGGATGTTGTCAAGAATGCTCCACACAAATTAGTATGAACTCGCTCTAAGATAGCCTCTGCTCGACTGTCTCGATCATGAGAGGAAGACTTGGTGTACTTTCCCAAGGTATAACCTTTGCATGTGTCAACTTGCTCAAGTTTACCTTTAGGAAGTCCTGTAGATATCTGTTGCATTATCTTCAAAGCCCCATGATGAAAATGGCCCAACCTCTTGTGCCACAACTTGCCAATGTCTTGGATTTGCACCAATTATTCTTTCGTACACAATGTTGCACAATCACCTACCTCTAGTTTATAGAGATTTTTCACTTGAATCCCTATCCTCTTGATCTGAACCGTGTCTATGTGTCTTAGGAATGCCTTTCCTTTACTGAAGACAACATCATAGCCTTTGTCCTCCAACATCGCGACCAATACCAAGTTCTTCTACATTCCAGGCACATACATCACATCTGTCAAGGTGGGAGGAGCTCCATGCTCCCTTTGAAAAGAAACCATGCCCACTTCTAAAACACTATACCTTCCATTGTCACCTATCTCTATGTGCATCTTTAGTTCTTTCTCCTCCAAGGCACTCAATAAATTTTTATCACCAATCATGTGGAATGAGGCTCCAATATCAATATACTAGACACAACCCATCATCGATGACACCATGCATGCGATGAGGGGAAAGACCATTTTGAACTAAAAGGCTAATGCCTCACCTTCCGATCCTTCCGATGATCTCTTCTTGGACTTCTTCGATGGGAAATTAGTCACATAAGTTCCCATCTTGTGACAATTAAAGCATCTTACTTTAGACAAGTCACATTCTTCCCTCCATGAGAAGAATTCGGTTTTCACCTGCAACCCTGAACTTCAAACTTCAAATTCCCTTCTCAGTATACTATTTACAGCTCTGATACCATGTAGATAATCTGATGGTAGGTTAACCCAATAATGCAATATAAATCAAATCAGAATACTACCAATTTTTGGAAGCTTAAAGATCGAGCTAAACAATATAACCAGAAGAAGAAGAATCAATAGCACAATACACATGAAAATACTTTGGGGAAATACTCCACTAAAAACCCCACACTATTGTATAATCATACATGTGGAGATACACAGGAATTATACAAACCCTTAGCTCTCACATCTAGCCAGCTCTCAGTACAATCCTCACAGATTCTCACAGCCAACCTTGGCTTCTCTCTAGCCTTCCTCTCTGCCCTCCAAGCTCCTATTTCCTTGCGTTGTTCCTAGTGGATGATCTGCCTTCAACCAAGTGGAAACCCTCCTACCCAGTGGATGATCTCCTCCAAAACTGTGGAATCCTCAAGGATTAAATCCTCAACTACATGCATGAGTTTTCTCTTTGAGAAAACACATGCAACTAATAGTACACTGTCCTTGACTTTAATCTCAACTGGGTCTTTCTTAGAATAGACATGCATGAGTTTTTAATGAGCGAATCTTCAATTAACTGGAGTAGCACTAGTTTAGTGCATGAATGAATCAACTAACTATTAACTCTCTATTAGTTCCTCAAACAATTCAGAACTAATTTAACTGGACTTAACTCAGTAAACTGAGTTAACTAATTACAACTCAGATATAACTCAATCTTATCTCCTTAATTTAAGGGATAACTCTTGCATGACTTCAGAAAGACTTCTAACTTGAATTTTTCCAACTAATTAATTTAAAATAAATAAATTAATTATTTCCAAGTAGCTGTTAAGACTAAATTCAATTTTAGTTCACAATTTAATTCAAGGACAAAGTAAATTGGAATATTCTTGTTGCCATATTTCAACACTTTGTACTTGTCAATAAAAATAGATATTATTTTTTGTAAATTATAAGAATGAGATTCTTCCTCATTCATAGGTCTAGGAAAGTCAAAGAATCAAATTCATGTTAAAGAGCTCTTCTTGAGCATGAATATGTGTCAACCTAGTGTAAAGTAGCCCTCCAAGACAAGCACCATCCTCGAAAGAAGAAGACTTCCAGCAAAACAATGTGAAAGATAGTCAAGTCAGCTTCAAAGTATATATAGATGACACGTCAGATCAATAAAAGGATGCAATGGTTCACTAAATTCACATCAGCTTCCATACATTGACTAGAACCTATAAATCCGCAGTTGGAGTAATCACAAGAGGACATAACTTAGGATCACTCTGAAACTTCGATGGCATAGTAAGGTAGAGTATCTCGGTGATAAGCAGAGTGACATTTTCACATAAGATATCTGAAATCTCAGGCAAGCAAAGTTACACATAATCTTGGGTTCTCTGCGATTTTTTGTGGGAAAAAGGACTTCAGATACCTTTGCTATCTTCGGTGATGATGACAGTGAAATATAACAGTCTCATGACCATGGTCTCTTCTTAATTTCAATGATGACTGTCTTAGAAGTTACAGTCTCAACATGCATATGAAGAACCTCAGTCATACTTTGTCATGGCTTATATATATACACATTCACAGTCTTGATCTCGCAGTCTTAATGTATCTACGATGGAGAGGATCATACAGTCTCAGAATATCATCAAGACACAATCATGATCTAAGTATAGTCACAACCATGGTCTCAAGAAGATATATGTGGTAGTGCAACAAGATGACACAGTAATGATTTTGTAGTTGAGACGATGCAACAATGATCTATGTGAATATGGAGTAATGGTGTAGAAACAATGATCTCATTGTCATAATGAGTATCTCAGTAGAGGCACAATAATATTCTTAGTGATGATTTTAGCAAGGACAATTTGAGTGGTCCAGTGTTGATGAACTTAGCAATGACGAAGAATAGGATTGGTGTCTTGGTCTTGGAGTGCCCTAATAGGTCAAGGGTCAAGGTGGTATTCGTCAATTGGAATCGCTATAAGAATATTTTTTTGCAGGTTTTCCTCTCTAAGAGGGAGAGGTTTTGGTCCTAGTAGAAAGCCAACATCTTGTGTTCTTGTCTCTTGTATTTTGGTAATTTTTTGATGAAATAATAAATACACAAACTAATGATATCAAGATAAGATTGTGCTAATAAGAAAAAAGTTAAAATAACTCACAAATAGTTATCATGTGAAGAAGAATCATATAAAATACATTTTTCCTAGATTCTTAAACATGGTTTCGGAGCTATGGTTACAATCAAAGGAAGGGAAGAAAAGTGACATTTCAAGGATCAATCTTCTAGCAGGGCATCAAACCAAGCTAAAGGACATCAAGGTCTACGTTAAAGAAACAAACCCCGATATTGATCAAAGCCTAGAAATCTACAACAACAGTCTACATCAGCAAGTTTGTCTATACAATCAAGGAGATAGTCTACAGCAGCAAGAACTTGTGTCTCCATAGTACTCATCAAAAGGCCACCAAGACCCTCATCAATATGTCTACAAAACAAGAGAACTCGAAGGGTTTTGAAATGAAGATCACATCAACTTGGAGAAATTTGAAACCCTAGCAACAATCCTGATCTACAAAATAAGGAAAATCATATTGAAGGCACTATCATCTCCAAGGTTATAAAATCAAGCAAGGATCATATCCTTTCCCTAGAAGAAGACCATCTGAGGAAGCAACTAATCATCCTCATCAAAAGGGAGCAACCTTTTCCATTTAAGGAAAGGCTTTCTCACTTGAAAGAAGATCATCTGAGAAGAATCCCTCATACATCTTCTTCAACCTTCACCAACATGATCAAGGTGAATATTTCATCTTCACATGACAAGTAAGAATATTTTCAATTTATAAATTTTGTTAAATGACTTCATGAATTGCAAGGACATCTATAAGTTGATGGGTCATCAAGATCCCTTGCATGGAGAAGAAGGATAGTGATAGTCCTCTAAGAAGCTGAAGTCACTAAAAGGTCTACTCTAAATTTATGGAAATGGATACTTATAAGATCCCCTCATATAGAAATATTGGAGACATCAAAGAAAATGTATAAGATAGACTCATTCTATAAATGTGCAATGAAGAAGGTCACATGAAATTTTATCTACATGGAAGCAAAGGTATCAAAGGATGTAGGATGCCTTCATAAGGTCCCATCAATAAGATTGAGGAATGATCAATACAATCACTGATCTATAATGCACTAACAGATAATGAAGGTAACAAATATCTATGAGTTACCTAATTCGACAACTTATGGTCTCTATGACAGATAGAGAAAGACAAGTTGATGACAAAAATATTGAAGGTCTAAATAACTCAACCATGTACAGAAAGGAAAGGAAAGGTTGGTCGTATAGCTAAGATTCAATGCTATAGAAAGATTTTGGAAGCTCATATCAATGAAAGGTGGCCGAAGATGAAGAAAAGGACCAAGGAAAGAGGGAGTAACAAATCTCTCCTATGAGTAAGATAATATCCCTTACAAAATGGTCTTATCATAAGCTCTTAAATCTTGTGTTATAAGATATGAAAATGATAATAAGATGCATCATGGCATCATGGAAGCATCATAAACAAGAGATTGTGACATCGCCATGGGAATCATGAAGGAAAAGATCCATGAAAGACAAACATGTAGGATATATAGCTCTTGGGAACCTCAATGGACATTGAAGGAAGGAATGGAGTAATCTGAGGCTCATCATACAAAAGGGAAACATTTGCTAGTTGGGGATATACAAGATCCTCAAAATTCTTTGATGGAATCCTCATCGTAGGGTTCACTAATATAGAGAGGAAGTAAGTGTTTCAACAAAAAATCCAACTTATGGAATCCATGAAATGATGATATGATGACATGAAGTAGATCAAGGGATTGAAGATATTTTCAATCAAGGAAGCTACTGCAAGAAACTTCGATGACCTGAAGGTAAAATAAGGTATGTATTCTTGTGTTTAATATTATAATGTCATGTCATACAATTGCTGGTAACATGGATCATTGCTTCTATCTTAAGAAGCATGATCAAGAAGAAAAAGGATTTCCTCCTCTGAAAGGATGCAGGAAGGCATAAGTCACACTAAATGAAATCAACATAATATGTCCTCATAAGAAGTACAAGATGGTTGAATACAATGAAGAAACTCTGATTGAAAGCTAATGGGAATGAAATGTGTGAGGAAGGAAGAGATCATGAGATATGCAGCCATGATGAAGGAAATCAACATCCCAAAGACCAAGAAGATTTGACTAGGAAATATCCTAAAAAAATATGAAAATTCTGATGAAAGTATAAAAATGAAGACCCTTGAAAATTGATATCTTTGAGAGATGTATCAATATGTGTGCAGGATGTTGATACCTATAAGAAGATGTCATGATGAAGATCCATCTCGTAAGGTATGATTTAATTTAATATGATGTTTCAATTTCCTTAATAATATCTAGATAATGCAGGGCTACTCGAACAAGAGTTGTAAATACAAGTACAACTAGCATTGCCGTGGTGGATGGAAGAAGCATGACGAGAAAGAAGTAGTGATATAACGAAGGTTCTAGATATGAAGAAGGCCACTTTCCATGAATAAAGGAATGAAATGATGAAATAAGGAGGAAGGTGATCGATGGTTGTATCCCTGCAAAGAAGAAAGTCAACTGATTTTCATGTCATGAAGGAGAGAAGTTGATCAAGCAGCTGAAGGACCCATGAAGAAAGAAGTTGTTGATATATAGAAGAGTCCCAAGCTAAGAGGGAGATCTAACAGGTCCCTGATCAAGAGGGACCTTGGATTGGATCACCCCTGATTAAAAAGGAGTGATGGTTGTTTTTTTCGATTTCATGTGTCATGCACTAGACCAGGACTAATAGCTGTAAGTATAGGTTAAGGCCATGAATGGAAATGAAGACACATGATATACACAACATTCTTATCATCACTTTGGAAGAAATAATGGGGGTTGGGCAATCATCTGGCATCCGATGCTCTTTGACGATGTGTAGGGCATCCAAGATAACAGTAGGCAAGAGGATTGATATTCTTTGAGGGCTGGGAACCCAAGATAATAATAGTCCTAGAAGGTCATACTCGATGAACACCCTGGCGAGTATGTACCTTGAGAGACAATGATAAAGGTGTCTAGACTTGCAAGCATTGTGCTCTTATCTTATGAGAGATAGTGTTGTTAGTCAAGGCCTTGCTATAAACAATGTTGTTTACTATGATGGTATACAGATGTGTTACAAATCTAATTCTTCTTATAAGAAATTATTCATATTGAGAATGACCAAGTACCATTATAAATACCTCCCTAGTTACGAGGGAGTGTTGAAGAAAGTGTAACTAGGTTCAATATTTACAAATGTGATTTTGATCTTTGTACTTGTCAAGAAAAAGAAATATTATTTCTGTAAATTATAAGAATGAGTTTCTTGCTCATTTCGTAGGTCTAGGAAAGTTAAAGAATAAAAGTCATGTTAAAGATCTCTTCATGAGCATGAATATGGGTCAACCTAGTGCAAGTAACCTTCGAAGACTAGCACCATCCTCCAAAGAAAAATACTGCCAGAAAATGATGTTAAGGACAGTCAAGTCGACTTCAAAGTATAGATAGGTGACACATCAGCTCAACAAAAGGAGGCAATGGTTAACTACGTTCAACACCGAAATCAGAACTAATAACATCCATGCTACTCCAGCGATGGCCATATGAGGAGTTAAATTCCTCGGATGCATGGATGTGCCTAGTATTGGAAATTCGACGAAAATTTTGATGATAGATGGAATTTTTTGCAAACTTGATAATAAATGGTACTTTATGCAATCATAATGCATGCGAGTTTATGCAAAACTTGCTTTGATTGCCATTGTATCTCAAACTTAACTTATATAGTGGCCATCCCATGTCATAACATGGCCACCCCATCTTAGTATCTGTTTTTCGTCACGTCATGGTAATTAATGCCTTAACTAAATGTTAATTATTTTACATTTTATACAATAATTTTTATTTCTTATAGTGGCCATCTCGTCACGGTAATTAATGCCCTAACCAAATGTTAATCATTTTACACTTTATATGACAATTTTTATTTCTTATACCTCGTCATGGTAATTAATGCCCTAACTAAATGTTAATCATTTTACACTTCATAGGACAATTTTTACTTTTTATATCTCATCATGGTAATTAATGCCCTAACTAAATGTTAATCATTTTACACTTCATAGGACAATTTTTACTTTCTATATCTCGTCATGGTAATTAATGCCCTAACTAAATGTTAATCATTTTACACTTCATATGACAACTTTTACCTCCTATAGTGGCCATCTCGTAGTGGTAATTAATTCCCTAACTAAATGTTAATCATTTTACACTTCATATGATAACTTTTACCTCCCATAGTGGTCATCTCGTGTCCTAACATGGTCCATCATCTTAGTATTTTATATATGGTAGTCATGGTAATTAATGCTCTAAATAAATGTTAATTGTTTTTCATTTCACATAATAATTTTTTAAAGTGCCACTTTTTGGAGTAACTCCGAGATTTCTAGCTAGGATTCTGTGAAATATTTTGTGGTGAAATCTTGATTTGTATTGTTTAAACTAGTTTTTTGATTACATATATAAATTCAACAATCTAAAAATCCTTGATTTGTGTTGTTTAAACTTGTTTTTTTACTACATGTATAGATCCAACAATTTAAAAAATATTTGGGGCACTTTGATTTTACAGAGTTCACTAGTCAAACTTTTACTTTCAATGAATCTCTCTTAGATTAAAATAAACTAGAAAATTGTTCAAAAAATGGCACAATAAAACAACTCGAGGAAGTAAATACTCCTCGTAATTAAATATTAATTATTGTGTGTTAGCATGTAGTTAAGGGTTGTTTTTTTTTTCTCGGTAAATGTAAATCTATTAAGAGGAAATATGGTACAATATGAAGTTATAGCCAAGAGAAGCAAGAGAACGGGCAACCGGAAAGGATTGATTATCCACCTCGGCCCCTGAGAGAAACTAGGAAGAGAACAATGCTAAACAAGAAGTAACAAGAGGAACAAAGAAACACGCGCAAAAACAGAGGATTCTACCCAACGTGGGTAGGATCAACTATTCGGCATTTTTTCCCTTTCTTTTTACCAACTTTGACCCCATCAAGATGACTCTGCTGAACTGGCATGATTTGCAAACTAAGCTGGGCTGGAAGAGAGGACTCCTTGTCTGAATCTGAGGGAGAGGACACATGAGTTATTTTCTGTGAGTTTGGAGGGACAGAATATTCCTCATGACCAGTCGAAGGCTGATCCTGTGCCTGCTTTGTTTCCATTCCTTCTGCACCCCTGCCACGTCATCTGAGCTGGAATCAAAATCATCTATAGGAGGAGGATCATGAGGCTTCCAGCTTTTGGATTTCATCTTAGGATTGTCTTTCTTCTTTTGGGCAAGCCGTGAGGGACAAGAGTTTTGAAGGTTCCCTGTGTGATGGCAATTTCGACAGCGAAAGGCTGTGTTCTCGTAGTCTGGGGACTGGGTCCAATGGAAGTCTCCAATTTTGAGATTAATCTGATTCGGTAGACCTTTGCTCATGTCTATTTCTGCACAAATTATGGCGAAGGTGTATATTCCTCTTCCCCCCTAGAGGTGTCTGTTGCTAGAAAGTGGCCTAGAGAGTCACCTATTCCTTGGAATACAGCAAAGTGACATAGATGCGCGGGGAGGTTAGGAAGTCTGACCCAGATGGGGAGTTTGGTGATGATCGTTGTAGAAGGATCAAAATCTGGGAACCAAGGGGTGAGGAATAGTCCTGCTAAGCCCCAAAACCATGGGCCTTCAGTTAATGCTTTTTGGTAATCTTCGTTGAAAGCAAAAACTACAATGAAGAAACCCTTTGAGCAAAGAAGAACCTTGCAGTTGTTGGTCCAGTGAGAGTGGATCCATTGGTAGAGATCCGCTGTGCGAGCCCATAGTCCATTGAACCTGCAAATAATGGCATGCTCTGCATACTTTTGGATTTTCTCATCCAGCGAAGGATGCATTATTTCAATGGATGGGGTTTCCTCCAGCTTGTCCACCAAAAACGGTTTAGGAACCTGAGCTGGTGGAGCAGCTTTCTTGGGCTTCTGTGCATGGACAACATATTTGTAAGAAAAAGCCGCAGCTAAAGATGACTGTCCAACAACTCCCCCTCTCAAATGGAGGGTAAGAATGATGGAGGCATTTCTCCTAATGCTGTAAAAAGAAAGGGGATAAAGATCCTCAAGTTGTTTACCTTCGTGGAGGAGTCGTTGAGAAGCGGAGGGAATCCCCAGCCTAAATTCCAGAGTTTGCTTGAGGTTCTGCACTAGATCTAAAGTGCTTACCCATTGTAGCAGAGTTTTTCCAGAAAGGAGCCCGATCTGGATCTGGAACGAGGCTGATAGATCCGACTGCTGCTTTCCATCGCTTATCTTCTCCACAGAAAAGCGGGCTGTTTCGATTTCTTGCTCCGGAGCTGCTAAGTTGGTATAGGCCGGGAGCATACTGGGGTATGTCTTCGTGATTGGCTTCACTCCAGCTACCTGCATTTGGATAAAGATCTTCATTGCCTCCGCAGCTTGCCCAATCTATGCAGATCCTCGAATCACTGCCTCCTTGGCATGCCCATTCTGCATGAACCTCAGAATCATTGCGTTCCACGAAGCCATTTTCTTGACATTTCGTTCAGGCATTTCGTCAAATAGTTCGCGTATGATCTTTACCCTTCCACATTTTATATACAAATCTAGAAGGGCATTCGCTACAGCCGCATAGAGCTTACACCCTCTTCTTCTGATTCGGCCATGGATCTCCATACTAAGATGCAGAGATGGCCAGGCGATACAAGCCGGAAGAACATTGGCGAAGGTGAAGAGATTTTGCGAGACGTCTGTTTCTGTCATCTGGTGGAAGAGATACAGGATCTCCTGGGGAGGGCCAATCTTTGTGGAAGATCCATTCATCAATGTCCTAAGACAACCATCGCGTTTGGGCTTTTGGTCGAAAACCCTGCAAGCTCCCACCATGCAACTGCTCTTCTCCAACCTCTGCCGCGAGCTCGTGACCAGTTCTTCATCCTCGGCCCTCATGTTTGTGCCTCTTGGACCGCCTCGTAAGTTAAGGGTTGTTAAATTGTCATATGAATATTAATAGATGGGATGATGCTAGGGACAATGCAACTTTCTTAACATTAATCTTTTTCCACTTCATATCACAATTTTTTTTGGGTTTTCGTAATTAAATATTAAGCATTTTTTATTAGTATGTGTAAGTATAAGGGTTGTTTAGTTATAATATGAATATTAATCCATGGGATAGGCTGGGACAATGCAATTTTTTTAATATTAATCATTTTCCACTTCATATGACCAATATGTTTTTGGGGAACTCCTAGTAATTAAATATTAGTCATGTTTGGTTATTCCTCCTTATTAAATATTCCTATTTGTTTGTTATTGTGCTGAGATTTAATCGTGGTTTAGTTAGGATTTGAATATTAATCAACGAGATGATGTTGGGATAATGTATTTTTTTTTAATAATTGGTCTTCCACTTCTAATTTATAAGATTTATTTTATATAGGTGTAGTTTAACTTATAAAAAAAATGCCATTTTTCATGACAATTTTTCTAGTTAGTTCCAAACAAAATCTGTGAGAGGTTTATTGGAGATTTTTAAAAACTCTAATTTAAGTAATTTAATAGATTTCGAGTGCCATAGATTTTCACAGCGCTAAATGTATTTATGCATTCAAAAATGCATTTTAAACAACAAAAAATCACATTATTGCTTCAAATTGTTTTACTAGATTTCAATGGAAAATTCTATTTGGTTTATAAGTTAAACTACACCTTTCATAATCATAATAGTTAATTAGTGTCTAGAAATGACTCTTACCCTCCCGTTCTATAAGAATTTTTTTGATATAATCATAATAATTAATGTCCATAACTAAATATTCAATATTTTTATTTTATATAAATATTAAGCATTGTCTACTAAACCCTAGGGGATAGCTCAATTGGTCTATTTTTTTCTCAGTACATTAGGCTTGACATATGTTGTTTTTATAATTGATTTCCACCTTCAATTCCTTATCATAAAATTCTAACTCCAAACCTCAGAAAAAAGTAAACATCACACAAACCAATTAAGTTATATTTTATAAAATTTTCAATAATAATTATTACATTTATTTATTCTATATATTACTTTATTATACACTTTTTATTATATAGATTATATTAATTCTATATATTAACTTATTATACATTTTCTATTATATATATATTATATAAAATATAATTATTATATGTAATTTTATTTTTTTAATATAATTATATATACATCTTGCAATAATAATGACCATATATTTTTTCAATGTAATACTTTATTATATATATTATATTACACATAATTATTAATTGTAATTTTATTATGTACTCTTATCATAATAATGATAAAATACTCTTTCAAAGTAATACTATCCATGCAGAGTTGGATGGTTGGTGGACATATTTGAATACACTTGTGGCATGTTCCACTTAAAACATCAACCATCATTTAAAACATATATATGAAATGAAAAATATCCTTTTTTGTTATCAAGTAAGAGTAGGACATTTTGTTAAACTCAACCAAATATACATAATTTACAAGAAGCCACACCCGCTCTGTGAGAGTTCAATAGTCAACCGGGCAGGCCGAATCGAACCAATCATCTAAGATAAAGAGAAACGTAAACAGGAAAGCCAGGGAGAATCATTAAACAATCAAGGCACAAGGTCATCTGGAAGCTCTGACGTGCTTCAAATGAGCCTAGAATTCCTTGGAGCGCTAGCCCATCAAACTTGAGGTCACAAAAGTCCCCAAATGACTCGTTGTGGGTCCACCAGAGGTCCCACCACAAGCCAAGTTGAAAACTGTCAAATGGACTCAGCAAAAATTAAAAGCATAACACTCTAATCTCTTTTCGGGTCTAACCAACTAGCACAAACACATGGCCACCGTTGATCAACTGACTAAGATCCAATAGTCTTCGTGAATATTGGAAGGATGAGAAGCACAAGAGATAACCGCCCAATGAGGGCGGTTTTCTCTGCGGTTTTCTCTCTCCTTACTCTGCTACATGTTGCTCGAAGAGTGGAATCAGAGCCAAACTCAGAAAAACCAAAACCATTCGGACCCCTCCCGATATACCATTCGTGGTATTCGAAAGGTTGGATCGAGGGAAAAAACAAACACGTCCTTCCGCCGCATGTTAACCTTCAATTCCATCCAGAGGGCAGTTCTTGAGCCAATCCTGTCCACCTAGATTCTCTGTCATACACCACCTAAGCCATATGAAGAGGGACACGTCATCCTTTGGAGCTATCTGAGCCAAACCTTTCATCACTCCATAAAAAGGATTCCAAACTTTGGAAAGTAGTCGAACCAAGGCGAGTAAGAATGTGTGTGGTTCTCCAACCTCCCGCTGGTCTTCTGGGTCCCTTTGTTCCATCTTGTTAGTCCATGGTTCCATATCTTGTGTTGCCTGATAGAGACAATCCTCCCGCAATTTTCTCAGGGGTAGCGAATCCCAAGCATACCTAGAATCCCTATCCCTAATTGTGACTCCTTCATTCCCTAATCGATCCGTCAACATATTAGCTTTCATTTTCACATGAGAAAATCTGACAGTTTTAAGGGTTTGCAGGTGAGCATAGATGCGGTAAAAAACCTGTAAAAGCTTCCAGTGCTTCGACACTCTATCTCGAGAGGTTCCATTGCTAATTTACTTAGCCGTTCTAATAATTAATTTTGAATCTGCTCGAATTATAACATTGTGTGAACTAGAATTCACCAGGATTTCCAAGCATTGCTCTAATGCCATGAGCTCAGCCATGTTATTAGTGGCCTTCCCCAAGTGGCCATGGAATATTTCCTGTATTTGTCCCTGATCATCTCTTATGGCACCCCCAAAGCCTGCTAATCCTGGGTTTCCCTTAGCTGCTCCATCAATATTAACCTTTAAGAAACCATAAGGAGGGGGCTTCCAAATGTTAACACTCTTGTTTATAAGGCTCACTGCCTTTGTTGTTCCCAGAGGACTGATAGACTGGAGACCCAAGTGAAATATAATTCTCTCCTCTTGGGGCAGAGGAGGATCTTTAGGAAGGGTCCTCAGCAAGCTTCTTACTGTGTCTTTGAGCTGCCTTAGAACTTGCTCAATTATGTGTTGTGGCTTGTTTGTTTTGTTTTTGAAGATCCAACTGTTGCGTTCTTTCCACACATTCTAGCTGAAAAAACTTGGAATCAAAATCTAGGCTTTATTAACGATCTCATTCCCTGAGAAGTTTTTCCTCCAGTTCTTTAGAGTGTTGGATATGCTGAGACTATCCCTATCAGTTTGTTTGAAAATAGAGGCCACCTAGTCCCATACCTTTGAAGTGAAAGGATAGAGGTTGAGAAGGTGTTCAATCATCTCCTCATGAGCACCACATAGGTAACACCTGGAAGGACCAATGAAGCCTTTCTTAAGGAGATTCTCCCAAGTTAAGATCTTCCTTTGATGCACTAGCTAGATGAATAACTTTATTTTCATCCAATGTGGACTTTGCCAAAGTTTCTTCCAGTCTTGATCATGATTGACAAAGTTAAATCCTATGACTTCCTATTTAGCCTCTTTGAGGTTAAATTTAACTTCAGTATTCCTTCTCCATCTTAATTGATCCGTTGAGGAAGAAACTAGAATCTTTCTATGCTCTAGCTCCTGGGTGAGAGCTTCTGCCTTGGTCTTCAGCGGGTTTTCATCACTGTATCCTAGATCCTTCCACTTCCTCCATTTTCCATTATTCCTTCCCTGATCCTAGAAGTCTTTTACCAAAACCATACCTTTGCTATCTGTGTCACTTTTGAGAGCTGCAAGTTCATCCCTATAAAGGTTGGGTTCCTGTTGCCAGTTATCCTCCCAAAATCGAGCAAGGTACCCTGCTCGAATTTCCCAAAAACAATGTTGTTGAACAATATTTTTATTATCCCAGGCAAGGTTCCAAATATGGGAGCCCCTGAGATGCCCTGACATACTAATATGATCCTTCTCCTGCTAGTACTTGGCATACTTCTATTTCCAAAGCTTAGCCCAAGGGGCATTCGGTTCCTTAATCCATCTCCACCAAAGCTTGGCTCCCGAAACTCTACTAAGGGTTTTAGGATCATGAACCCCCAATCCACCATGGCTCTTGGGTTTGCAAAGGTTGTCCTAGGCTACTAGAGCCCATTTTTTTTCTCTTCCCCTCTACCCCACAGAAGTCCCTTTATATGCTTCTTATCTGCTGCTTAATACCTTGAGGAGTAGGAAGAGCTCAAAACATAAAAATGGTAATGGCCTACAAGACTGCCTATGTGAGTATAAGGCGTCTTGCCAAATTTAATGACCTGCATATCCATTTTCTAACCTTGTCCTGAAGTTTATTTAATATTGGTTCCCACACTTCTCTGCATAGAGGTTTGTGAGTAATAGGAATGCCAAGATATTTGGAAGGTAGTTGTTCCCTTTGAAATCCAATAATTCTAGTAATGTTTCTCTGAATAGCAATATTAGTGTTAAAGAAAAAAACTTTGGATTTGTTAAGGCTTACCTCTATGCCTACTGCCATAGCAAAGTCATTTAAGATGCTTTTGATTGCTTTGGCTTCCCTGACTGTGGGTATGCCCTACAACATTGTATCATCCACAAATTGTTGATGAGTGTTTGCCTCTCCATCCATGGTAAGTTTGATACCCTGAATTCGTCCTTCAACATTTGCCCTTTTAATCGATCTGCCTAGCCCTTCCATCATGAGGACGAAGAGGAATGGTGAGAGTGGATCTCCTTGTCTGAGCCCTCTGGAGGGTGTGAAGGTCCTTGATGGAGATCCATTAATTAGTATGGAAAAACTAATTGAGGTGAGTAATGCCACGACCCACCTTATCCAATTCTGGTCAAAACCATAGGCTTTTAGAATTGCTCTCATGTAAGACCAGCTCAATTTTTTGTAGGCTTTCACTAGGTCCAAATGAATGATCATACTAGCTTGTTTGTTGCTTTTGAGAGAGTGTACCACCTCATGAGCTTGGATGATATTTTTGAGGATTTTTCTTCCCTCCACATAACCTATTTGCTCCTCGGAGATGAGAGCGGGTAGAAGTGGTTTGAGTTGATTGGACATTACTTTGGAGATAATTTTATACACCACATTACATAAGGCTATGGGCTGAAAGCCATCCGGAGTTATTGCATTTTCCTACTTTGGAATCAGAGCTATGAAGGATGCATTCAGAGCCTTCAGTATCTTTTTGGATCTTTTGAATCCTCCACAACCTCAAGGATATCATGTTTGACCATTTCCTAGTAGGCTTTGAAGAAGTCTACTTTTAATCCATCCGGGCCTAGTGCTTTACCATTATGCATTTCATTAATCACTTCACTGACCTCCTCCTCCGAAACTGGCCTGTTTAGATTGTGGTTGTCCTCTCTAGTAATTAGCTAAGAAATATACTGAGTGAAATGGTCAATGAACCTAGATCTATCCTCCAGTGGTTCCTTTGCAATATTTCAGAAGTGTTGTACAAGGGCTGATTCCATATCATTTTGAGAAACAAGTTCAATACCTTCAGAATCTTTAATCTTTGTGATTTTGTTGTGTGCCCTGTGAGCCATAGTGGATTTATGGAAGAATTTTGTGTTTCTTTCTCTCTTTAACCCATTATATTCTTGATTTCTGCCTCAAGAAAATTTCTTCTTATGAGCATCAATCCTCCCATTCTCCCTGTAGAGAGTCAGTTAGTTTTTGTTGCTCTTCGGTGAAGCCCTCTATGATGTTGATCTGATTGATCTCCTAGAGCTTCTGCTCAGCTTCTCTTTTGGCTTTGAAGATATCCACAAATTCCTTTTTGTTCCAAGCTTTAAGATCGGATTTGAAATGTTTAAGTTTCTGCTGGAGCATGTACATTTTTGTGCCCTGAATATTCAAATCCTCTCCCCACCATTTATCATTGTTGTTATTGAAATTAGGGTGTGAGAGCCAGGCATTTTCAAAACTGAAAGGTTTGTTTCTCGGTATTCCCATAAAGATGGCTTCCAACTGTACAGGCCAGTGATCTGCTCCTCCAAAGCGCAGAATGGAGGCTGTCATGGTGGGTCCTATGAGAAGGAGTTCCTCTGAAATAATGAATCTATCAAGTTTGGAAGCAACTTGATTATCCCCTTCCATTTTGTTGTTCCAAGTGAAGGTTCCATAGTATTTTTTCAGTATCCTCTAGACCCATGTTCATAATGAAGTTCTGGAAGGCCATGGAGTCTCTGCCTAGCTGTCTAGTGCCTCCTTTTTTTTTGAAAGAGATCTTATTGTATTGAAATCTCCTATAACAATCGAGGGAAAAATGGGATGTCTTGCTCTTAGATCCTCCAGGGAGGTGAGCAATTTGAGTTTGTTTGCTTGCTTTTGTGGTCCATAAACATTTGTAATCATGTATATCTCCTTGTCCCCTACAGGTTGAAATATCAGGCAAAGATAGTTCTTGGATACTTCAGCATCCAGAATTCCAAATTTCTATAGGTCCCACAAGGTGAGAATCCCCCCTATCGAGTTGTTTGCCTTAACCTCTAAATACTCATATTTGGATAACCACTTATTATGAATATCTATTATCTTTTCCATCGAACATTTTGTCTCTTGAATAAAAACCATGTTTGGTTTTTCTTCTTTCATTATGTTACTAAGATTTCTTTGTTTCCTCTTATTCCCTATGCCTCTAATGTTCCAGGTTGTGAGATTCATTAAGAAACGTTAGTAAAGGTGTAGATGGTGAGATCTTTCATCTTACCTGAGTAGATCAACAGTTTTCCACATTCGTTTAGCAGTTCATTCTGTCTCTTTTTTCCTCTTTTCCTACCTAAGTTCTTTGGAGATTGCGCATGAGAGTTCTCCATCATCTTGACCCCACTTGGCTCCTAGCTTTCATGATTTATTTTGACTCCAGCTCCCTTCACTTGTGACCTCCAAAGAAAGAGCTGTTGTACTCTGTCATAGTCCTATTTTGGCAGGGAGTCCACTCCTATGTTTTTTCCTTGCTCCAAATTTTTCTCTAGATCTAGATTCTCCCTATCCAGAATCTCCTATAGCTCATGGTCCTCTGTTCCTGCTTCACTTGGAGTCATCTCTTGGTCCCTGTTGATATCCATCAAGCTTGGTAGATCATCCTTTTTCTAGTTGTTTACTGTGATATCCTCCATGCCAGCTACCTTATCCTGCTCTTTTGTTACATTCTCCATGTCTTGAACTACCTCCTGGTTCCCATCTTCTTCCTCCATGATCTTGAAGCTTTTGTGTCTTGTATGTTTGTCCTCATTTGCCTTCTTGTGTGGACGCTTTCCCCCTTTCTGGTTGCCTTCCCTGTTGATTGTGGGGTAGTCTCTATATAGATGCCCATGTTCATGGCATTTGCGGCATCTAAATGGTATGTGCTCATAGTCCACAATCTGCACCCATTCTTCATCATATACTTCTAAAATTATCTCTTCCGGAAGGGCTCTAAATAGATCCATTTCCACACATATTCGAGCAAAGGAGGTATAACCTCCTTTCAGAAGCTTGTTTCCTATGGCTTTCAAAGATTCTAGTAGCCAATAATCTAGAGGAAGGGAATATAGTCTGATCCAAACTGGTACTGATGTAAATGTTTCACATTCCAAGACAAAGTTCATCATCCATGGCCGCATGTAGAGTCCTGCCGCAGCATAGAAATAGGGCCCCCCTTCAAACACTCTATCTTTGTCCTCTAGGCTTGTGAACACAACTGTGAAAAAGCCCTTAGAACCAAAATGTAAATGTATTTCTCCCTTTTGCTTCCAATGGATCCTTATCCAGACATGTAACGCCCTCTCTGTCGGCTATAGCCCCATGAGCTTGCATATGATTGCATGCTCTGTCATATGATCTCTATGTGCCTATATCACCGGGTCACTCAATACGGCCCGGGGAATAATGCCTCACTTGGGCTTGCAACCCCTAGTTATCTTTATGGAAGCCAGTCTTTCACTACTACTTCCATTCTCCATTTCTTTGCTAGTTTCCTATTGATTCACTTCCTAATCCTCATCTCCACTTGTCCCAGATGTCCCCTGATTTCATGCTTATGAAATCTTCTCTAGAGGTTTTTTGAAATGTTCCCTTCTCACGTCCATACTTCCTTCTGTGACTACTCGACTGTAGGAGGGAGAAGCACTCCCCCTACGCTCCCCGCCATAGTACACTGAATCCAAAACCCTCTCATCAACTCCAGCCATAGCTCAGCTCCCTCCATCTCGTGATCAACTATCCCCAAAGAAAAAATTATGAAATGACAAATATCAATAGTATAGATAATGACAAAATAATATTTCAAAGTAATATTAACTATGAAAAGTTGGATTATTTGTAATATTATTATGTACTTCTTATCCTAATAATGAAAAAATACTCTTTCAAAATAATCCATGCAAAGTTGGGTGGTTGGTCGATATATTTGAATACACGTGTGACAAGTTCTACTTCAAACATAAATACTATTTAGACCATATATATGAAAGGGAAAACATCAATAGTACTGATAAAATATAATGAATTAATACACATGCAAAAGTAACTCTTTAAACATATACGTATGAGAAAAAATAAATATCGTAGATTAATTCAAATCATAACATAGTTACCTAACTACTTTTTTTAAGCGTTATCATAGCATAATTAACTATATAATATATCAATATATAAAGTAACGAAGTCAATATTTAAGGATTTTTATATATAACCTAATATTATATTGTAAATGTAATATATTGAATATAACTAATTATATTATATTGTAAAATTAATTGTTTATAATTAAAAGAAAATTTGATAATGGTATAGAATACAAAATAGTTAAATAGTTAGCGAATGGGTAAATTGTAAAGTATTTCTTGCATAATGGTTATTAGTAAAAGATATTATGGGTTTTTCACATGTATAAATATCAACTAGAAATTAAGCTAGCCTATTTTGTTAAATAGTTAGTGAATGGGTAAATTGTAAAGTATTTCTTGCATAATGGTTATTAGTAGAAAAATATTGTGGATTTTTGACAGGTATAAATATGAACTAGAAATTAAGCTAACCTACTTTTCATCACATCGTGTGAATATATGTTCAAACAAACAACTAGTTATCAATTCCTCCATTCATAAAAATAAAAAAACATAAATATTTAATTTTAATACGATACATTATATATTATAACTTATTAATTATAAAAAATATTATTATCTCATTGTTATATATATATATATATATATGATTATTTAGGATTAAAAAATTATATAATATATCATATTATTAAAAAAATTTAAACTATATTACAATATATTATATAATACATTAATTACTATGTAATAATAAAAATAAAATCATTTAGTCACAAATGAAGTCAACATATTTATTTTAATCAAAACATATAATAATTAAAAAATTAATTATTTTTTAATCATAATTATCCAATTATATTAAATAGGCATAGTTTAACTTATAGACAAAATAAATTTCCTTAGCGGTTATACAATTTCAATAAAAAAATATGACTTTTTGTTGTTTAAAATACACTTTTGAATACATAAAAAGATTCAGCACCATCAGAAACCCAGAAGTACTCAATTTCTTCAAATTAACAAACAATGATTAACATTTAATTACGAGGAGTTCCCCACCAAAAAAAAGTGTTGTCATATAAAATATAAAATTATTAATATTAAAAAAATACTATTAACTAATTATAATATATAATATAATATAATTGGTTATTTACTCTTAACAAGTTATATAATATAACATATTATATTATAATTCTTTAATCTTTATTATATAATATAATCCATTAATTATTATATAATAATTAACATCTAGTATTTTAGTTACAAACACAGTCAAATACTCATTTTAATTAAAACATATAATATTTTTTCTACATCTTTGACTTTTGTGATTCATAATGATAATGAGATTGTCTTTCATTTTAATCACATTAAGATTTGGCCACACTAGATAGTTCTGAATGTTGACCAAATCTTCATAATGTGATTAATGCTAAAGACAATCTCATTAAAATATAATGTTTAATAATGGTGTATTCTAACTTATAGAAAATTTCATTAACATATAATATTTAATAATCGTGTAGTCCAACTTATAGAAAATATCATTAACATATAATATTTAGTGATGGTGTAGTTTAACTTATAGACGAAACAACCCTTTTCACGAAATTCACCAAAATTTAGCAATACAATTTTAAGATATTTCTTTTCAATTTAAAATACATTTTTGAATGTGTAAATGGATTCAACATTGTGAAAATTCCTCGGGCACTAGAATTATGGAGAATAAAAAATTTATGTTCAAGCTTTTAAAAATCCCTATAGATTTTGATTAAACAATTTAAACTCAAGTTTTTAAAAATCTCTGTAAGAGTTTTAAAAGTATTAACAAAATCTCTGTGAGATTTTGATTAAACAACTTAAACTCAAGTTTTTAAAAACCTCTGTAAGATTTTCATCAAAATTAACAAGAAAAGATATCATGAAACAACACATTTCGTCTATAAGTTAGAATATGCCCTTCACAATTACATTATTTTTTAATAATAATTGATCAATTATATTAAATAGGGGTAACCTAACATATAGACAATACAATTTTAAGCAAGAATGTGATTTTTTGTTGTTTAAAATATATTTTTGGATACATAAACGGATTCAACACCAAGAAAAACCCATGAAGTACTGAAATTGACAAACAATAATTAATATTTAATTACTAGGAGTTCCCTCCACCAAAGAAAAATATCGTGAAAATGGTCATTTCGTCTATAAGTTAGAATATTCCCTTCACAATTACATTATTTTTTAATAATAATTGATCAATTATATTAAATAGGGGTAACCTAACTTATAGACAATACAATTTTAAGCAAGAACGCGATTTTTTTGTTGTTTAAAATATATTTTTGGATACATAAATGGATTCAACACCAAGAAAAACCCATGAAGTACTGAAATTAACAAACAATAATTAATATTTAATTACTAGGAGTTCCCCCCACCTAGAATTTTTCCCACAATATTTCACATAGTGACTTCTTTTGTTTATTTACTTATTATTCCACCTTCAATCAAGTATTTTCATATATTTGAGAACTAAGCTAGTGATAATAAATCTCAAATGGTTATGACAAAGGAAATAATCCTTAAGTGTGTAAAAATTAATAGAATCCTTGTACATCCTTGAATTATTATAATATGATTTGGTCATGACACTCATATTATGAATCATGATGGTACATATAGTTGGCACACTAAGTGCATGCATGCTTGTATGAGACAAATATTTCCATTATTGAATTGCATGAGAAGAAATAACTTCTAATAATTTTGATGAGTTATTGAGTAGTGGAATAAGTGGAATGAACCCTTCATGATGCAAAGCAATGTGGAAGAGTTTGAGAAATGGTAATTTCTGCCAATGCATTACAAGATATGGTAGGATTCATTTCTTCTTCCTCTGGGGTTGGTTCCTCATGTATAACATCTTCTTTTGACGTTTCTTGATCCTTTTCTTCCTCCTCTTCACAATCAATGTAAAATAATTTCTTCTGAGCACACTTATGACCTTTAGTGTATTTGCTATCACAACTGTAACAAAGGTCACTTTCTCCTTTTTCTTCCAATTTTTTTTGTGGAGCAACAACAATTCCATCTTTATAATTGTGAGTGGTAGGATTTCTTGTTGCCATAATTTATTTTTCTTTCCAGCCTGAATGCCTTCTCCAATGAATCAGGTTCCTAAAGACGAACCTCATGTTGAATGTTATCCTTTAAATTCCCTATGAAGACATCAATCCTTTGATTATCTTGAATATCATTTACCCTTATACTCAATTTTTGGAAGTCCGCAATGTGCTCTACCATTGAGCCCTTTTGTTTGAGATTTATCAATTGGATAAAGAAGGTATTTCTATTTGTATCCTTATAATGTGTTATCATTTTCTCTATGAAAATTGACCAAGTGACAAGTGGTTTACGAGAAAAAAGCACTTTATACCATAAAAATTTTTTCGTTTCTCAATATAAAGATACAATACGTGCCTTTTGTAATAGTTGCACATCATGTAGATGAAAATATTTCTCCATCTATTTATCCATCTTATGGGATCCTTTCCATCAAACTTCCTCATATTGATCTTTGGAATATGGTGGGTCTTCAATCCAATGATAGATTCTATGAAATCATGATTAATTTTTTATTTTTTTTCTCACCATGAGTTTCCTCTACTACCTTTTCCTTATTAGGAGGCCTTTGTTGTAACAACTTTGTCACACCTTCCTTCAAAACTTCCATGTCTTTCTTCAAATATTCCATGCATTTCTTCAAATCTTCTTTCATACCATCGATATTAGCTTCCATGGCACATATAAAACTATTATCTTAGCTTCGATCGCATTCTTCAAATCATCCATCCCATTTTGCTTACTTGGTGTAACACCCCTCCCTTGTGTACTAAATTATCATGTGTACTAAATTATTGTAAACCTAAGCTAAGTTAAAGCTAGGTGTGATACCCGCCCTTGTGTGTTAAACATTTGTAAACCTAACCTGGGTTAAAGCTAGGTGTGATACCCTCCTTTTTGAATGCCACGTGATATGTAATATGAAAAGAAAATGTGCTATTAAATAAATTAATAAAATAAATCACTTGGGGGATGGAGCACCAAGAGAGAGGATATTCTTGCCAAATCCCATGAGGAATTAGATAGAGATGAATCTTTCATGATAAAGCTTCTATTTGTGATTCTAGATAAGCTTGGATGGATTGGATATCCATCGAATGGATGGAGGATAAAGATCCATCGAACATAAAAGCTTTGAGGGAGATAAAGGCAAGCTTTTATGTGGAAAAGCATCATGGGAGATAAAGAGGAGCTTTTTCGAAAAATACATAGGAAAATGGAAAAGTCCATAAAAGCGGGACACCTCTAATGGTAACTAAATCATGAAAGATGGTATTAAATACCCAATACATTGATCAATTGAGGACAGTTGATCCTTGGCAAGATCTTCGACTCGGGGGGAATCAAAGGTGATTCATGGTTGGGTGGTGGTTCTCCTCTCTCCAAGTGAGGTTTTAGTTGGTGTCAAATGCGTGGAATGTTTGTATGATGATTCTTACTCTCTCTCTGTTATAGTTCTAGTTTTTCTATGAGAAGATTTAAGTTTCCTCACCATGAATGAATGAATTGAATGAGGTTCTCATGTGTAGATTACTCTTGTTTCCCTTCATTATGGTCTGAGTAACTTACGTGGTATATGCTTGATCTTAATCCTTACTTTGAAATTGTTAAATCATTCATATGAGGGTTATATTTATTATGGAGATAGTGGTTTTTCATTATGCATGTTGCATGTGAACTTAGCAATAGAAGTGTATAAAGTGGGTGACAGTATTTGTACCCATGAGCTATCCGATTCATGGTAGAAATTGCATGTACAAATTATACTTAAGTAGATTACACGTGTTAATGATTTTTATGATAATGTGTTATACATGTGACTCCTTTTATATCCATGATCAGAGTTCATAGTTGACGAATAATACATGGTTTTAAATACTAATGGTGTTTAAGAGAAGATTGTATATGAATATGTGAGATAGCTATGAAAACTACATCTTACATTTAAATAAGCAATATAAGTTGCGTATAATGTTATGTGATAAATTAAATGCTTATGCATGCAGAACAATTTTGGAATTAATGCTTAATGCTCCTCAGTGTATGGCAAATGGTTCAAATTATCTATTCTTGCATGTCCTAAGATTGCCTCCTCTTAGGCTAGTCTAGCTAGTTATGCATGTGAATGAAGGGTTGGTCAGTAACATACTGACTATGTGTACAGGACTATGATCATGATACACAACCATACTAACTACAGTAAACTTGAATTAATGTCCATTAATGCTTGTGGGGATTAACCCAAGGGTTTCATAGGAAGAATGCCATGATTAGTTGTAATGGTTGATCACATACAATAGACATATAACTAAATCTAAGGTTCCCTATGAGAGAACCAATAAAACATAAGAGTATACCATACTATGACTCCCTAATTGATGCTGGGTAGTATTTGCTCATGTAATATTAGGAGATATGACCTGTCATGATGGCTAATCCTTAACTATAAACAAAGAAAACTTACCAGAATGAGAGCCTAGTAGCTATATTCCCTAGTAGGCTCAAGAGGTACATTACACTAGCTGTTTCTGTTTTCTTGATTCGAGTCATTATTTTTCTTTCTTTTCATAGCTTGATACTTAAATCACTGTAACTCTGTAATTTTAGATCTTCAAGTTCTGAAATTTTGGCATGTGGTAGCCCCCTGAATCCTCTTTATAACCCCACTAGTCTTATCAATATTGGATTCTGCAATAAAAAGTTATGCCAAATCTCTTACAATGGTCTGATTATAGATTGGTTCAGTAGATAGAACTTGTACGACCTTTGAACATGTAAAGCATACACAGAAAACAACAGTCCGTCCTCTTTTTGTAAATTCTTATGAAATTTCGATCTAATGCTCATAGAGAAAGTTATGACAATTTTCCCAAGGTTACCTGTCTGGAATGTAATTCGGGAAACTGCAAAAACCCTAAATGTATTTGACTATATCTCTGAACATATAGCGAAACAAGATCTGAAATTCGGGCTCGAGCTTCACCAATGTTTCTACTCAAACGGGTTTTAACTTTAGAGTGTAAACCTTTGTAGAAACAAAATTATAGCAACAATACAATGATCAATAGGTTGATATGGAATTCTATAGCTTTTAAAAACCCTAACTTCCTAAGATCATATCTCTGCAAATATAGCGAGACAAGGCCTCAAATTTCGAACCGATGTTCAGAACAATTGCGCCTAAAATGGGTTTTTATCTTAGCTTCTGAAACATCGTAGAGAAAATCTTAGATTGAAAATTCCACGATGACATGTTTGGAGCAACGAAACCGTAAAATCCAAAGCTCTGAAACAAAATTTTATGGAACCAACTCAAAAAAATATAGAAAAGATAGATCAACAACTTAAAAGTCAACCTCTTTGAGTGGGAAACCTCGTTTACATTACAAAAATGAACAATTCTTGGATGCTACAAATGACAAGGCCTCCTTTCTATATATAGGAGTCTAAGGGGTCATAATATAATGAGAGTCGAGATAACAATAATAATATAAGGGCACAACAATAACAATAGTGGGCTTCCATGGGGCACAATAATAACAATATGTGGACTACATGGGCATAACAATATAATAAGTTGGTTGCACTAATAACAATAAGGGGTTACACTAGTAGTATAGGCACCTAAAATATTCAAACATCATGAGGAGAATCTCATATTTATGAAATCTTATTCCTATATGAAGTAAGTTTGTAAAAGAAAAGAAAAATGAAGAAAAATTGATTTAAATTATTTTGATTAATCTCATGGAAACTATATGCTCGAGATATAGGTGAAATGATGATCTATCCAAGAATGATAGATGATGGTTATGAAGTTGAAAATCCTAGGGACAAGGCCATTCTGGTGACATTGGAAACCTATGACATACATTGATCATCATGAAGTATGTTATGGAAAATGTGTTATGCTATTTAGAGAAAGAAAGGGAAATTCCTTCGTTATAAAACTCTATAAGTCTCAAGGATCTTCCTTTGTGAGGAATCCTTGTCAAGTAATGGATTGCCCGAGGTATCAGGGAGGCAAAGAAGGAGGTGCTTGAACTTGGAAGGTGTGTGGCCTACTAGGGAAGGGGAGACTTGAGTGAATTGGTTTTTAACGATCCATTTACATACTCATTGGGATCATGAATTCATTGGGAATGTCCAAGAAAATAATGAGTTTCATTTGTTTCATGTGTAATCCTTGTGAAGAAACAAAAACTATTAAGTAATTTGGTGGAATGCTAAGAGGTCTAGAGGTAACTAGACAGTGAAAGATTTAAGGCATTATCGAAGAAGCAACTAAAGACATGGAAAATGTTACTGATATGAAAGTGGCATATCCGTTCTTCTACATAGAATGGTTCTACATATAGTAGACCACCAAGGACGATGTTCCTTAAAGGGGGTCGAGGGGTTTGTGACACCCTTTTCATTACCCCATTTTTTGTAATGTAATTAAGAACATATAATGCTATGGTGCTAGCATTGGTGCTATGATGTCAAACTTTGTTGTATGATGTAATGCTTATTTTCGTTAATAAAAATTCTAGAATTGAAGTAGGGGTAAACATTACTAGGGAGGAAAAAGTGCAAGGAGGGGTGGGAGAAATCCTATCATTCCTTAAATAAATATTATTTTTCCTTGATGTAATGGTTGGTATTCCTAGGAAGATTCTATAAAAAGACTAGGAAGATGAAGGGTTATGGTGTGATTATAAAAATAAGGAGAAACCATCAAGGAGTTTATGAGCTCTTGGTTTCTGGATTCTCATTAGCTTTTCTCTAATACTCTCCCACTTAGAAATTTGAATTGACAAGAGAATTTATGGCAGAACCCATAGAGGTTCAAACATTGTGACTATTAAGATTTGTGATTGATAGACCATGTGACTATTAGGTTTATTAATTATATTTAATTTTATGTTTAGGTTTAGAAAATATTTAACGATAATATTTTTAGGTGTAATAATTATAATCTAAGATTTAAGGTTTTAATATTAGATTTTAATTTTAAATATTCAAATTAGTATTAGCTCTAATAATAGATTTAATATTGTTAATATTAAATTTAAGTATGATAGAAATGTAATAATATTATTTTAGGTTTACAATAATATTAGGTCACTTTTGTATTGGTTAATAAGATTGTTATTGATCATGATAAATAATATTTTGACAATTTATTAATGTTAATATTAACATTTATATAACATCATTTAAAGTCATAGCACAAATATTAATTATTAGTCATTTCTTTATAAAACAAAATTGATAAAAGTAATATTATTGTTAATAATATTATCAATAGTAATTCTAATATGGTTACATTAATAGTTTATTACATTGATTATCGCATAAATATATTATTAATATAACAACAATATTTTATATGACAATTTTTCATCATCACTAACAAAATAAACTCTTACAATTTATTAAACTTTTATATTATTATTATGCCTAATTTTCTAATATTTATTTAGATTTAGCATAAAATTAATAATTTATAAATTTAACCTTAAAAAATAAAACTATTAACAACCATCTTTTACTTATCAAATAACAATCACAATGTTACCACGAACATATATAACTGAGAAGAATAATGCGATATCATAACAATTTACCCTTTCAACCAACAAAAATAAAATTGTTATTTTATAAATTAGAGGATGGTAAACTAGCAATATGTAAAATAAAGATTCGTAAACCAGCAATATATAAACGAACAAAAATAAAATTGTTATTTCATAAATTAGAAGATGGTAAACTCGCCATATATAAAATAAAGATTGGTAAACTAACAACATGTGAACAACAAAATGGTTAGGCCATTTATATAGACTATTATTAACAAAAACCAAAGTGTGTCCATACAATAATATTTAGAACCCTCCCAGGCAAGCACCAAAATTGTTAGGCCATTTATATACACCATTGTTAACAAAAAAAACCCTCCCAGGCAAGCAACAAAATTGTTAGGCCATTTATATACACCATTGTTAACAAAAATCAAGGTGTGGCGATCCAATAATATTTATAACCCTCAAACACAAGGCTTGAAGGGAATACAGGCCAGAGCTCCTGCATCTCGAGTGATCTCTGGTACTAAGCTCGCACTACTAACTGTAAATCCTTGGCTTCCCTCGTACATTGGAAAAGTGTTTCCCTTACTAGATGGAACAAAATATGCTCCATTCACAAGCATATCACACACTGACTCCAACAACCATCCCCCGGGACAAGAAGAAGCAGCGTTACAAGCTTCACGCCGTGTCACCTGCTTCAGATTCTGGTCGTTTGGGGCCACGAATCGGTTTCCTTCACTTCTGATGGTGGGATGCATGCTTCCTCCAATTGCATATATTCCCCACCCTTCATAGTTGTTATTGGCGACATGCACGTATCCATATCTACACCTGCAAGATTATTGAGTGATATGTTAGCGAGAGAATTGCGTGCATTGAGTGAGCGATATCAAAATTGGACAGTGTGAAGATTCAAATAACTTCTCAGAATTAATGTGTTTGAAATGTTAATTGCTTTTCAAAAAAAAATGTTTTACTCGTAAGTTTTCAAAGGACATCCGAATCGCAGATTCCGGTCGGGAATCCGACGGACATCGGCGCAGTGAATTTTATTTGGATTTCGTATAAAATTAATAATTTATAAATTTGACCTTGAAAAATAAAACTATTAACAACAACCGTTTACTTATCAAATAACAATCACAATGCCGTTTACTTATCAAATAACAATAACAATCACAATGCCGTTTACTTATCAAATAACAATCACAATGTTACCAGGAACATATATATAACTCAGAAGAATAATGAGATATCATAACAATTTCCCCTTTCAACGAACAAAAATAAAATTGTTATTTCATAAATTAGAGGATGGTAAACTAGCAATATGTAAAATAAAGATTGTTAAACCAGCAATATATAAACGAACTAAAATAGCCATATATAAAATAAAGATTGGTAAACTAGCAACATGTGAACAACAAAATTGTTAGGTCATTTATATAGACTATTGTTAACAAAAACCAAAGTGTGTCCATACAATAATATTTAGTACCCTCCAACACAAGCACCAAAATTGTTAGGCCAATTATATACACCATTGTTAACAAAAATCAAGGTGCGATCCAATAATATTTATAGCCCTCAAACACAAGGCCTGGAGGGAATACAGGCGAGAGCTCCTGCATCTCGAGTGATCTCTGGTACTAAGCTCGCACTACTAACTGTAAATCCTTGGCTTCCCGCGTACATTGGAAAAGTGTTTCCCTTACCAGATGGAACAAAATATGCTCCATTCACAAGCATATCACCCACTGACTCCCACAACCATCCCCCGGGACAAGAAGAAGCAGCGTTACAAGCTTCACGCCGTGTCACCTGCTTCAGATTCTGGTCGTTTGGGGCCACGAATCGGTTTCCTTCACTTCTGATGGTGGGATGCATGCTTCCTCCAATTACATATATTCCCCACCCATCATAGTTGTTATTGGTGACGTGCACGTATCCATATCTACACCTGCACGATTATTGACTGATATGTTAACGAGAGAATTGCGTGCATTGAGTGAGCGATATCAAATAACTTCTCAAAATTAATGGGTTTGAAATTTTAATTGCTTTCCAAAAATTGTTTTCTTGGTAAGTTTTCGAAGACTTGAGGTTGGTTATCAATGGGATTGCTTGAGTAAAGTGAGACTGAGACAGTTGGCTTAAAAATGTTCTTTTAATATGTTCACTATTTAGCATTTATACAGAGAAGTTCACACCCACTACTCGGAAATTTCTGGACACTCGTAAATGCTAGATTCCATGAATATTATCATAAACTTTTACATCTTTATATATAAAAAAACTAAAACAACACTTATGTGTTTTTTCAATATCATCACATTATTTGTGATTGTACTTTTCGAATAAATTAAATAATAAACCTAAATATTCATTCTAAATAGATTTCTGATGGGTTTCCGCCAAATTTTAAACTGATCCACTAAAATATACTAAACATGTATCTGCAAAAAGTGATTTTATTTTCTAATACTAAAATCCAAGTTTTTTCCTAGAGGAAAAAAATGCATGCATCTTTTAAAACATGGTGAATCTTTTAACTATTTGGACTAATCTGTTTGTTTGGATCAAATTTACATGCCATTAACTAATCAGTTGGCAATAACCTACTGTTCTTTGCCCTTTGAAAACACAAATCAATCAAAACACAAAACCGTCCTAACCATTCCAACAACTAAGAAGGGGATGTTCCTCAACGCAGTCGTTGCTCTCTGGTTTTAATGTATTTTCAAGCTGGGATAGTCTTAGTGCGATGAACTTACCTTGGCATCCTCTGCATGACACCTGGTCCAAAGTGGTTGTAGGTAACGGTTACCTTCATGTTTTTATCACCTGCATAGTCATCGCTGTGGCCTAAAAGCATTACCTGCATGCGTTCATACAATGAAAGAATAATCACTATCGCTATAGAATATGTAGTATTGTAGATTTCTAGAATATAGAATTTGATGACAAATAAAATAAATTAATTGCTTATCCATTACTGATCTCAACATTGGCCCCTCTTCCATCAATAGTCTTGTGGCTTGCAACAGAGAGGGGCATCTGAAGCTTTATGTTCATATCTTTAGCAAAAACAATCCACAGTGGATTCTTGCGGGTCACTCCATATCTCAAACTACCGGGCAACGGATTTGTGGGATTGTCATCAGGGGTGGTGACGGTGTAGATCTGCCCTCCTTTTCCTCCATTGGCGGCGCTTCCGAAGCCCACAGCACAATCTGCCAACTTCATTCGATTCTGCGCCCAATTTGCATCTCTTCTCCAGCAGTTGTCAATGGCGTTGGAGCTGCTGCTTGCAGAAAAAGACAGGGAGGCTTGCAACAACACCGAAATCAGACCTAATAACATCCATGCTGCTCCAGCGATGGCCATATCAGGAGTTAAATTCCTAGGATGCATGGATGTGCCTAGTATTGGCAATACGGCGAAATATTTGATGATAGATGGAACTTTATGCAATCAGATTGCATGTGAGTTTATGCAAAACTTGCTTTGCTTGCCGTTGTATCTGAAACTTAACTTATATAGTTGCCATCCCATGTCATAACATGGCCACCCGATCTCAGTATCTGTTATTCGTCTCGTCATGGTAATTAATGCCTTAACTAAATGTTAATTATTTTACATTTTATGCTACAACTTTTACCTCCTATAGTGGCTATCTCGTGAGAGTAATTAATGCCCTAACCAAATGTTAATCATTTTACACTTCATACGACAATTTTTACTTCTTATATTTCATTATGGTAATTAATGCTCTAACTTTTACTTCTTATATCTTGTCATGGTAATTAATACCCTAACTAAATTTAATCATTTTACACTTCATAGCACAATTTTTACTTTCTATATCTCATCGTAATTAATGCCCTAACTAAATCTTAATCATTTTACACTTCATATGACAACTTTTACCTCCTATAGTGGCCATCTCGTAGTGGTAATTAATGTCCTAACTAAATGTTAATCATTTTACACTTCATATGATAACTTTTACCTCCCATAGTGGCCATCTCGTATCCTAACATGGTCCATCATCTTAGTATTTTATACACTGTATTCATGGTAATTAATGCTGTAAATAAATTATGTTAATTGTTTTTCATTTCACATAATAATTTTTTGAAGTGCATTTTTTGGAGTTACTCCTAGATTTTTAGCTAGAATTCTGTGAAATATTTTGTGGTGAAATCTTGATTTGTATTGTCTAAACTGGTTTTCTGATTACATATATAAATTCAACAATCTAAAAATCCTTGATTTGTGTTGTTTAAACTTGTTTTTTTACTAAATGTATAGATCTAGCAATTTAAAAAATATTTGGGGTGCTTCGATTTTATAGAGTTCACTAATCAAACATGTACTTTCAATGAATCTTCTCCTAGATTAAAATAAACCGGGAAATTGTTCAAAAATGGCACAATAAAACAACTCGATGGAGTAAATACTCCTCCAAATTAAATATTAATTATTTTGTGTTAGCGTGTAAGTTAAGGGTTGTTAAATTAGCATATGAATATTAATAGATGGGATGATGCTAGGGACAATGCAACTTTCTTAACATTAATCTTTTTCCACTTCTGCTTTTTACTAGTGAGAGAGTGAACAACCTCGTGGGCCTGAATGATATTATCCAGGATTTGCCTTACTTCCACATAACCAGACTATTCCCTAGAAATCAACGAAGGAAGAAGAGGTTTGAGTCTGTTGGCAAAGATCTTGGAAATAATTTTGTAAACAACATTGCATAAAGCAATGGGTCTGAACTTATCAGGAGTCAGGGCTAACTCCTGTTAGGGGATCAGCGAGATGGAGGTATTGAGGGCTTTCAAAATGGATCTGCTTCTTCTGGAGTCCTCTACCACATCCAAAATATCTTGTTTGACAACATTCCAGCAGGCCTTGAAAAATTCCACATTAAAACCATCTGGACCTGGAGCTTTTCCATTCTGCATATCTTTGATCACCGTACTGACCTCTGCTTCGGTTATTGGTTTGTTCAGGTTAAATTTATCTTCTCTAGTCACCATCCTGGGAATATTCTTTATAATTTCCTTGATGTGTTGGTCTCTGTCTAGATTATTTTCATTTGTGATGCCTCTGAAATGTTGAACCATCACAGCTTCAATATTTTTGTGAGAGGTATGAAGCTTCCCATCTTCATTCAATATTGAGGAGATTCTATTGTGCATTCTATTGGCTATGGTGGAACAGTGGAAAAATGAGTGTTTCGTTCACCTTCTTTGAGCCATTGAACTCTTGACTTTTGTCTCCAAAAGATTTCCTCCTGTTTGCATAAATTCTCCCAGTCAAGGTTGTGTTTTTCAGCTTGTTCACTTTTGGTTTTATCAAAACCATCTTTGATCATTGCTTGATTTAGTTCCTGCATTTTGATCTCTACTGATTTCTTGTTTACGAAAATGTTACCGAACATTTTGGAGCCCTGAACCTGTAGATCTTCGAACCACCATTTTTCAATGTTGCTGATGAAATCTAGGTGGGAGAGCTAGATATTCTCAAATCTGAAGGGTCTATTTCTGGGAGCATCAATTCCCTTAATTTCTAATTGAATCGGCCAGTGGTTTGAGCCTCCAAATGGGAGAACACTTGCAGATATTTCTGAATTTGTGAGCATCAAATTCTTGGAGATCAAAAATCTATCTAACTTGGAGGCAACCTGAGCATTACCTCCTCTTTTGTTGTTCCAAGTAAAAAGACCATTATTCGTTTCAGAGTCAACCATTTTCATGTCCTCTGTGAAAGAATGGAATCCTACTGAATCTCTACTCAGGATTCTGGTGCCTCCTTTTTTTCAAAAGAGATTTAATCATGTTAAAGACTCCTCCAATGACCAAGGGATTTCTTTATTTCTGCTTTTGAGAGCTACCAGGGAGTTCATAAATCTAAGCTTCTTATCTATTCTCTGAGGACCACAAACATTCATAACCAGGAAGGTCTCAGACATCCCCATTGGTTGAATGATAGCTAATAAGTAATTTCTCCTTGCCTCCGCATCTACAATGTTGACTTTTTGGGGGTTCCAAAGAGTGAGTATGCCTCCCACTGTGTTCTCTGCTTTGACTTCTAGAAACTCAAATTTACTGAGCCATTAGTTATGGACTCTCTTTATTTTTTGAATGAAGCATTTCGTTTCTTGAATGAAGATTACGTCCAACATTGCTACTTTCATCCTGTTACTTAGCATTCTTGGTTTTCTTTTACTAACTAGACCTCTGATATTCCAGGATATGAACTTCATAATTAAAGATTTGTAAAGGAGTAACTGCTTAGATCTTTCATATTACCTGAATCTATCATTAGCTTTCCACACTCCTCAGGAGCTCATTTTGCTTTTTCTTGCCTCTCTTCTTCCCTAGATTTTTGGTGGCTAATCCTGGAATTAGTTTCATTGTTTTCACCCCTTTGTTCTCCTGTTTGTGGATGTTTTTACCTTTCTCCAGTCCTTTTTCCTGTGTTTTCCATAAAAACAACTGTTGTATTCTGTTGCAATCTTCTTGAGGCAGAGAATCTATTCCTCCTTTGGTTCCTTGCATCAGGAATCCTTCCAGATCCAGGTTTTCCTTGTCGAGTATTTCTTGTAGTTCGTGATCTTCCAGATCTGTTTCACTTTGGGTCATTTCCTGGTCCATTTCCATTTCTGTTTCACTTCTCCTGGCTTCTTTTTGGGAGTCAATGTCCAGAGAATGATTTGTGTCCTCTTTTTTTTGCCTTTTTCTTTAGCATCTTCCTCCTGATATTGATTCTTTCTTGTGATTTCTTCAGGCTCTTCTAGCACTTGAAACTTATTCTGACTACCCTTTTTCCCCCTAGTATGTTGTTGCTTTGATCCCTTCCCCCCCCCTTCCTCTACTAGCCACTTTCTAAAAGCTTTCAGTGTCCTTCGATGTATTAAGTTTTTCTTTGTTATCTTCTTTGCTGAGAGGGTAGTCTCTTAACAGATGCCCATGTTCGTGGCATCTTCGGCATCTGAAGGGGATATGTTCATAGTCTACCGTCTGCACCCACTCCTCATCAAAAACTTCTAGGATCACTTCATCCGGAAGTGCTTGTGATAGATCCATTTCCACACAGGTCCTAGCAAAGGAGGTATATTTTCCCCTTCTTGTGGCTTCAAAATATTTGACATAGCATCCTAGTTTATTGCCAATGGCAGCCAACGATTCCATTTGCCAATAATCAAGAGGTAGACAGTAGAGCCTTACCGACATAGGAACCGAAAAGAAAGTCTCCCTTTTTGGGACAAAATTCATTTTCCAAGGTCTCATATAGAGACTTGTAGCAGCAAAAAAATAGGGTCCTCCTTCGAATATTCTGTCTTTATCTTCAATGTTAGAGAACACTATTGTGAAGAATCCTTTTGACCCAAGATGTAGGTCAATGCTTCCTTTGGGCTTCCAATGATACTTGATCCACGTCTATAAAGCCTTTTCAGTGGGCCATAGTCCCATGAATTTACAGATAATGGCATAGGTTCCCATATGTTCCCTGTGCTCCTGCAGATCAGGATCATTTAATATTATTCGAGTGATTTCTGCTTTTGGTTTGTAGGGTCCTTTTTGTTTCTTGTCTCTTGAACCCAGAATTTTGCCTTATTCCTCTTTTTCCTTTGTGTTGTTATTTTCTTTTGTTCTGGTCCCATTTGTTTCCTTTTCATTGTCCATGTTTCTGTAGTTCATACCGTCTTCACTATTTCCAAGTGGTGATTTACTTCTGCTAGCCACTACATCTTTGTAGGAGGGAGCCGATCTCCCTCCCCTGCCATTCTCCATTAGAATCGAACTCTGCTCGTTGTGGAAAACCTAGCCGCTTCGTTTCTCCCACCATCTGTCCCAAACCTGTAGATCTTTGGACCACCATTTTTCAATGTTGCTGATGAAATCTGGGTGAGAGAGCCATATATTCTCAAATCTGAAGGGTTTGTTTCTGGGAGCATTAATTCCCTTAATTTCTAATTGAATCGGCTAGTGGTCTGAGCCTCCAAATGGGAGAACACTTGCAGATATTTCTGAATTTGTGAGCATCAGATTCTCGAAGATCAAAAATATGTCTATCTTGGAGGCAACCTGAGAATTACCTCCACTTTTCTTGTTCCAAGTAAAAATACCATTATGCGTTTCAGAGTCAACCATTTTCATGTCTTTTGTGAAAGAATGGAATCCTACTGAATCTGTACTGAGGATTCTGGTGCCTCCTTTTTTTTCCGAAAGAGATTTAATCATGTTAAAGTCTCCTACAATGACCCAAGGGATTTATTTATGTCTGCTTCTGACACCTACCAGGGAGTTCAAAAATCTAAGCTTCTCATCTATTCTCTGAGGACCATAGACATTCGTAACTAGGAAGGTCTCAGACATCCCCATTGGTTGAATGATAGCTGATAAGTAATTTCTCATTGCCTCTGCATCTACAATGTTGACTTTTTGGGGGTTCCAAAGAGTGAGTATGCCTCCCGCTGTGTTCTTTGCTTTGACTTCTAGAAACTCAAATTTACTGAGCCATTTGTTATGGATTTGTTTTATTTTCTGAATGGAGCATTTCATTTCTTGAATGAAGATTATGTCCGGCATTGCTAGTTTCATTATGTTACTTAGCATTCTTTGTTTTCTTTTACTACCTAGACCTCTGATATTCCAGGATATGAACTTCATAATTAAAGATTTGTAAAGGAGTAATTGGTTAGATCTTTCATCTTACCCAAATCTATCATTAGCTTTCCACACTCCATCAAGAACTCATTTTGCTTTTTTCTGCCTCTCTTCTTCCCTGGATTTCTGGTGGCTAATCCTGGAATTAGTTTCATTGTTTTCACCCCTCTATTCTCTTGTTTGTGGATGTTTTTACCTTTCTCCAGTCCTCATTCCTATGTTTTCCATAAGAACAATTGTTGTATTCTACTGCAATCTTCTTGAGGCAGAGAATTTATTCCTCCTTTGGTTCCTTGCATCAGGAATCCTTCCAGATCTAGGTTTTCCATGTCGAGTATTTCTTGTAGTTCGTGATCTTCCAGATCTATTTCACTTTGGGTCATTTCCTGGTCCATTTCCATTTCTATTTCACTTCTCCTCGCTTCTTTTTGGGAGTCAATGTCTGAAGAATGATTTGTGTCCTCTCTTTTTTTTCCTTTTTCTTTAGCATCTTCCTCTTGATATTGATTCTTTCTTATGATTTCTTCAAGCTCTTCTAGCACTTGAAACTAATTCTTACTACCTTTTTCCCCTTAGTATGTTGTTGCTTTGATCCCTTCCCCCCCTTCCTCTACTAGCCACTTTCTAAAAGCTTTCGGTGTCCTTCGATGTATTAATTTTTTCTTTGTTATCTTCTTTGCTGAGAGGGAAATCTCTTAAAATATGCCCATGTTCGTGGCATCTTCGGCATCTGAAGGGGATATGTTCATAGTCTACTGTCTGCACCCACTCCTCATCAAAAACTTCCAGGATCACTTCATCCGGAAGTGCTCCTGATAGATCCATTTCCACCCAGATCCTAGCAAAGGATGTATATTTTCCCCTTCTTACGACTTCAGAATCTTTGACATAGCGTCCTAGTTTATTGCCAATGGCAGCTAACGGTTCTGTTTGCCAATAATCAAGAGGTATAGAGTAGAGCCTTACCCACACAGGAACCGAAGAGAAAGTCTCCCTTTCTGGGACAAAGAACTTTCATTTTCCAAGGTCTCATATAGAGACCTGCAACAGCAAAAAAATAGGGTCCTCCTTTGAATATTTTGTCTTTATCTTCAATGTTAGAGAACACTATTGTGAAGAATCCTTTTGACCCAAGATGTAGGTCAGTGCTTCCTTTGGGCTTCCAATAATACTTGATCCACGTCTGTAAAGCCTTTTCAATGGGCCATAGTCCCATGAATTTACAGATAATGGCGTAGGTTCCCATATGTTCCCTGTGCTCCTGCAGAGCAGGATCATTTAATATTACTCAAGGAGTGATTTCTGGTTTTGGTTTCAGGGTACTTTTTGTTTCTTGTCCCTTGAACCCAGAATTTTATCTTCTTCCTCTCTGTCCCTTGTGCTGCTATTTTCTTTTGTTCTGGTCCCATTTGTTTCCTTTTCATTGTCCCTGTTTCTGTAGTTCATATCGTCTTCACTATTTCTAGGTGGTGATTTACTTCTGATGGCCACTACATCTTTGTAGGAGGGAGCCCAACTCCCTCCCCTACCATTCTCCATTAGAATCGAACTCTGCTCAGTATGGAAAACCTAGCCACTTCGTTTCTCCCATGTAGTTTAACTTATAAAGAAAATGCCATTTTTCATGACAATTTTTCTAGTTAATTGTAACCAAAATCTGCCAAAGGTTTATCAGAAATTTTTAAAAACTCTAATTTAAGTAATTTAATCTATAGATATTGAGTGCCATAGACAGGTTTTTCAGGGCGATAAATCTATTTATGCATTCAAAAATGCATTTTCAACAACAAAAAATCACATTATTTCATGAAATTGTTTTACTGGATTCTAGTGGAAAATTCTATTTGGTTTATAAGTTAAACTATGCCTTTTATAATCATAATATTTAATTAATGTCCATAAATGACTCTTACCCTCCAGTTCTATAAGATTTTCTTTTATATAATCATAATAATTAATGTCAATAATTAAATATTCAATATTTTTTTATTTTATATAAATATTAATCATTGTCTACTAAGCCCCAGTGGATAGCTCAATTGGTCTATTTCTTATTTCTCAGTACCTTAGGCTTGACATATGTTATTTTTATAATTGATTTTGACCTTCAACTCCTCATCATAAAATTCTAACTCCAAACCTAAAAAGAAATAAACATCACACAAACCAATTAAGTTATATTTTATAAAATTTTCAATAATAATTATTACGTTTATTTATTCTATATATTACTTTATTATACACTTTTTATTATATAAATTATATAGAATTTATTGATTATATATATTACTCTATTATACATTTTTTATTGTATACATTATATAAAATATAATTATTATATGTACTTTTATTTTTTTTATATAATTATATATACATCTTGCCATAATAATGACCATATATTTTTTCAAAGTAATACTTTATTATATATATTATATATTACATATAATTATTATTTGTAATTTTATTATGTACTTCTTATCATAATAATGATAAAATACTCTTTCAAAGTAATACTATCTCTGTAGAGTTGGGTGGTTGGTCGATATATTTGAATACACTTGTGGCAAGTTCCACTTCAAACATTAACCACCATTTAAACCATATATATGAAATGACAAATATCAATATGAAAAGTTGGATTATTTGTAATTTTATTATGTACTTCTTATCCTAATAATGACAAAATACTCTTTCAAAGTAATCCATGCAAAGTTGGGTGGTTGGTCGATATATTTGAATACACTTGTGTCAAGTTCTACTTCAAACATTAACTACCGTTTAGACCATATATATGAAAGGGAAAACATCAATAGTACATTAACTACCATTTAGACCATATATATGAAAGTGAAAACATCAATAGTACAGATAAAATGTAATGAAATAATACATATGAAAAAGTAACTCTTTAAACATATACATATGAGAAAAAATAAATAACCTAAATTAATTCAAATCATAACAAAGTTATTTAACTACTTTTTTTTTAAGTGTTATCATAGCATAATTAACTATATAATATATCGATATATAAATATCATATATAAAGCGGAAAAAAACTGTTGAGAGAATGGCAGATTCCCAGACCTGTTTCGCAGCTGTGGCCCTAGTCTCTGCGCCCAAGCAGCCTCGCAATCTATATGGTTTTCTGATATCTAGTAGCAGCGAGGGCTCTGGACATCTCCCTCGAGAAGCGACCCGAAATGACGATGGAAGCCGACGACTGCTGAGAGGAGCGGACCCTTTTGAACCTACATACATGGTAGCCGTCAAGAAGAACATACAAGAGATCAGCACAGACCTGCGATTCCAAACCTATGATGCGGCTGTGTGGAGGGAGAGAACCCTGAACGCAGATGAAGACAGAGCACACAATTTACAAGGTACTGTTATTGTGGTAAGGGCAACTTCGTTTTTACCTTTCTACATACCCAATCTTGCCCAAGATGCATTTGCAGGGCCAATGCAAAGAACTGGATCGGGCAACCCATCCACGACAGGTTATCAGTTGCCCAGATCTACCATCAAATCACCAGATCAGACGCCCAGAAGAACAAGGAACCTTGAAAGAACCCAGATCTATGGACATGCAACCGTCAGGCAGCAACCTCAGAAGGGCTCAAACCCCATAGAAGCGGACTTCACACAGCTCCTTTTGAAAGCATCGGAAGGAAGAACTTACTACTTGAGATTATGGAGGGGCAGTAGTATCCTAGAACTACGGAACAGAATACAAACCCTTCTTGGCATCCCTGAACAAGGGCAAAATCTGATCTACAAGGGGCGCAGCCTACAGGACCACTACACCCTCCAGGAATACAATATAACCACAGATTCAACAATCACCATAAACCTTCGTCTGAGAGGTGGATGCTCTGGATCCAGCTCAAAGAATACAGGCTCCTTCAAGGATGCAGTGAAAGGTAAAGGGGAAAACATTCAACCCAAACTAGCATCAGCACCAGAGCTACCAGGTCCCTATATTGTGGAACAAACACTGGAATCTCCAACGATCCAAGTAACTTTGCCGGAGGTAACTAATCTACACACTGATCTAGCCACACATGCTGTTATATGTAGATTTAATGGGTTTTGGCCAAAATCAGATGCACTGCATCACTGGATCTTCTCAACATGGACATCTGACTGTGAAATTCACCTATGCTCAAAGGGTTTTTTCATAGTTAGTTTTACAACAGAACAAGAACGTGACAATATTATCAATCAGGGGCCTTGGTTCTGGGGCAAGGCTGGCCTCTTCACCACCCCCTGGTTTCCCGAATTTGATGCAAATACCATGAAAGTATCAACAATTCCTGTTTGGGTGAGGCTTCACAACCTCCCTCTCCACTTCTGGCACTACAAAGTTTTATCAGCCATTGGAAATTCTTTGGGGAAATTCCTTAAAATAGATGGTGAAAGAGTTAACCAAGGAATATTCACCTATGCTAGAATATGTGTAGAAGTGGATCTAAGTCTGGGGCTACCTGATCACATTAGGCTGAACTATAATAATACACAGAGGATACAACTGCTTGATTATGAAAATACAGCATTCAGGTGCCTAATATGCATGCAAACAGGGCATCTTCAAAACACCTGCCCAGTGGGAAAGAAGGACCCCAAAGAGAACAAGAAACAAAAAAAAAAACCGAAAGGATGGAAGCACACCGATTGGAGGGAAAAAGAGGATATGCAGACAGAACCTACAGGGAACCAATCAAAACCTGACACACAAATGGAACAGAAATATACACAGGAAGGAAATGCCCCAGACACACAATTGGGGCCTGACAATATGAAACAACAACAAGAAATACAGTTGGAAGCAAGCGGCATCAAACGAACTCATGGATCTAAAGGCTCGGAATCTGACAAGGAACAACTAATAAATACAATGGAAAATCAGCTGGCTATCACTGCTCCCAACTCCAACTCTGATGGCTGGCGAAGGGTGGAGAAGAAGAAGGGCATGAAAGCATAGGCCCGCCAACATTTTAAATATTTTGTAATCTCTGTTCGCTTGTGTATACAGGGACAGTCATCTCTGATGAGCCCCAATTTTTGGTACAATTTGGGCTCATATTGGCCTACTTACCTTGTTCAACCATTCATCTTTTACCACTTATGCATTCATTTCTTAGTATATTCGTGTTGTTTGTAGGAAGAAGGGCAGGCATTATATCTATGTGACTAATACATGCTGATTTCAGATTCTTGGCATTAAAGAGAGCAAAAGACCATGCAAAAGGAGACAAGGAGACAGCAAAGGTGGCATTGCATGTTTATAGGGAGGTTGTCTACAGCTTTAAATGACTTCCCTCGTGCTTTTCACCTTAACTCCGAGCTCTAACAGCTCTCCCCACCGAGCTCAAAGGCAGCCAACACGTTCTACAGGATCAGCAGTTTTACAACAGTTTGACTTTCAGTTGGACAGCCAAGCTCCATGAATGAAGGCAGCCAGCTTGATCCTCATTTTGTATAAATATGGAGGCCGTAGCCTTTGTTAGAAGCTTTTTGACTTTTGGAATTGCTATTGTAATCTCTGAGCACGAGTTACAGCTCGGTTTTTGTTATTTTGTAAGCCAGTTTTGGCATGACATTAGACTTTTGATTATGAATAAAGGCAAGCAGATTTGGATCTAATTCTGAGTTTTTAAGGGAGCTATAGCTCTCAGGTTAGGGCCCAACCTAAGACCAATAGACCTCCTCTGTTTTGTAGTGTTATTTACCTTTCGTTCCAGCACTTTGTTTCTTTACTTTGACATGCAATTCGAATTTACAGTCTGCTGATTTAGTTTTTGTGTGATTGAGTAGGATGAGCTTATGGTTACTTTGCTTTCAGCTGCTTAGATTCGATAGGAGGTTTGTAATACACAGGAGCTCCAAGAAAAAGGTTGTTAGAGATCACTGCCATCTCTGTTTAGGGATTGGGGTGCAGTCCATATCAACCACCAAAAAAGAAACGCAGTCTTTTACTTCCATGCAAGCTGCAACATAGTCATTTTCGTTAAAGATCCATCCATGCACTTTTGATATTGAACCATACTTCTACATTTTTCATTCCATGCATGGTTTCTTTTCTCGGTTTTACATTGATGTTCATAGGTTTAATGGCACAGGTATCATAGGTTAATGAATTCTCGTTTTTGGTGCAAGACATAAGTCATTCGTTTCATTTACACTGCTCCATATCATTCCACTTCCTTCCTCTTCTTCTTGACCCCTCCTCAAGCTACCTACTCGGCCTCTGTCCAGCTCGTTTACCCTCCAACTCATCCATTGCCATGTAGCTTCATCTTTTTGACCTTTCATTGCTGCCATCCTTCTATCCACTAACCAACTTCGTGCACTCATTCTCTGTCCTATTTCTCTGCCCCTGAGTCATCACAAGTTCCATCTCCACCTCACCTATCCACCCAAACCATTCCATCCCTTCACCATCACCCAAAACTTCCACTTACATCACATCCTGTAGAAGTTAGCAGACTTCCTGTAGAATTCCTTAGTTTCCTGTAGGATCCCCTGCAGACATCCTGTAGAAGCCTGCAAACTTGGTTGCCGAGCATCCGAATGTTGTAGACCTCTGTGGACTAATGCTAAGGACCCTCTGGGACCTCTCCTAGCCATCCTGACCTTTCCCAAGCTTTCCTTCCTTTCGCACCACCTCTGCACAACCAAACCCTAATAAGAAACAAAATCATCATCACTCCAACCAATTAAGCAAAAATCCAAAAACATGTTCTTTTCAATCAAAGTAGTTTAAGTTCATGCATTTCACATCATTAGAAGTAATGGCATCATTTCGAGACACTTGCACTCCACTATTGCACCATAGAGGTTAAAATAGTCAGATTAGGGTTTGCTAGGGTTTCCATGCTTTGGTTGGCTTTCAGTTCATTTTTGCAAAGTAGATTAATTTCCTTTGAGATAGCCTTCGTCCATCATTTAGAAAGCTTCTTCTCAGAGCATATAGAAGTTGGCTTGAGCCCTAGCGGACTTGTGCTAGCTGACAAAGTGATAGCTGCGACAAGAGCTAGTACTTGTGCATACAGCACCGTCGCTTCCAAGTTTGTACGAACTACCGGGTTGATAAAATTAGAGATAGGAAGCCCCAGGAGTTGTAGCATTATTGCTACAATACTGGAGCCCACCATCTTTTTGGCGCCGTTGCCGGGGAAGCGTCAGAGTATTAGTAATTGTTTCTTTTCTTCTATTTTCTTACTCTTGCCTTCTGCTAAGTAGTTTATTTCATTTCCATTCTGCAAAAGTAGCATAGACATTTCCTGCTTTCATAGATTAGCATTTCCTGCTTTCATAGATTAGCCTTTCATTTCTGCAAGCGTAGACTAGTGTTTCATTTTTGCAATTTCATTTGAGCAGAGTAGATTAGTTCTTTCCTGCTTTCAGTTTAATTCTGCATCTTTATAGTTAGCTGTAGATCAATCTGTTTCAGTTTTGCAGGTACAAAAGAAAAAGAAAAAACAATAAAAAAGAAAGTCTTTTCCCTTTCATGCCTCGTAGGAACTGAGATAGATCAGGCAAATTCCTACCAAACACCCCCACCACATCACTGAGTCACCCTTCTCTCTTCTTTGGTGACAGTGACCCAGAAGAACCTATAGGTGAACATCCAGAGATATACAAAGATCCTATAGTAGAAGAAGAGTTAGAGACCACTCCATCTAAAGCTATGGCTGACAATAGAAGAGAATATGAGAGAATAGAAGGTGCCTTCCCCATCCGAGAGACCAATGGAGAAATGAAAATGAAGAACATTAGCCCCTCCGCCTTACCTCACTTCCATGGACTGACTACTGAAGATCCTGATACCTTCCTATTTTAGTTTGCTGTCCTTTGTAGAACCTATGACTATACTGAAGATGAGAAAAAGCTGAAACTCTTCCCTTCAACTCTTAAGGATGCAGCATTATGCTGGTTCATGGGCTTACCTGGGAATAGTATCACCACTTGGGCTCAGATGCAGCAGGCTTTCAATACCAAGTACAGGGATTATTGTAGGTCTAAGGAAACCAAGGGAGAAATCTTTTGGATGACCATGGGAAATGATGAGTCCTTAGAGGATTATGAGGAGAGGTTCCAACTAAGCTATAAGCGGGCCAGGTGCACACTTGACCCTGAATCCCTCAAGTTGGTCCTGCTCCGAGGAGTCCCTGAAGACCTCTTAGATACCCTTCACATGTTAGTTGGGGGGGACATTTACCAACTGCCTTATGAGGACATCAAGACTGTGTTTAGAAACCACTCCAGGGCAGCTAGGAAACGAGGTAGGGGAAACCTCCTCTCAACTAGTGTCCCTTTCTCCAAACATGAGCTTCCAAATCAGTTAGAAGATCTCAAGAGTGAGGTGAGACAGACCATTGCCATGCAACTGGACACATTCAGAATCCAGCAGAAGAAAGAAGAAGCTGAGAGAGCCTTGGCTGTCTTCTACCCTACGTGCACAAGGAGACACCCTAAGAACGAATGCCCATTGCATTCGGTTGAAGTATGTTTCGTTTGTGAGGAGGACCATCCCACAAATCAGTGTCCAACCTTACCTGGGTTTAAAGCCATGTACCAAGGGACAGAAGCTCCCACTGAACCTCTTTATTACCTAAACCAAAGGAGGCCAGAAGGATCTAGACCCTATCAGCAGGGGATGCAAGGGGCACCTCAAGCTTATTACAGCCCCAACCAATCGACTCCTATGCCTTCCTGGGGTCCCCCTGCTCATCCTTCATGGTCCATGCCTCCTCCATGGTCTTATCCACCTCAGTACCCCACTCAACCTACTTCTCATTCGTATCATTCACATGCCCAGCCACAGCCTCAGTGGAATGCACCTCAGTCGGGGTGGAGGCCCCAATACAACACTCCTCCTGCCATCTTGCCTCCTCCACCAGTTCAACCTCAGCCATTACCTCCTGCTCCTCCAAGGCAACCTCAAATGCCTGCTCAACCGAACCCGAACCCCAACAATAGACAGGCCCAGCAGGTATACACTGGGGAAACCTCATGCCCTACCTATGCTGTGGAGATCCAGGAGATCAATCTTTGATCTGGAAAGACTCTACCAGATCGCCAACCTCCTCCCCCAGAGGATGAGGAAGATAAACAGGAAAGTGAACCAAAGGCTATTCCACCCTTTCCTGAGAGACTAACAGCCACCACACAACCCAACCCAGAGGAGGATGAGCTTCTGGGTGAGCTCAAGCAGTTGTGTGTAAAAATACCACTTCTCCAAGCCATCAAGGATGTGCCAATATACAACAAACTGGTTAAGGAAAAGTGCTTCAAACACCCAGGCAGGCGGAAGAAAGATGCTTCAACCATTAATGTCATAGGACAACTGTCTGACCTGATGCTAGGACAAGTCATCTGCCCAAAGTACCTAGATCCTGGAAGTCCTGTAGTAGATGTCCACATCAATGGCACCATCATACCTCACACCTTGATTGATCTGGGGGCTGCCATTAATGTGATGACCAGGGATACCATGCTCAAACTCAATCTTCAGGATTCCTTGAGGAAGACCTCGACAGTACTGCAATTAGCAGATCGCTCCACCGTGACTCCCGAAGGGGTTGTGGAGGATGTCTTGGTCTCTATTGACTCTTGGGAATACCCTGCAGACTTCCTGGTTCTGCAACCAAAGGCAAAGCTTACTGGATATCCTCTCATTTTGGGAAGGCCTTGGTTAGCTACTACAGATGCTTACATAAGTTGTCGTGCATGAAACATGACCATCAAAAATGGTCCCATGTCCAAGCAGCTAGTCCTATACCCTCCTGCCCAACCCTCCTTAGAGCATGACTTACCACTCTGGTTGGAAGAAGGAGAGGAAGACGAGGTGTACTCAGCACCTCTGTGCACCTTAGATACCACTAGAAGAGACCCCCCAACCGAGGATGACTTGATCCAGACCTTGATCCAGAATCCACCTTCCAGTGCACTACCCTTAGAAAAATTGGTGGAGGATGCTCAAGCTAGCACCTTAGTGGATCTTTGTACAACCAACCCTGTTACTCCCAGAGTCAAGAATGTGGAGTTCGGCCCTGAGAAAGCATTGAAGATCAGCTCCTCCCTATCTCCTGCCCAGGAAAAGGAGCTGTGTAGTCTGTTGGCCAACCACCTAGATGCTTTTGCTTGGAGCTATAAGGAAATGAAAGGAGTCCATCCTTCAGTCTGTACCCATCATATATACATCAAAGAGGATTGTAAACTGGTTAGGCAACCCCAGAGGAGAATGAATCCAGCTCTTAAGGACATTGTCAAGGAAGAATTGCAAAAACTGTTGGATGCAGGATTCATCTACCCCATCTCAGATAGCGAATGGGTGTCCCCTCTGGTGTTGGTTCCCAAGAAAAATGGGAAATGGAGAATCTGTGTGGACTACCGAGAACTGAACAAAGCTACCAAGAAAGACCATTTCCCTCTACCTTTCATAGATCAAGTGTTGGATGGACTGGCAGGAAAGAAGTTCTTCTCTTTCCTGGATGGGTTTAGCGGGTACAACCAAATCCAAATCAGCCCGGAAGACCAAGATAAGACCACCTTCACTTGTCCTTGGGGTACCTTTGCTTACCGAGTTCTTCCCTTTGGGCTATGCAATGCTCTTGCTACCTTCCAGAGAGCTGTCTTGAGCATCTTCTCGGAGCTGGTCCATGATGCAGTGGAAATCTATATGGATGACTTTACTCCTTATGGGGCCAACTTCCAGGAAGCATTGTCCAATCTGGGAAAAGTCCTAACCAAATGCATCGAGATGAACTTGTCCCTTAGTCCTGAAAAATGTGAATTCTTAATGACTGAAGGGACTGTGCTAGGCCATACCATTTCTTGCCAAGGGTTGCAGGTGGATCCTAACAAAATTGCTCTCATCAAGAGGGCTCCACCTCCTCAGAAGGTAAGGGATGTCTGGAGTTTCTTGGGATTAGTAGGATATTACCGGAGATTCATTAAAGAGTTCAGCAAGCTAGCCTCGCCATTGTTTGGCCTGTTGGCAAAAGATGTGGAGTTTAAATGGACTGACGATTGTCAGAGGGCTTTAAATGAATTGAAGGACAAGTTGGTGTCAGCCCCAATCCTGAGAGGTCCAAATTGGGCCCTACCTTTCCACATCCACACTGATGCCTCGAACAAAGATAGGTGCAGCTTTAGGACAAGTTGAGCAAAAACTTCCATATGCCATTTACTTTGTTAGCAAAAACTTGTCCAAAGTTGAGCTGAATTACACTGTAACAGAGAAAGAATTCTTGGCTGTGGTCCATGCACTGAACAAGTTCCGACATTATATTACTGGTTACCAGACCTTTGTACATACAGACCATGCTTCAATTAGATATTTAATGAATAAACCAGATGTGAATGCTCGTATTATTAGATGGTTACTTTTATTGCAGCAGTTTGATTTGACCATTGTTGACAAACCAGGTAGAGAAAATGTTGTTGCTGACTTTTTATCTAGATTGGATTTGTCTGCAGATGAGGATGGAACAGTGGATGACCAGATGCCCGATGAACATCTGTTTGCTATTTCAGTACTCTCTCCATGGTTTGCTGATATAGCAAACTACCTTGTTTCAGCACAGTTCCCCCCGCACCTATCTTCCAGAGAGAAGAGCAGAATCATTAGAAAAAGTGCCTCATTTACTTGGATCGGGGGCAATCTGTTCAAGCTTGGCCCCGATTAGATCTTAAGGCGTTGTGTAAGGGAGGAGGAAGTCTTTGATATCCTCCTCTCTTGTCATGATGGGCCTTGTGGAGGACATTTTGCAGCAAAGAGAACTGCCTTCAAGATCCTGTAGGCAGGCTACTATTGGCCCACACTTCATCAAGATGTCAGAAGATATGTCAGCCAGTGTGACCAATGCCAAAGAATGGGGAAATCGACCCAAAGGGATGAGATGCCTCTCCAAACTCAAGTGACTCTTGAGTCATTTGAGAAGTGGGGCATGGACTTTGTGGGCCCAATCAACCCTCCTTCGAGGCAAAGGTCTTACATCATTGTGTGTACTGACTATTTGACAAAGTGGGCAGAGACTAAAGCAATCAAAGCAGCAACAGAATAAAAGGTGGCCGAGTTCCTAAGAGAAAACATCTTCTACAAGTTTGGCTATCCAAGAGAGCTGGTCACCGATCAAGGGAGCCAGTTCACCTCCAACCTGGTTGAAGATCTACTAGCTCATCACAAGATCAAGCATAGGACTTCCACCCCTTATCACCCTCAACCAAATGGGCAGGTGGAAGTCACCAATAGAGCATTAGAAGGGATCTTGACTAAGGTGGTGAGCAGCAGCAGAAAGGACTGGGCAGATCGCCTGGTTGAAGCCACATGGGCTTACAACACCACTTGGAAGACCACCACCGGCTTCACACCTTATGAGCTGGTCTATGGGAAGAAAGCTTTGCTGTCCATCGAGTTTGAATACAACACTTTGAGGATGGCAGCTTAGTTGGACCTAGATCTCAGCCATGCACAACAAGAAAGGCTATTGCAGCTGAATGGTCTGGATGAGCACCGAATGCAGGCCCTCCTTCACTCAGAAGTGGTTCAACTTCAGAGAAAGGTGTGGCATGACCAACATCTCCATGACAAGCAATTTCAGCCGGGAGATTGGGCTTTGTTGTATGACTCCAGATACAAAGATTTCAAAGGGAAGCTGAGAACCAGATGGTTAGGGCCATATTCAGTGGAAAAATGTCATGACAATGGATCTGTGCTTATTAGGACCATTGATGAGGAAGCCATCCCCATGCTTGTCAATGGGCATCGATTGAAGATCTACAGGAAGCCTCCCTCAAGACAAGAGTTCATCAAAACTATGGAGAAGGCAGTGTTGGTCATAGAGAAGGGTTCTGCCTCTACTTTGGGCATACCCTGAAGAATCTAAAAAAAAAAAAAAAAAAAAAAGAGAAAAATAATAATAAAGATCCTTGGGTGAAAACCTTTCTGAGGCGCCCAAGGCAGGTGATAGGGGTGAAAACCTCACTGAGGCGCCCCTATTGTCTTTTCAAAAGAAAAAAAGGAAAAAAGGTTGGAAAAAGACCCTTGAGTGAAAACCTCTTTGAGGCGCTCAAGGCAGATGGCAAGGGTTAAAACCTCAATGAGGTGCCCCTGTTATCTTTCAAAAAAAAAAGAAAAAAAAAAAAAAAAAGAGAAAAAACAAAAGAAAAACAAGGTCAGCAGATTCATCATGTAAAATTGCATGCAGGTGTTCTATGGAGGAGAGGAAGCCTCTCAACTCAAAGCCAAGGGTCCTCATCATGCAGCAAGGACACCTCACCACCACCTCCTCCAAGAATCCTCATTTTCTCCAAGGTATGTGCAATTTTATTCCAGCTTGAGTCTTCTACAGGAAGACGCAGATTTTCTACAGGAAAATGCAGAGTTTCTACAAGAAGATGCAGATCTTCTACAGGAAGGTGCAAACTCTCTACAGGAACGCATCCTTTCTATAGGAAACGTTGTATTTCTACAGGAAGCTTCCTGTAGAAGCTCAGAACGGGCCAGAATTCATTTCATGAGGCGATCTAACGGCTAAGGATCGGTTTGGACGCATGCATGCCACGGTTGTCAACCATGCACATTGCTGTTATCTTGCTCCACCGTCCTTGTCGACATGCAACCAAGTACCTGCACCAGCAAAGCAGATCGATGAGTCTCGAGAAAAAACAACCTGTAAATGGAAAAAGCGCTAGAGATCTCACACCATATTCATCACAGTCAGCCCGAGGCCCCGAGAGCATGATCGTGAGGCCATCCATCGTCGTGCAGCATGCACCCAAGGAGGAAGAACTGTTCCAAGACATCCCGCGGGAGTCCTGTAACAGTTAAACCTGCTAGGGTGGATACCATTCACCGCGTAGGCCATCTGAAGGGAAACGTGGGCGCATGCAACTGAAGCATCCCATCCATCGACGGCAGCTCATGAACATGGACCTCTGGGCCTGTGTAAGTCCGCCAGCAGCAGGTAAATCAACTCATCATTGTCCAAAGAGCCGAGACATCGTGTACAGCCACACAAGTAAGTGTCTCGACCCTTCCTTCCATCAGACTGCATGAATGTTACTTTGATTGATTGCTTAGGTGTAAAGGTGAATTGGTTGAGCGACTGTGTGGGCATTTGGCCGGCCACGTCGGCCAGTTAATGGTCTAGTTGGATGTGTGGGTGGCGGCCATGACAAAGAGAATGGGCAGCATGCACGTGAGAGAAATCCCGTTGAGGAAACGAGTTCAACAGGAGAGGCGGCGGCAGATCCGCGGGAATTGATGCAGCAGCAAGTGAACGCACAGTTGAATGATTGGGTGACGTCACCCAACGGTCCGGCGGGGACAGCTCACCCCCTGCGCCACGGATTCCGCCGAATTTGAAATCTAATCGGCTCGATCGCATTCATGCATTTATCACCCACTGGTTTGAACTCGAGCGGCTATCCTGCTCCCTCTGCAGTGTGATATGCCGAGCTTTTGGGCTATCAAAGCGATTGAGAAGCACGCTCAAGGCGCAGACCGACTGCAGTCTCTCCCGAAATCCACGCACTGCATTCTATAGGATCGTTGTCATTCTACAGGAACGCTGCATTCTACAGGAACACTGTCATCCTACAGGAACGCAGTCTTCTACAGGGAAGCGGGTGCCTCACGTAAAAAGGTGGCCAATTAAAGAGGTAACCCTGAACTCTTCATGCAACTGGTTATTAAAAGTGGCAAGATTGTCGTCCACAGTCCGGTCATAGAAAAAACGGTGAAATTGTTGTCTGCTGTGCCTATACTGTCATTCTACAGGATGTCGAGTAATTAAATTGTGTTAAAGTTCCTCAGGGATAAGTTTGTGGGTTATGTGCATGATATCCTACGCTCTGTCTCAGTAAACCAAAACCTCTTCCACAATCACCACCTCTGGTTAACAAAACTGTGTTATCATGCCGGGTGGGTTTATTAGACGAGAACCCACTGATTCAGCCAAATTAAGGGAAAACCAGGAAGTGGTAGAGCTCTTCACACGAGCACAATGGATGTCTTTTTGTGATAAGCTGCAGGGTTACGATGATGAAGTGACTGAAGAATTCTTGCAGGCTCTGAGGCCGAAATCCAAGACACTGGCCACAGTGAATTTCAGGGGTCTAAGCCTCAAGCTCACCCCGCAGTATATCAGTCGGATCACTGAACTTCCGATGGGTTTGCCATGGGATAAGGAAGAAAGAAAGTTGAGCCAGCAAGCCAAGAAGGAATTCTTTCCACCTGAGGAGGAATTCTCGGAGGACAAAAATGGGGTGCGAAGAACGAGTCTGTTGCCACCATGGAATGAAGTCAGTTTGCAAATCATGAAATATATAACTTGTGAAGGCCATTTTAGCATCGTGTATGCATATCACTTTCCGTTTCTCACTGAATTAAGGCACCAGATTGATCTTCATGTAGAACAAAACCTGAGCATCCCTTATTTCCTATTGCAGTCTCTAATGGAGTGTGCCACAAAGCTGGAAGAGGGCATACCAGATCAGATAGCCCACCATGGGCTGATAAAGCTTCTTGTGGAGGATGCGCTGCATTCATATAAGGTTCCCCTCTCATGGGAATCCTTCCAGAATTTGACAAAAGATGGAGACATTAAAATGTTGATCGAAGAAACGGGTTCTTCTAGCAGTGAGGAACAAGAAGCAGTGGCCGAGGGAAAGAGAGAAAAAGGCCAGAAGACCCCGACCACAGTGCAGAAGAAGGAACAAAAGAAGAAGCATGAAGAAAAGGATGACAAAGAAAAAGGTGGCACCCCCATCTTGTCAGCAAGAGAAAAGAGGTTGAAGAGCAGAATGGACAAAGCTGAGGTGGTCCACGTCAGCCCAAGTACCTCATCAGCACCTGCAACCAAAGAAAAAAGCAAAATCCATGCGGCTAAGCAAGAAAAGGTGGTGACACCCATGTCTACAGGAAAGCAGAAACAGGTTTCTACAGGAAGCCCGAAAACAGAGACAAAGGCTTCTACAGGAAGCCCGAAATTGGAAAAAGGGGCTTCTACAGGAAGCGCGAAAATCATTGAGAAACAGGCTTCTACAGGAAGCCTAAAGACAGGGAAAGGGTCTTCTACAGGAAGCCTAAAGACAGGGAAAGGGTCTTCTACAGGAAGCCCGAGAGTGGCTAAAACCGGGTCTTCTACAGGAAGCCCAAAATTGGTAAAGAAAGGATCTTCTACAGAAGGCCCGAAAGTGGGCAAAGCAGGGTCTTCTACAGGAAGCCCGAAATTTGAGAAGAAGGGGCCCTCTACAAGGAGCTCTGAGAAAGCAAAACGCAAGGAAGAGAAAGCTGGTATTCTCGAAAAGGAGGCAGCAGCTGCGCTGGCCGCCCTCAGTACACCTCCAAAGCCGAAGGAGAAGAGAGAGAGGGAGACCCCTCTACCATCTGAAGCCAGGAGAAGTAAGAGGATAAACACGGGCAAGCCGCAACCTCCACCCAGCAGCCAAACCATTTTAGGGGATGTCCCTACTTCACCCAGTGCAAGAACCCCCTCTAAAACATCAGCCACCCCCGAGAGGGGAAGCCCAAAAATAACTTCCTGGACACGAAAAATAGGCCAATCGCCTTCCGAAGCCCGGCTCAAGGAAATGGAAAAGGGGGAAGAAGCGCCACCCTCGTCACCACTAGGGGCAGAAAAGGCAGGGCCACCAAAAACAGGAAAGGAAGAGCATGCTCCGGGCTCTAGTTCTCGGCCAAAGACGAGGAGCCAAAGCAAAGTTGCTCAAGGATGAGCAAATAGTTTAGCTGGGGGGTGATGATGAGCCCCAATTTTTGGTACAATTTGGGCTTATATTGGCCTACTTACCTTGTTCAACCATTCATCTTTTACCACTTATGCATTCATTTCTTAGTGTATTCGTGTTGTTTGTAGGAAGAAGGGCAGGCATTATATCTATGTGACTAATACATGATGATTTCAGGTTCTTGGCATTAAAGAGAGCAAAAGACCACACAAAAGGAGATAAGGAGACAACAAAGGTGGCATTGCATGTTTATAGGGAGGTTGTCTACATCTTTAAATGACTTCCCTCGTGCTTTTCACCTTAACTCCGAGCTCTAACAGCTCTCCCCACCGAGCTCAAAGGCAGCCAACACGTTCTATAGGATCAGCAGTTTTACAACAGTTTGACTTTCAGTTGGACAGCTAAGCTCCATGAATGAAGGCAGCCAGCTTGATCCTCATTTTGTATAAATATGGAGGCCGTAGCCTTTGTTAGAAGCTTTTTGACTTTTGGAATTGCTATTGTAATCTCTGAGCACGAGTTACAGCTCGGTTTTTGTTATTTTGTAAGCCAGTTTTGGCATGACATTAGACTTTTGATTATGAATAAAGGCAAGCAGATTTGGATCGAATTCTGAGTTTTTAAGGGAGCTATAGCTCTCAGGTTAGGGCCCAACCTGAGAGCAATAGACCTCCTCTGTTTTGTAGTGTTATTTGCCTTTCGTTCCAGCACTTTGTTTCTTTACTTTGACATGCAATTCGAATTTACAGTCTGCTGATTTAGTTTTTGTGTGATTGAGTAGGATGAGCTTATGGTTACTTTGCTTTCAGCTGCTTAGATTCGATAGGAGGTTTGTAATACACAGGAGCTCCAAGAAAAAGGTTGTTAGAGATCACTGCCATCTCTGTTTAGGGATTGGGGTGCAGTCCATATCAACCACCAAAAAAGAAACGCAGTCTTTTACTTCCATGCAAGCTGCAACATAGTCATTTTCGTTAAAGATCCATCCATGCACTTTTGATATTGAACCATACTTCTACATTTTTCATTCCATGCACGGTTTCTTTTCTCGGTTTTACATTGCTGTTCATAGGTTTAATAGCACAGGTATCATAGGTTAATGAATTCTCGTTGTTGGTGCAAGACATAAGTCATTCGTTTCATTTACACTACTCCATATCATTCCGCTTCCTTCCTCTTCTTCTTGACCCCTCCTCAAGCTACCTACTCGGCCTCTGTCCAGCTCGTTTACCCTCCAACTCATCCATTGCCACGTAGCTTCATCTTTTTGACCTTTCATTGCTGCCATCCTTCTATCCACCAACCAACTTCGTGCACTCATTCTCTGTCCTATTTCTCTGCCTTGAGTCATCACAAGTTCCATTTCCACCTCACCTATCCACCCAAACCATTCCATCCCTTCACCATCACCCAAAACTTCCACTTACAACACATCCTGTAGAAGTTAGCAGACTTCCTGTAGAATTCCTTAGTTTCCTGTAGGATCCCCTGCAGACATCCTGTAGAAGCCTGCAAACTTGGTTGTCGAGCATCTGAATGTTGTAGACCTCTGTGGACTAATGCTAGGGACCCTCTGGGACCTCTCCTAGCCATCCTGACCTTTCCCAAGCTTTCCTTCCTTTCGCACCACCTCTGCACAACCAAACCCTAATAAGAAACAAAATCATCATCACTCCAACCAATTAAGCAAAAATCCAAAAACATGTTCTTTTCAATCAAAGTAGTTTAAGTTCATGCATTTCACATCATTAGAAGTAATGACATCATTTCCAGACACTTGCACTCCACTATTGCACCATAGAGGTTAAACTAGTCAGATTAGGGTTTGCTAGGGTTTCCATGCTTTGGTTGGCTTTCAGTTCATTTTTGCAAAGTAGATTAATTTCCCTTGAGATAGCCTTCGTCCATCATTTAGAAAGCTTCTTCTGAGAGCATATAGAAGTTGGCTTGAGCCCTAGCGGACTTGTGCCAGCTGACCAAGTGACAGCTGCGACAAGAGCTAGTACTTGTGCATACAGCACCGTCGCTTCCAAGTTTGTACGAACTACCGGGTTGATAAAATTAGAGATAGGAAGCCCCAGGAGTTGTAGCATTATTGCTACAATATTGGAGCCCACCAATCTCCATATGCTTAAGCATCTACAAAATGTAATTTTCTTCATATGAATAAAATTACGACTTTTTCTACAGGAAAAAAAAATTCATATATAAAGTAGTTAGTGTATAGAATATAAAATAGTTATTGAATGGATAAATTGTAAATTATTTCCTGTATAATGGTTATTAGTAAAAAATATTGTGAGTTTTTCACATGTATAAATATGAATATACAAACTAGAAATTAAGCTAACCTACTTTTCATCACATCATGTGAATATATGTTCAAACAAACAACTCATTATCAATTACTCTCATCATAAAAATAAATAAACAAAAATATTTAATTATAATTTGATACATTATATATTATAACTTATTAATTATAAAAAATACTATTATCTCATTGTTATATATATATATATAATTGATTATTTCTGATTAAAAAATTATATAATATATCATATTATTATAATTATTTAATCTGTATTATAGTATATTATATAATACATCAATTATTATATAATAAGAAAATAAAATCATTTAGTGAAATGAAGTCAACATATTTATTTTAATTAAAACATATAATATTTAATAAATTAATTATTTTTTAATCATAATTATCCAATTTATTAAATAGGCATAGCTTAACTTATAGACAAAATAACTTTTCTTACCGGGGATACAATTTCAATCAAAAATATGATTTTTTGTTATTTAAAATACTTTTTTGAATACATAAAAGAATTCAGCACCATCAAAAACCCATAGGTACTCAATTTCTTCAAATTAACAAACAATGATTAACATTTAATTACGAGGAGTTCCCCACCAAAAAAAGAGTTGTCATATAGAATATAAAATGATTAATATTTAAAAAATACTATTAACTAATTATAATATATAATATAATATAATTGGTTATTTACTCTTAGCAAGTTATATAATATAACATATTATGTTATAATTCTTTAATCTTTATTATATAATATAATCCATTAATTATTATATAATAATTAACATCTAGTCTTTTAGTTACAAACATAGTCAAATACTCATTATAATTAAGACATATAATATTTTCTCTACATATTAGACTTTTGTGATTCATAATGATAATGAGATTGTCTTTCATTTTAATCACATTGTTAAGATTTGGCCACACTAGAGAGTTCCTAATGTTGAGCAAATCTTCATAATGTGATTAATGCTGAAGACAATCTCATTAACATATAATGTTTAATAATGGTGTAGTCTAACTTATAGAAAATCTCATTAACATATAATATTTAATAATTGCATTGTCAAACTTATAAAAAAAAATCATTAACTTATAATATTTAGTAATGGTGTAGTCTAACTTATAGATGGAATAACCCTTTTCACCAGAATTTGCCAAAATTCATCAATACAATTTTAAGATTTTTTCTGTTTGAAATATATTTTTGAATGTATAAATCCATTCAACATCGTGACTCGCCAACTAGAATTATGGAGAATAAACATTTTATGCTCAAGTTTTTAAAAATCTTTGTAGATTTTGATTGTGAAAAACATTAACAAAATCTCTGTAGGATTTTGATTAAACAATTTAAAATTAAGTTTTTAAAAGTCTTTGTAAGATTTTGATCAAAATTAACAAGAAAAAATATTGTGAAAATGGTCATTTCGTCTATAAGTTAGAATATGCCTTTCACAATTACATTATTTTTTAATAATAATTGATCAATTATATTAAATAGTTAATTTTTAATAATAATTGATCAATTATATTAAATAGGGGTAACCTAACTTATAGACAATACAATTTTAAGCAAGAATATGATTTTTTGTTTTTTAAAATATATTTTTGGATACATAAATGGAATCGACACCAAGAAAAACCCATGAAGTACTCAAATTAACAAACAATAATTAATATTTAATTACTAGGAGTTTCCCCCACCCAAAAAAAAGGAGTTGCTTCATACTGGTGGCTAGAATGTTTCCCACAAGATTTCACATAGTGACTTCTTGTGTTTATTTACTTATTATTCCACCTTCAATCAAGTATTTTCATAAATTTGAGAACTAAGTTATTAATAATAAATCTCAAAGGGTTATGACAAAGGAAATAACCCTTAAGTGTGTAAAAATTACTAGAATCCTTGTGATACATCCTTGAATTATTATAATATGATTTGGTCATGACACTCATATTATGAATCATGATGGTACATATAGTTGGTGCACTAAGTGCATGCATGCTTGTATGAGAAAAAAATTTCCATTATTGAATTGCATGAGAAGAAATAACTTCTAATAATTTTGATGAGTTATTGAGTAGTGGTATAATTGGAATGAACCCTTCATCATGCAAAGCAATGTGGAAGCATTTGAGGAATGGTAATTCCTTCCAATGCATTACAAGATATGGTAGGATTCATTTCTTCTTCCTCTGGGGTTGGTTCCTGATGTATAATGTCTTCTTTTGACGTGTCTTGATCCTTTTCCTCCTCCTCTTCACAATAAATGTAAAATAATTTCTTCTGAGCACATTTATGACCTTTAGTGTATTTGCTATCAAAACTATAACAAAGGCCATTTTCTCCTTTTTCTTCCAATGTTTTTGGTGGAGAAACAATAATTCCATCTTTATAATTGCGAGTGCTAGGATTTGTTGTTGCCATAATTTTGCTTTCAATTTTTATTTCCAGCCTGAATGCCTTCTCCGATGAATCAGGTTCCTAAAGACGAACCTCATGTTGAATGTTATCCTTTCAATTCCCTATGAAGACATCAATCCTCTGATTCTCTGGAATATCATTTACCCTTATATTCAATTTTTGGAAGTCCACAATGTGCTCTTCCATTGAACCCTTTAGTTTGAGATTTATCAATTGGCTAAAGAAGGTGTTGCTATTTGTATCCTTATAATGTGTTATCATTTTCTCTATGAAAATTGACCAAGTGACAAGTGGTTTACGAGGAAAAATCACTTTATACCATAAAAATTGATTTGTTTCTAAATATAAAGATGCAATACATGCCTTTTGTCATAGTTGCACATCATGTAGATCAAAATATTTCTGCATCTGTAGTATCCATGTTATGGGATCCCTTCCATAAAACTTCTTCATATTGATCTTTGAAATATGGTGGGTCTTCAACCCAATGTTAGATTCTATGAAATCATGATTAAAATTTATTTTTTTCTCACCATGAGTTCCTCTACTACCTTTTCGTTATTAGGATGCCTTTGTTGTAACAGCTTTTTCCCACCTTCCTTCAAACCTTCCATGTCTTTCTTCAAATATTACATACCTTTCTTGAAATCTTCTTTCATACCATCGATATTAGCTTCCATGGCACACATAAAGCTATTTATCTTAGCTTCGACCGCATTCTTGAAATCATCCATCCCATTTTGCTTACTAGGTGTAACACCCCTCCCTTGTGTACTAAATTATTGTAAACCTAAGCTAAGTTAAAGCTAGGTGTGATAACCTCCCTTTTGTGCTAAACTTTTGTAAACTTAAGTTGGGTTAAAGCTAGGTGTGATAACCTCACTTGTGGCTAAACTATTCTAAACCTAAGTTGAGGAAAGTGAGGTGATATGTAATATGAAAACAAAATGGGTTATTAAATAAATTAGTAAAATAAATCACTTGGGGGGTGGAACACCAAGAGAGAGGAGATTCTTGCCAAATCCCATGAGGAATTAGATAAAGATGAATCTTTCATGACAAAGCTTCTAAATGTGATTCTAGATAAGCTTGGATGGATTGGATATCCATTGGATGCATGGGAGATAAAGATCCATCAAACATAAAAGCTTTGCAGGAGATAAACGCAAGATTTTATGTGGAAAACCATCATGGGAGATAATGACGAGTTTTTTCAAAAAAGGCCTAGGAAAATGGAAAAATCCATAAAAGCGGGACGCCGGTAATGGTAACTAAATCATGAAAGATGGTATTAAATACCCAATGCATTGATCAATTGAGGATAGTTGATCCTTGTCAAGATCTTCAGCTCGGGGGGAATCAAAGGTGATTCATGGTTGGGTGGTGGTGCTCCTCCCTCCAAGTGAGGTTTTAGTTGGTTTCAAATGCATGGGATGTTTGTATGATGATTCTTACTCTCTCTCTCTCTGTTTTATAGTTCCAATTTGTTTATGAAAAGATTTACGTTTCCTCACCATGAATGAATGAATTGAATGAGATGCTTATGAGTAGATTACTAGTGTTTCCCTTCATTCTGGTCTGAGTCACTTACATGGTATATAATTGATCTTAATCCTTACTTTGAAATTGTTAAATCATTCATTTGAGGGTTATCTTTATTATGGAGATAATGGTTTTTCATTATGCATGTTGCATGTGAAGTTAGCAGTAGAATTGTATAAAGTGGGTGATAGTACTTGTACCCATGAGCTATCTGATTCATGGTAGAAATTGCATGTACCAATTATAGCTATGTAGATTACCTCTTTGAATGATTTTTATGATAATGTGTTATACATGTGACTCCTTTTATATCCAAGATCAGAGTTCATAGTGGAAGCATAATACATGACTGTAAATACTAATGGTGTTTAAGAGGAGATCATACATGAATATGTGAGGTAGATATGAAATCTACATCTTACATTTAAATAAGGAATATAATCTGCCTATAATGTTATGTGATAAATTAAATGCTTATGCATGCAGAACAATTGTGGAATTAGTTATTAATGCTCCTCGGTGTATGGCCAATGGTTCAAATGATTTGTTCTTGCATGTCCTAAGACTGCCTCCTTTTAGGCTAGTACAACTAGCTATGCACGTGAATGAAGGGTTGGTCAGTAACATACTGACTATGTGTACATGACTATGATAATGATACAAAACCATACTAACTATGGTAAACTTGAATTAATGTCGATTAATGCTTGTGGGGATTAACCCAAGGCTTTCATAGGACACATGCATGATTAGTTTTAACGGCAGTAGACATATAACTGAATCTAAGAGTCCCTAAAAAAGAACCGATAAAACATAAGAGGAGTATACCATATTATGCCTCCCTAATTGATGTTGGGTAATATTTTCTTATGTAATATTACGATATATGACCCGTCATGATGGCCAATCCTTAACTATAGATAAAGAAAACTTATCAGAATGAGAGCATAGTAGCTATATTCCCGAGTAGGCTCAAGAGGTATGTTACAAATGGTATCATAGCAATAGGTTCAAACACTAAGTCCTATGGACTAAACCACCTTTATATTTTTTTTGTTGAAGGTTGTGAAAATTTCAGGTCCTAAATTTGACCTTGCACTAATAAGAAGTTTACTAAAAGGTCGACGTATAAGTGCCAAATATACAAGGATTCTTCAAATATTAAAATAATTTATTGATGAATATAATTCTACATGTATGGGCCTGATTAAAACAAGAAAGGAAAGGCCCATGGGGCTTTGGATTGCCAGTGAATGGGTGCACTGCTAAGGCACTCCTTGCGATAGGTCACTGGTTCAAATCCCCCGTAGGTGCTTACCTACCAAAAAAAAATAAAACGAGAAAAGAAAGTACATTCATGGTTATATTTAGTGGATGTAAAATTAATAAAATAGAGGGAATAAGTTTTACCACTGAATGGTATTACTTTCGCATTTCGGCTAAGGAGGATTTGGACCATGTATATATACAACCAATTATTTTTACTTCATAAGATAATTCTAGTAGAAATTTTAAAAAGAGACTAATTATGAAGTAGGATGCATCCTAACTATTTTTATGCATGAATTGGGAAAAAAAATCGGTTTTTTTAACGAGTGAACCTGGATTATTTTTGTTCTTAAACTATGAGTATACTAGATCAGTAAAATACATGGATTTAATGATTCAAATAGTTATGTGTGAACAACAAAATTATGTTTGGTTAGAATAACGAATCCTAAATATATATCCTATATTTAAATTAGTGAACTATTGGGAAGAAACAAGGATGCGATGATGTGTCGATTTGAGAAATTTTGGAATAAAACACGGGCTGCATATTATCACGATATTGGAATACTAAATGTTTTTTTTACAAGAATCCTTTCCCCTAATCCAAGAATAGGGCATACACCTAGTTTCCAATGTTCCTAACAGGGAACTTACAGTGGAGAACGTTGTACATAATTAAATCAAGGAATTGAAGATGACCAACCTCCACTGCATTTATTGCTTTATTGTGCAGGACAAAAAAAATACATCAACAAAGGCTGAAATAACATTCATGTCTGCACCAATCACTGGTCACTGATGACTTTCTCATTTCAATCATCATAAAACAATGTAAACTTTGAAACGGGAACTATAAACTCAAAACGGGAACTCTGGCCCAAAAACCCCAAAAAAACATCAAAAACAGTGCTAAAAACGAAAAGTGTGTATACTCGAACGATGTTTTTTTTTTTAGGTGCCAATTTTGAACGTGTTTTAAAAATGGCGGTGACTACGAAATTTACTACGAAATTTTCGTGCAAAATACAGCTTCAAAACGAAAGTGATGCTACTGGAATAACGTGTTTTTTTTTTAGGGTCAATTTTCAAACTTTTTAAAAAATGCTAATAAAACCAATTTTTTATGTCTCAAACAAAGTTAATTTTTAAGGAAAAAACACATTAATATTTTTGGTAGAATATCATTTTTCTTTCCTAAGTATAAATTTAACATGTTTTCAACCACACCATGCTAGATACAAAAGAAATTGAAATACTAAAGTATTTTTATGGATTTTAAATTATGTGAGTAAAAATCTAGTTATATTAAATGCTAGTGTGACTTATATTAGATATGATTTGTATGATTTTGAGTATTTAAATGTTTCTACATCTAATTTATCGAGACAAATATTAAACATGTAATCATTTCAAAACTTTTTTGACAAGATAAGAAAATCCATTTCAAAACTTACACTAATTAGCAAAAAAAAATAAAAATAAAAAAATAAAATAAGTAATTATAATTATTAATAATTAAATTAATTTAAATATATCTTAATTTTAAATTTATCAAATTCTAAATCGATCAAATTTTTGGATGTGTAATTTTTTTCTAAATTTTTTATACTTTAAAATTTTTAATCCCCTCGTCCCTTTGATAGATCTGAACTAAAACCCATATAAACGAAAATTAAAACAATAAAGACCAAATATGACCATTAATATTATAAATATGAAAATGAAAAAATAAGGCAAACGTAGATCTGAACTAAAACCAATATAAACGAAAATTAAAACAATAAAGACCAAATATGAGCATTAATATTATAAATATGAAAATGAAAAAATAAAAAATATGAAAGGCAAACGTAACTGAATATGATAGTAACCAAAAGCGCCAAAGGAAAAAGCCGCAAAAGCGCCAAAAGCAGGAACCAAACCTTTAGATAGGAAGTCAAGTGGCAGCTTAGTAAATGAAGGACAGGATAATGGGTCTACGGGCCATATCTCAGGTGAGACTCTATGTGGGGAAAATGAAAATAAATCAAAGTCATCAGAGGCAGACGGATGCTGTTCATGTAGTGCCAACTCGGGTTGCAAGACAAAGAAATGCGATTGCAAAGCTGCAGGTAGTCTCTGTGGCCCCAAGTGTGGGTGCAAAACTAACAGGTGCTCAAACAGGGAAACCGTGGATATGGGAGCAGAGCCATCCGCAGTGGATGCTGCAATTCAACTTGAAGTGGCAGAAGCTGTGAAGACTCTCCAAATGGACAAGGCACGAAGACAAAACCAAGACAAGGATGAGGGCAAGAGTGGCAACACTGATTCAGATGACTTGAATGAAATGGAAGTCAAAGCTAAAGCAGCCGAACAACTGCTTGCTGTGCATGGGGCAGCATTACTACAGAATGCTCTGAAAGAAAATTTGTCGAGTCATGAAATGCGGGTTGGTTCAAATACAAGAGAGGAAGGTGAAGTAGAAGAACAGAAAGGGCATCAACGCAGACCCCTCACTGATATCGGCAACACTACGATCACCTCTCATGATCAAGGTAATACTAAAGCAAACCGTCGGAAAAAGTGGCAGAAGTCACTTGTCCAGCTGGTTCCAGTTGCTCCCCAATCTAATGCCCAGCCACAGGAACCAGCATCTGCAACATCAACTACTAAATCAGTTGTTACTGGAGCTTCAGTGACTAATATATCCAATGTTGCGAGACCGTCTAATACAGAGGAACCAACGAGTACTTCCATTCAAGAGTTACCTATTCCTCTAAAATTGCCAAGGAGTATGCACAAAAATGCAAGTTCTGTAGCGAGTCCTCTTAAAGCACGAAATGCTGGTGCTTCTGAAGAAGGTGGTGCCGACAAATTTGGTAATGGTCCTGGAAGTCCAGGTAGATGTGGCCGAGGATTGAACGGAAAAGAGAACTTGAGATCTAACTAATTTTGTTTGATATTTATTCAGTGGTTCTGTTTAACAAAGTTGTTTGGAAGATTTGGGCTGAGCAAAACTTACAGTTCTTGAATGATTGATAGCGGGGTGGGCGTGGATGGAAAAGAGAATGCCCCATCCATTATTATGTCCAGCATGTCAAAAAGGTGAATAGAAGACGTAGAACACGCAAAACTTCTGAGCAGATCTACTATTTCCATGAGATTTACTAGTTGAGTCCCTCTGTCAGTCTGTCTCTCGCACATTAACTTCTGTAAATATCAAAAACATATGCCAAGTCCTTTCTGTTTTCTTTTCTATATGGTACTGAAATGCTTATAATAAGTTCGTACATCACAGCCAAATCAACATCAAAAGAGGGCCTGGCTGTATGAATGAATTGTCTTTCTGGCAAATAAAATTTTGACCTGCTGGTAGCATAGAGAAACGCATACAACTGAATTTTTAACTGTAAAAACGAGCGGGTCGATTCCCGGAATCGACCCGCCGCAGCAGCGCCACCCCGGGGCCGCCCCGCCCCGCCCGACCGGCGGCGGGTCGATTCTGGGAATCGACCCGCTGGTTTTTACAGTTAAAAATTCAGTTGTATGCGTTTCTCTATGCTACCAGCAGGTCAAAATTTTATTTGCCAGAAATACTTGTCCGGACAATTCATTCATACAGCCAAGCCCTATTTAGTCTTTCCTTGAGAGTCGTGTTATCCTATACGATACAGCCATTGGGGTATATCTACTGTTTGCATGGTATAACCTCACGGGCATTGTGGCTTTTGCATATTCTGTTTTTTGTGGTGGGCACTATACAGTGTTTGTCATGAGTGTAGTATTCTCGTAGGACCTAGGTCTTCATGCATGTAAATAGTGTCTGCTTTCATGGATCTCGAACTGATGACTAACAATAGGTTTTAGGGTTTATGATTTACACCTGTTGGTGTTTATATAGATCTCCTCCGCAATGAGTGTTCTTTCCAATGTTTCATGGGCCTGTAATAGTTAAGTGTATAATTATGCCACTTTGAGTATGAAAGCTGTTGCTAGCAGATGGGGCATTGAGGTTTCACTCACGCCGGTCGGGCGGGGCGGGGCGGCTCGGTGGTGGCGAGAAGGAACTCACAGTCAAAGAGAAGCATATAACATGGGTGCCCAACGCCTCAGCTGGTAATGGAATCCTGGGTGTATATAAACAGCGATGAACTATTCCTGCAAACCAATGTGGGTTTTTGTTTTTAATTATTTTGCATCTACACAAAAATTGTTATATCGTCATCCCATGTCATAACCAGGGATAGCGAGCCACCACCATAATGTCACACTATTGTTGAAAAACGTTCGTAGTGTGTTTATTATATATATTATACACACAGTTCTTCACTGCCAACGTGAGATATCTCCGGTCCACTTTGAATAAAGCATATATAAAATGTCTTTGTGTGGAAGAAAATGTATGAAAATGAGAATTCAGTTTTCATGTGGGAGGGAGGTATAGTAAAATAGCAAGGAATTCATCCAATCAAGCCTTGGCTCCGGATATCTCCATACAGACACTAATAAAGGTTCAGTTTGAGAAGAAATTGGGAGAGCCAAGAGACGATACATTACATTTGTTCGAAAAGGTGGGCTTCGAACTGTATAAAGGCATATTCTTCAGCTGCTTCTGCCGCAACTTGAGGTTCAAGTGTTGTAAATAAACCTGCTCCTTTAAAGCCTACAATTTCTAGATCAAATTCAACAAATGATGCTGATGGACAGAAAGGATGGATTGTCCAGAGACACGGACCAGAAGTTTTCCTTTTTAAGATTGGTTTGGAATCTGGATGCAGGGCGATAAGCTCAATGGTGATTCTAGCTGACAAAAAATATGAGATATTCAACATCGAACATATATATTGGCAAAGACTTAAAATACCTGCAAGTTGTGAGCGTATCATAACGTATTCCAAACAAATTGCACCCACATGCGATCTCGGGAGGATAAATAACTCGAGGATTATATGGGAAAGAGCCCCCGAGAAATGGTTTTCCCAAACCCACGGTCATGATTTAGCCCAGGGGCACCCTCCTCTATTCCAGAACACGCCAATTTGATCGCGAGAGCAGTTTTGGTTTCCAAAACATTATACATGGTTGTGCCAACTCGTACAAGAGGACAAAAAGTACGACCCGCATCGACATATACTGCAACGAGTTTCCAAAATAAAATTGGAAATTATATGTTATGTTACGATGAAGAATCGGGATGGGTTTGTACTAAAAAGTATAAAATCGAATATTATATATATTCATATATATATATACTATTTCAAAACTTGTAATTCTATTTTAAAAAGATTTTTAATAAATAGTTTTATAACTATTTCAAAAAAATTATAACGGAGTCGAGGGCTAGTTCTTAAAACTAATTATGTTTCGATAGTGAGTCACTTAGGATCGGAGGGGAAATAAAAGTGTAAAGAAAGCAATTGTGTTGGAGTCATGATTCTTTTTGTAATAAAAAAATCTCTAGGAAAAAGAACCATGGAGTAGTTTTGGAGTTAATTGTACGTATTTTTTTTTGTGATTCAACATTTATTTAGGTTTTTTCCTCTCTTGGATGGTGTAAGATGCATTTGGTTGTTTCAGTTTAATTTTGCATGAATTCACTTAGTGGTACTCATGTTATTTACACTTCAAACCCCTAATGAAGCGCTCTATATCCAGGAAATTCATCCACAATTTCTTAGCCTTTCATTATTCTTTATGCAGAAGTTTAGATTCAAATTCTTAATTTCCTGGGTTTAAACTTTGTCCTTTTTATTTTTCTTCAAACCACTCCCATCCAAAGACCCTACAACCCTCAAAGTTTTCTGGTCATTTTATTTTTGGAGGCTAGGGTTTCAAAATTAGAAAGTTTTGCGAAGCCCTCATGGCTTGTCCCTTCACCCACTGATTTTAACATTTTTTTATCGATCTCTAGATGTTTCGAGCACTGGTTCCCTTCTAGATGGAAATTGTCTCTAAGGAAACAACACACTGTAAGTCTACTAAAGAAGTATGAGAAAAACTCAATCAAAGTCATGAAGGAGATGAGCATGTCAAGTATGCCAAACTTTAAACTTTTAAAATGAGGTTTGAGAGCTTAAGAATGAGTGAAGAAGAAAGTACAACAGAGTATTTCCTCAGAGTTGATGAAGTAACCAATATGAATAGAGGACATGGTGAAGATATAGAAAAATATGTAATTGTTTAGAAGGTCTTAAGCTCTTTGCTTATGAGAATGCCAAAATCTCAACCATTGAAGAGATGATTGATCTGAAAAGTCTCACAATTGACACGTTACTGGGTACTCCCATTGCCTATGAGATGAGAGTAGGAAAAGAGAAGACCGAACCAAAGGAGGTAGCTTTCAAGGTTTCCAAGAAGGCTAAGGATCACAAAGATCATTGTCAAGATTGTTCTAATTGTGAATTTGATCAGGGGTTGGCTCACTTCGCCAAGAAACTAAAATGTGGTTCAGGAAATTATAAAGGGAAGTTGCCCTTCAAATGCTTTGATTGTGGACGAGTAGGACATTTTGCATCAAAGTTCCCTTACAAATAAAAGGACAAAGAACAAAAGTAGAAAGGCAAAGCTTTATATAATGTTTATATTGTTCATTGAGTTGATAAGTTTATTTTACAACCCAGTATAAGGGAGATGTGGCTAATTCTACAACCCTTAGGAGATGTCTAATTTCATCCATAGTCAACCATGTGCTCAGCAATGTAGTCCATAAATAAAATATTCCAATGTATGTATTAACTAAATATTTAAATTTCAACTATGTATATATTATATATGATTAAAAAACTATGTATACAATATATAAAGCAATTGAAGAATTGTATTGTGCACAACTTAAGTACCCAATTAAATTATAGAGACATGAAATTTTCAAAAAATTAAAATCCATTTATACATTAAAAAATGTAATTTAAATAATGAAAAAATACATTTTTTGTCTGTCTATATATATCTTTTAGAAAATATTGTGGAAGATGACAATGATGAAACTCTAGAGGACGAAGAGTTTGGATTACGTGACATTGTTGATTAAATTTAAGTTATACTTGGAAATCAAGCTTTGCAATGTTTTGACTCTGACATTTCATGAAAAGAATAATCAATGAATTAAAGTTGTTATGTGTTCAATATTTGTAATTTGTGATTTTCGCATTGATTTTTAAGTTAATTATTATTTTTTGAGAAAAAAGTTGTTATTATTATTTTTTTGACATGAAATTCATAAAAAAAACTATTATTTGACCATTTTTAGTTAATATTTTTGTATAAAAATTGTGATTTTGACATGTTAATTCTAGCAAAAAATTATCAAAACGATTAGTTTTTTTGTTATATTTATGTTAAAAATGGTTATTTTTATGTCCATTGTTAAAAAATGTTGTTTTTAGAAACAATTATTTCATGTGGATTGAAAAATTAATTAAGGATGTATAAATATGTAGATTATCTAAAATTCAAACTATCGACTTTCTAATTTAAAAACGCAAAACAATAAAAACCCCCCTAAAAAAATAAAAAAAAATAAGATAGAGAACAAGAAAATATGAATAAAATGACGACTTCAAAAACTATCAAATTTAGAAAATAGTTTTTCACATTTCACACACTAGAAAATTAAAAGTTAAAAAATAGGTGATGCAGAATACTCACTTTTTAAAATCAGCATGAAAATCACTACCATTCTAAAACTTGATTTCATCCTTGAACATGAAAAAAAATTAAAGTTCCAAAAACCATGTTCTAAAAAAAACATGTGTATTCTGCATCACCACTTTTGAAAATCGGGTCATTTTTTGGCTATTTCTACGAAACGGGTAACAGTATCAGTTCCCGTTTCAAAGTTTACATTGTTATAATGAGAACAAAAATGCAACACAGTCAAAAATGTGGTTGTTATGCCGATGAATAATAGTAGTTTCTATTTTTCTTCTTTTAGATGAACTGAATATTAATAATTGCATCTGCTTGTTAAAGGTAATCAAAGCTATCCTTGGGGGCAGTTATATATGGAGGACGGTTTTTTGGTTATATATGGAAGATGGTTTCTCCATGCCTCATCACTATGTATATATTGCCATGGGCATTAGCTTAATGATTATGAGGGTGAAGAAAAAATGCTTATTTTCACATTTTGTTCATCTCTTACTCTATTTCAAGATAGATAGCTCTCCATATTGGTAGGTGCTGACTATGACTATGGATATGCGTAGACCCACGCACGCTGAAATCTCAAAACCTGCCCCCGTACGTTGTCATTCTCTACCAGAGTATTGAACAACCATATCAATTTTAATAACTTCAATGCGATATTGCGGAAGTTTCAATTATGATGGAGAAATAAAGTTTGTATAACAAGATACTTTCAATCAGATACTATAAAGACCCATTAAGGTAAATAACTTCATTCCAATATATTCTTATAAAAAAAGGTATATATATATATATATATTATACTTATAATATTAATCTAAATTTAATATTATATGATATATATTCTTTAACAATATTAGTGATAAGAATATATATTGTTAGAGGATGCATGCTTACACAGATCTGATAAATAGAGACGAGTGGGAAATCGGTATCCTGAGATTTTTCGGTAATTAGAAAAACAAAACCCTCTATTCGAGTCACACGAACTCTCTACTTAAAAGCATACAAATTGAGAAAAGTAGGATGGTAAAAGCACAATTCTCAACATAATTAGAGATTGTAATATGATATGTAAGTGCATATACGTATATTAAATGGTAGAATTAGTAAAATGGGTAAGTGAGTAAACCCTAAAGTGGTGAAATTCTTTTTTTAATAGTCAAAGTGATGCCCGATACAATCTCAACTTTAAAGTATTATTCATGGTGATAAGGGGAAGTATAAAAAAAAAATTGAGTCGAAAAAGTTATCATGTTACGAAAAAACTATCGGAAATTATTTTACATCAAGTTATGAAGTTTGGAATGTATCAAATTATGAAGTTGTGAATGTAAGGGAGGTTTAAAAAATGGCTAATCTCCAAATCCAATCATGTTTCATTCTTTTAAAATAATGATACTATTTTTCCCTCATATGGTCAAGCATGTAAAACATGAAGAATTTGTTTCTAAATATGTTTGCTTTGTAAGAAAAAATTATGCATAAAGCTCAATGAATGAATTTATTAATTGTTTAACGATATATCGTAATTTAGAATTGTTGAGGTGCGTCCAACAGAGATGTGAAACTTCTTTTGGCAAGACTTGGAAATACTGCAGGGAAAAATTAGTTGCATAAGCTTGAGAAAATAACTGCTTATTTGGAATTTCATAGAAGAGTTAAATCCTTATGTGTAATCGTTTTTGTATATGAGAAAAGGTAGTTTTCTACCTGCAACTCTACTTATTTTAGTGGGTTGATATCTTTCACATAAATCTCCAAAATAGTCATGATTGAGCATGTGGAGTTTGTGGTATTGAAAATGAAGGTAAAATAATTATATATGCATGATAGCAACTAGATGTACATAAAAGGAAACTTGGGCAAAATTGGTATTAAGAATGACGAAGAGAAATTAGAAAGTTTGCTTAAAACCTCTAACACAATTTCTACCATTGGATCAACATCCCAAACCATGACATGAACTGGTTGATGAACCGTGTGGAAAACTATATTGGAATTGAATGTTCCAATAGCTAAGAGATTTAAATGGTGGTTGGTACAATTGTAGTGTAGATGAATGGCTAAATAAAATCACCTAACCCTGGAAAAGAAGATTAGATAATAAAGAAAACTATGGTTGTATTATTGTTGTATTGTTATGTAATGATACATATACCTATGCATTGTCATGAATTGTATGTGTTACCATAGTCTGGCTGAGTGGTTATTCAGATAAACATGTTTTAAAAAGGATCATGCTTAATATCCATGCATAGTAATGAGTCATATGAATCTTCCATGTAAGCACTTCCTGATGAATTCTTGTATTGATAGTCTCTTACATGTTGAAATAAAGTAAAATTCATTTCTCAACAAACATAAAGATGTTGGTTACCCCAATGCCTATTAAGGGGGAGTATGTTGTAGAAGGAAATAGCGTGATTGACCTAATGATTATATTGGTAAAGTAGTGTGGAGTTGTTGTTGTGTTGTGATAGACTGTATGTTTTGTTGCTTAGATGTTGGGCATAGTGGTGTTGACCAAGGATTCAAATTATATGTTCTTGCATGTCCTAAGTGTATGGCCAATGGTCCAAATTATATGTTCTTGCATGTCCTAAGACTACCTCCTTTTAGGCTAGTCCAGGTAGTTATGCATGTGAATGAAGGGTTGGTGAGCAGGGCTATGATCATGATACACAACCTACTAACTACAGTAAACTTGAATTAATGTCCATTAATTCTTGTGGGGATTAACCCAAGGGCTTCATAGGACGCATGCCATGATTATTTTTAACTGTTTATCACCTACAGCAGACATATAACTGAATCTAAGGGTTCCTATTAGAGAACCAATAAAACATAAGAGGATTATACCATACTATGCCTCCCTAATTGATGTTGGGTAATATTTTCTCATGTAATATTAGGAGATATGACCTACCATGATGGTTAATCCTTAACTATGAACAAAGAAAACTTATCAAAATGAGAGCCTAGTAGTTATATTCCCGAGTAGGATCAAGAGGTACGTTACAAATGGTATCAGAGCAATAGGTTCAAACATTGAGGCCTATGGAATAAACCACCTTCGTAGTGTTTTTGTTGAAGGTTATGAAAAGTTCAGGTCCTAGATTTGACCTTGCACTAATAAGAAGTTTACTAATAAGCCGAGGTATAAGTGCGAAATATACAAGGATTCTTCAAATATTAAAATAATTTATTGATGAATATAATTCTACATGTATGGGCCTGATTAAAGCAAGAAAGGAAAATGCATTCATTGTAATATTTAGTGGGTGTAAAATTAATAAAATAAAGGGAATAAGTTTTACCACTGGATGGTATTACTTTTGCATTTCAGCTAATGAGGATCTGGACCATGTATATATACAACCAATTATTGTTACCTCATATGATAATTCTGGAAGAAATTTTAAAAAGTGACTAAATATGACACAGGATGTGTCCTAACTCTTTTTATGCATAAACTAGGAAAAAAGATAATCGAATTATTTAACGAGTGAACCTAGATTATTTTTTTTCTTAAACTATAAGTATAACTAGTATATTTAGATTTTTTATATCAGTAAAATAGATGGATTTAGTGATTCAAACAGTTATGTGCGAACAACAAAATTATGTTTGGTTAGAATAACGAATCCTAAATATATATCGTATATTTAAATTAACAAACAATTGGGAAGAAACAAGGATGCAATGATGTGTCGATTTGAGAAATTTTGGAATAAAACCCGGGCTACATATTGTCATGATATTGGAATACTAAATGTCTTTTTTCAAGAATCGCTTCCCCTAGTCCAAAAATAGGGATTACACCTAGTTTCCAATGTTCATAATAGGGAACTTACAGTGGAGAATGTTGTATAGAATTGAATCAAGGAATTGAAGATGACCAACCTCCATTGCATTTATTGCTTTATTGTGCAGGGAAAAAAAAAATACATCAACAAAGGCGGAAATAACATTCATGTCTGCACTAGTCACTAGTCACTGATGACTTTCCCATTTCTATCATCATAATGAGAACAAAAATGCAACACATGTTGCAGTCGTACGTCAAAAATGTGCTTGTTATGCCCATGAGTAATAGTAGTCTCTACTTTTCTTCTTTTAGATGATCTGAATAATAATAATTGCTTCTGCTTGTTTGCATATAAAAGTAATCAAAGCTATCCTTGGGGGTGGTTATATATGGAAGATGGTTTCTCCACGTTTCACACTACTGTGTATATATCGCCATGGGCATTAGCTTAATGATTATGAGGGCAAAGAAAAAATGCTTACTTTCACATGTTGTTCGTCTCTTACTCTATTTCAGGATAGATAGCTCTCCATATTGGTAGGTGATGCTCTCCATATTGGTAGGTGATGACTATGACTATGGGTATGCGTAGACCCATGCATGTTGAAATCTCAAAACTTGCCCCTGCACGTTGTCATTCTTCGTCGGAGTATTGAACAACCATATCAATTTTAATAACTTCAAGGCGAGATTGCCGAAGTTTCAATTACGACAGAGAAATAAAGTTTGTATAACAAGATACTTTCAATCAGATACTATAAAGACCCATTAAGGTAAATAACTCGATTCCAATATATTCTTATAAATATATATATATATATATATATATATATTATATATATATATATATATATAATACCTATAATATTAATTTAAATTTAATACTATATGATATGTATTCTTTAATAATATTAGTGATAAGAATGTATATTGTTATAGGACGCACGCTGACACAGATCTGATAAACAGAGACGAGTGGGAAATCGGTATCCTAAGATTTTTCGGTAATTAAGAAAACAAAACCCTCTATTTGAGTCACACGAACTCTCAACTTAAAAGCATACAAATTGAGAAATGTAGGATGGTAAAAGCACAATTCTCAAGGTAAATATAGATTGTAATATGATGTGTAAGTGCATGTACTTTTATTAAATGGTAGAATTAGTAAAATGGGCAAGTGAGTAAATTCTAAAGTGTAAAATTCCTTCTTTTTTTTTATAGTGAAAGTGATGCCCGATGCAATCTCAACTTTATAGTATTATTCATGGTGATATGGAGAAGTTAAAAAAAAAAATGAGTCGAAAAAGTTGTCATGTTACGAAAAACTATCGGAAATTATTTTACATCAAGTTATGAAGTTGGGAATGTATCAAAGTATGAAGTTGTGAATGTAAGGGAGGTTTAAAATTGGTCAACCTCCAAATCCAATCATGTTTCATTCTTTTAAAATATTGATACTATTTCTCCCTCGTATGGTCATGCATGTAAAACATGAAGAATTTGTTTCTAAAAATGTGTGCTTTGTAAGAGAAAATTCTGCATAAAGCTCGATGAATAAATTTATTAATTGTTTAATGATATATCGTAATTTAGAATTGTTGAGGTGCATCCAATAGAGATGTGAAAACTCTTTTGGAAATACTTGGAAATACTACAGGGAAAAATTAGTTGCATAAGCTTGAGAAAATAACTGTTTTTTTTGAATTTCATAGAAGAGTTAAATTCTTACGTGTAATCGTTTTTGTATATGAGCAAAGGTAGTTTTATATCTGCAACTCTACTTTTTTTTAGTGGGTTGATATCTGTCACTTAAATCTCCAAAATAGTCATGATTGAGAATGTGGAGATTGTGGTATCGAAAGTGAAGGTAAAATACATATATATGCATGATAGCAACTAGATGTACATAAAAGGAAACTTGGGAAAAATTGGTATTAAGAATGATGAAGAGGAATTAGAAAGTTTGCTTAAAACATCTAACATTATTTCTACCATTGGATCGACATCCCAAACCATAACATGAACCGGTTGATGAACCGTGTGGAAAACTATATTGGAATTCAATTTTCGAATAGGTAAGAGATTTAAATGCTGATTGGTACAATTGTAGTGTAGATGAATGGCTAAATAAAATCACCAAACCCTAAAAAGGAAGATTAGATAATAAAGAAAACTATGGTTGTATTACTGTTGTATTGTTATGTAATGATACATATACCTATGCATTGTCATGAATTGTATGTGTTACCATAGTCTGGCTGACTGGTTATTTGGATAAACATGTTTTGAAAAGGATTATGATTAATATCCATACATAGTAATGAGTCATATGAATCTTCCATGTAAGCACTTTCTTATGAATTCTAGTATTGATAGTCCCTTACATGTTGAAAGAAAGTAAAAGTCATTGCTCAACAATCATAAATATGTTGGTTACCCCAATGCCTATTAAAGGGAAGTATGTTCTGTGGAAGGGAATAGCGTGATTGATCTAATGATTATATTGGTAAAGTAGTGTGGAGTTGTTCTTGTGTTGTGATAGACTGTATGTTTTGTTGCTTACATGTTGGGCATAGTGGTGTTGAGAAAGGATTAAAATTATATGTTCTTGCATGTCCTAAGTGTATGGCCAATGATTCAAATTATATGTTCTTGCATGTCCTAAGACTACCTCCTTTTAGGCTAGTCCAGCTAGTTATGCATGTGAAAGAAGGGTTAGTGAGTAACATACTGACTATGTGTACAGGGCTATGATCATGATACACAACCATACTAACTACAGTAAACTTGAATTAATGTCCATCAATTCTTGTGGGGATTAACCAAAGGGTTTCATAGGACGCATGCCATGATTATTTTTAACGGTTGATCACCTACAGTAGACATATAACTGAATCTAAAGATCCCTATTAGAGAACCAATAAAACATAAGAGGAGTATACCATAATATGCCTCCCTAATTGATGTTGGGTAATATTTTGTCATGTAATATTCGGAGATATGACCTGTCATGATGGCTAATCCTTAACTATAAACAAAGAAAACTTATCAGAATGAGAGGCTAGTAGTTATATTCCTGAGTAGTATCAAGAGGTATGTTACAAATGGTATCAAAGCGATAGGTTCAAACACTCAGGCCTATGGAATAAACCACCTTCGTAGTGTTTTTGTTGAAGGTTATGAAAAGTTCTGGTCCTAAAATTGACCTTGCATTAATAAGAAGTTTACTAATAGGCCAAGATATAAGTGCGAAATATACAAGGATTCTTCAAATATTAAAATAATTTATTGATGAATATAATTCTACATGTATGGGCCCGATTAAAGAAAGAAAGGAAAATACATTCATGGTTATGTTTAGCAGATGTAAAATTAATAAAATAGAGGGAATAAGTTTTACCACTAAATTGTATTACTTTTGCATTTCGGCTAAGGAGGATCTAGACCATGTATATATGCAACGAATTATTTTTACTACGTATGATAATTTTGGAAGAAATTTTAAAAAGACACTAATTATGATGTAGGATGTGTCCTAACTTTTTTTTATGCATAAATTGGGAAAAAAAAATAATCAAATTATTTAACGAGTGAACCTGGATTATTTTTCTTCTTAAATTATAAGTATAAGTAGTATATTTTTAATTTTTATATCAGTAAAATACATGGATTTAGTGATTGAAACAGTTATGTGCAAGTAGCAAAATTATGTTTCGTTAGAATAATGAATCCTAAATATATATCCTATTTTTAAATTAATGAACTATTGGGAAGAAACATGGATGTGATAATGTGTTGATTTGAGAAATTTTGGAATAAAACCCGGGCTGCATATTTTCACGATATTGGAATACTAAATGTTTTTTTTTACAAGAATCCCTTCCCCTGGTCCAAGAACAGGGATTACACCTAGTTTCCAATGTTCCTAATAGGGAACTTATAGTGGTGAACATGTTAGAAATCTGCAGTTTCTAAATCTTAATGTGACCTCGATTAAAGCATTAAAGCGTTAAAAGCATTAAAGCATTAAAGCATTAAAGCGTTGAATTGGTATATGATGGACGTACCAGATTTAGTGTTAAATAATATAAAAAGGATTGGGTCCTCTCTCCCCCTGCCAAGAGTCGCATTCTTCTCCATCAAGAAGCGCATAAAGAAACAGGGCTAGAAAGAGAAACCAGATTCTGAGAAGAAGAGTAGGAGTCAGAAGAAAGTAGATGGCAGCCATTACATCTTCTGCTGTTAATCAAGGTATGCCATAGATCATATTAAGTTTTGTTTGTGAAATATTCGGTATTGATGATCTTTCGGCTGTTAATTTGAATTGTTCATAATTAATCAAGAAAGATCGCAAATGTAAAATAAGATTTACATTTGGTATCAGAGCCACCAATCAATAACTGAATATTTCCTATGATTGCAATTGATCTGTTCTGTGCTTTACTCATGATGTTAATCAAATCCTCCGCATGCCCACAATTTTCTGATCAAGTGATTTTCTTTCTTCGCGTATCTGCTTTAATTGATCCACCATCCACTGCTTTATTACTGAGTAAAATATTTCTGTCATTCCGTGATAAAATATAATAACGAATATGATACCGGCGATTGCCCATATCTGATTCGTTGGTGAAATGTAGAGCTCAGGAATTTTTTCGGTGGAATTTTGATTCATAATTCGATTCCTAATTCTCCACGTATTCGCAACCTATTGCGATCAATTTAGTTTGGATATGCGGGCATGAATATTATCTCGAAAGTCTCTTTTAATAGAGGGATGAATCACTTTGTGCTTGTAGTATACCAGAATGCCGCCACTACGGTTGTGCTTGCTCCTTTTGCCTTCCTCATTGAAAGGAAAGTGCGAGCGAAACTCACTTTTCCCATATTCTGCCAGATTTTTGCATTGGGTTTGTTGGGGCCTGTAATCGACCAGAATTTTTACTTCGTGGGATTGAAATTGTTTTGCATAAAGTATGTGTTATAAATCATTTATGCACATGAGATTTATGATTTTGTTAATCACCAAAGTGGTCAAAATCAGAATAGTCATTTAGTGCATAAGTGACATAATGATTATTGATAGAAATTGCCAGTTATAATAATACCAATTAACACTGGCGTCACTAATGATAGAACCTGAGAGCTTACCCAAAGGAAAGTCTTGTTCTATAACTAGTTGACATGATGAGGTTTAATAGATATTTTGATTAAATAAATATTGATCATCCAAAGATGTCAGTTCTATTTAATTGAATATATTTATTACCTACTTATGTTTTGGTATTTAATTATGTTAAGTATAAGATAGTATCTACCCAAAGGAGTGCTATATTATACTATTATGTCTACATCTGAATCGCGTTAGTTATGAGCTTACAGTTATTTCATTTTTTTTAATTTGCAGGAGTTCCCATGAATACACATGCTTCATCTGTTACATTGTTCACTGGTGTTAATTTTTCTGAATGGAGAGAACAAGTCAATTTCCATTTAGGTGTTCAGGATCTTGACTTGGCACTCCTTGAGGATAAACCTGCTGCTCTTACAAAAGATAGTACTGAGGCAGAAAAATCACACCATAAAGCATGGGAACGCAGTAACAGATTGAGCCTTATGTTTATTAAGATGACTGTTGCTAACAACATCAAGTCAACAATTCCACAAACAGAAAGTGCTAAGGAATATATGCAGTTTGTGGAAGAGCGTTTTTGTTCAGCTGATAAGTCACTCGCTGGTACTCTTATGGCAGAACTCACGACCATGAAGTTTGATGGGTCGCGAACTATGCAAGAGCACATTATAGAGATGACTAATTTTGCAGCAAGGTTAAACTCCCTGGGACTTACAGTAGAGGATTCTTTTCTTGTCCAGTTCATCCTGAACTCGCTACCTTCTGAATATGGACCTTTTCAGATTAACTATAACACTATAAAGGATAAGTGGAATGTTAATGAATTGGCCAGTAGACTTGTTCAGGAAGAAGGACGGTTGAAAAATCAAGTGAATCACTCAGTAAGTTTTGTGAGTAATAAAGCTGGTAAAGAAAAGAAAGGAAAATCAAGTCATTTCAAGAAGAAAAAGGCACCTGCTAAGAATGGGCAGGATAAGGAAAAGAAGGAACTAAAGGATGTTCAATGTCATTTCTGTAAAAAGAAAGGACATTATCAAAGTGACTGTCCGAAAAGGAAAGCTTGGTTCGAAAAGAAAGGTAATTATCTATCTTTCGTATGTTTTGAATCAAATTTAGTTGAAGTTCCCATTAATACATGGTGGCTTGATACTGGTGCTACAACTCATGTTTCCAATAATATGCAGGGATTTCTTATGATCCGAACCATAAATCCAAATGAAGATCGTTTTCTCTTTATGGGAAACGGAATGAAATCTTCAATTGAAGGCATTGGGACTTATCGTCTAATTCTAGAAAGTGGATATGTATTAGACTTATACAGTACCCTTTATGTACCTTCATTATCTAGAAACCTTATTTCCGTAAGTAAGTTGGATATTTCTGGTTTTAGATGTATGATTGGATCTGGCTGTTTTGATTTATATAAGAATACTGATAATGTTGGTTCTGGTATTCTAATTGATGGTTTATATAAATTGAAACTGAATGACACTTATGCGAATTCCTTGTTGAATGTAGTAAATAATGTTGGATGTAAACGTAGCATGTTGAATGAAAATTCTGCTTTCTTGTGGCATAAAAGACTAGGTCATATATCCAAAGAAAGAATGATGAGATTAGTAAGTAATGAAATTTTGTCAAATTTGGACTTTAGTGATCTAGAATTATGTGTGGATTGTATTAAAGGTAAACAAACCAAACATAATAAGAAAGGAGCCACTAGAAGCAGCCAGCTTCTTGAAATAATACACACTGATATTTGCGGACCTATGGACACTCCAGCCTTTAATGGAGAAAAGTATTTCATCACTTTTATTGACGATTTTTCCCGTTATGGTTATGTCTATTTGCTTCATGAAAAATCTCAATCTGTGAATGTCCTTGAGACGTTTGTAAAGGAAGTTGAGAGGCAATTAGATAAAAAGGTGAAAATCATAAGGTCTGATAGAGGTGGTGAATATTATGGTAAATATAATGAGTCAGGTCAGTGTCCAGGTCCATTTGCAAAATTCCTCGAAAGTCATGGCATATGTGCGCAATACACAACGCCAGGTACACCACAGCAAAATGGTGTAGCAGAAAGGCGCAATAGGACGTTAATAGATATGATTAGGAGTATGATGTCAGATTCTACACTACCTAAGAATTTGTGGTCGTATGCTCTCAAAACCGCTAATTATTTGTTGAATAGGGTTCCTAGTAAAGCTGTTCAAAAGACTCCTTTTGAGTTATGGACTAACAGGAAACCTAGCTTAAGACACCTGCATGTTTGGGGTTGTCCAGCGGAAGCGAGAATTTATAATCCACATGAAAAGAAATTAGATTCTCGAACGATCAGTGGGTATTTTTTAGGTTACCCTGAGAAATCTAAAGGGTACGTGTTTTACTGTCCTAATCATAGTCCAAGAATTGTAGAAACTGGTAATGCAAGATTCATTGAGAATGGTGAAGTCAGTGGGAGTACTCGAAGAGAAATAGTAGAAATAAAGGAAACAAGGGTAAATGTTACATTGCCTAGAATAGTTCCTCCATCTACTATTACTCCAAATGTTGTTCCAGCTGTTGTAGAACAGCATGATGATAATGAACAACATATAAATGAAGAAGTACTTCCTGAAGGAAATGACTTACATAATGCTGATATGCATGAACCACAACAAGTAGCATTAAGAAGACCTCAAAGAAATCGTAGGTCAGCTATTTCTGATGATTATGTGGTTTATATGCAAGAATCAGATTATGATATTGGAATCAATAAGGATCCAGTTTCGTTTTCACATGCTGTAGAAAGTAAAGAGTCAAAGGAATGGATTAATGCCATGAAAGAAGAACTGAAATCCATGCAACAGAATGAAGTTTGGGATCTTGTTGAGTTACCACATGGCTGTAAAAGAGTCGGATGCAAATGGGTTTTTAAAACCAAACACGACTCTAGTGGTAATATCGAACGGTATAAAGCTAGACTTGTTGCTAAGGGTTACACTCAGAAAGATGGTGTTGATTACAAGGAGACATTTTCTCCTGTTTCGAAAAAGGACTCACTAAGAATAATAATGGCATTAGTAGCTCATTATGATTTGGAGTTGCATCAAATGGATGTGAAAACAGCCTTTCTGAATGGAGATCTTGATGAGGATGTTTACATGGATCAACCTGAGGGTTTTTCTATAGAAGGTAAAGAACAATTGGTGTGTAAACTTAAAAAGTCAATATATGGGCTTAAACAAGCATCCCGGCAATGGTATATTAAGTTCAATACCATTATTACATCCTTTGGTTTTAAGGAAAATACGGTTGATCACTGTATATACCAAAAGATCAGTGGGAGCAAGTTTATTTATCTGGTCCTTTATGTTGATGACATCTTGCTTGCTGCAAATAATTTAAGTATATTGCATGAGACTAAGGAATTTCTCTCAACGAACTTTGAAATGAAAGATATGGGAGAGGCATCCTATGTGATTGGAATAGAAATATTCCATGATCGATCACAAGGAATATTGGGATTGTCTCAGAAAGGATATGTCGAAAGGATTCTAGAGAGATTTGGAATGAGTAAATGTTCACCTGGGACAGTTCCTGTACAGAAAGGTGATAAATTCAGTCTCATGCAATGTCCTAAGAATGATGTTGAACGAAAGGAAATGGAATCAATTCCATATGCATCTGTTGTTGGTAGCCTGATGTATGCTCAAACCTGTACTAGACCGGATATCAGCTTTGCGGTCGGTATGTTAGGGAGGTATCAAAGTAATCCAGGAAGGGAACATTGGCAAGCTGCAAAGAAAGTTTTGAGGTACTTACAAGGCACGAAAGATTACATGCTCATGTATAGAAGATCCAATGAATCGGAGGTGATCGGATATAGCGATTCAGATTTTGCTGGATGCATCGATACTAGAAAATCGACTTTTGGTTACCTGTTTATGTTTGCTCAAGGTGCCATATCATGGAAAAGTGTGAAACAGACTATCGTTGCTTCATCCACTATGGAGGCAGAATTTGTGGCATGTTTTGAAGCCACAATTCATGCATTATGGTTGCGGAACTTTATTTCAGGACTTGCGGTTGTCGACACCATTAGCGAGCCGCTGAAAATTTATTGTGATAACTCTGCAGCAGTATTTTTCTCAAAGAACGACAAGTACTCTAAAGGTGCCAAACACATAGATCTGAAGTATCTTGTTGTGAAAGATGAGGTTCAGAAACAAAGAGTGTCAATCATGCACATCAGGACAGAACTTATGATTGCAGACCCTTTGACGAAAGGGTTACAACCAAGACAATTTAAGGAACATGTTCAAAGAATGGGTCTTGGTTGTATTAATAATAATTGATGTGTGACATTCTGAGCTCTTTTATGTGTTTCTGATATACAATTATGTGTCTCTTGTTTTAATATAGTAGTACGTATTTTATGTAATTTTAAACAAGAAAGAGTCTTATAAAGATATTATGTTTAATCATTATGATATAAGACATTATGTGGACCATTATGTTGTTTTATATAAATTATGAGTATGAATTGATGGTTTGCTGGTATTGTAGTATATGGAAGGAAATGCATTGAATTAATAGTGCACAACCGCCATAACTCTCAGCAATTTATCATAGTATGATGTTCAACACTTAATATTATGAATAGTCGGGTCAAGTGGGAGAATGTTAGAAATCTGCAGTTTCTAAATCTTAATGTGACCCGATTAAAGCATTAAAGCGTTAAAAGCATTAAAGCATTAAAGCATTAAAGCGTTGAATTGGTATATGATGGACGTACCAGATTTAGTGTTAAATAATATAAAAAGGATTGGGTCCTCTCTCCCCCTGCCAAGAGTCGCATTCTTCTCCATCAAGAAGCGCATAAAGAAACAGGGCTAGAAAGAGAAACCGGATTCTGAGAAGAAGAGTAGGAGTCAGAAGAAAGTAGATGGCAGCCATTACATCTTCCGCTGTTAATCAAGGTATGTCATAGATCATATTAAGTTTTGTTTTTGAAATATTCGGTATTGATGATCTTTGGGCTGTTAATTTGAATTGTTCATAATTAATCAAGAAAGATCGCAAATGTAAAATAAGATTTACAGAACATTGTACAGAACTGAATGAAGGAATTGAAGAGGACCAACCTCCACTGCATTTCTTTCTTTATTGTGTGGGACAAAAAAAATCCATCAACATAGGTAGCAATATTATTCATGTTTGCACTAGTAACCAGTCACTGATGACTTTCCCATTTCCATCATCATAGTGAGAACAAAAATGGAACACATGTTGCAGTGGTACGCCAAAAATGTGGTTGTTATGCCCATGAGTAATAGTAGTTTCTACTTTTCTTCTTTTAGGTTATCTGAATAATAATAATTGCTTCTACTTCTTTACATATAAAAGTAATCAAAGATATCCTGGGGGCGGTTATATATGGAAGATGGTTTTTCCATGATGAAAAAACGCTTAATTTCACATGTTGTTCGTGTCATACTCTATTTCAAGATAGATAGCTCTCCATATTGGTAGGTGTTGACTATGCCTATGGGTATGGGTAGACCCACGCGCGCTGAAATCTCAAAACTCCCCCCCGCACGTTGTCATTCTCCACCAGAGTATTGAAAAACCATATCAATTTTAATAACTTCAATGCCAGATTGCTGAAATTTCAATTATGACAAAGAAATAAAATCAATTTTAATAACTTCAATGCCAGATTGCTGAAATTTCAATTATGACAAAGAAATAAAATCTGTATAACAAGATACTTTCAATCAGATAGTATAAAGACCCATTAAAGTAAATAACTTGATTCCAATATATTCTTATAAAAAAAAGTGTATATATATATATATATATATATATATATATATATATTATACCTATAATATTAATTTAAATTTATGATATATATTATTTAATAATATTAATGATAAGAATATATATTGTTCTAGGATGCACGCTTACACAGATCTGAGAAACAGAGACGAGTGGGAAATGGGTATCTTGAGATTTTTCGGTAATTAGAAAAACAAAACCCTCTATTTGAGTCACATTAGATAAATGTCTCGAAAGACGACCAACCTGGAGGTTATACAGAAAAAGGGAAGTAAGATCGGTATAACTAACAATGGTTAATTGTAGTTGGCATACATATAATTACGATGAATATATATTGTTATGTGAACTAATCTAGTATAACCTTGTAGGCATATTAATGTGGCAAATATGATAACTGATGTATGGTATGCAAAGAGACTGCAAGATGCAGGTGTTCGACAAGAACACAAAGGCTTTAAAGAATACAAGTAGAAGACATGCATTCTTCAGATAAAATAAATGATAATCAATAGTTTCTTTATTAATATAAATAAATAGATCATGATATTTATCATAGTTAAAATTTTGCATTTTTAAATTTTCAGAAATGGTTTGAAAAAATTTTTATAGGTAGCTATGAAAGGAGAGCACTCCTTGAGACCAATGTATCCATGGAAGGAGAGGTGCTAGGAGCACTCCTTGTGACCGATGTACATTAGAAAAATTGGATCAGATGACATAGCCATGAGAGCTCTTGATTCAGACACCAGCTAACTGTGGACGAGGACATGATGTAGTGATACGCCGAGGATGGTGTAAAATATAAGGGGGGGTATGTAAAACCCCTCCCTTGTGTACTAAATTATTGTAAACCTAAGCTAAGTTAAAGCTATGTGTGACATCCCCCCTTGTGTGTTAAAGTTTGTCAACCTAAGCTGGGTTAAAGCTAGGTGTCATACCCTCCTTTATGGGATAAACTATTCTAAACCTAAGCAAATGAAAGCTAGGTGATATGTAATATGAAAAGAAAATGTTTTATTAATTAAATTAATAAAATAAATCACTTGGCAGGTGGAGCACCAAGAGAGAGGAGATTGTTGCCAAATCCCATGGGGAATGGGATAGAGATGAATGTTTAATGATAAAGCTTCTAGATGTGATTCTAGATAAGCTTGGATGGATTGGATATCCATCGGATATAAAAGCTTTGCGGGAGATATAGGCAAGATTTTATGTGGAAAAGCATCATGGGAGATAAAGACGATCTTTTTCGAAAAAGACCTAGACAAATGGAAAAATCCATAAAAGTGGTACATCGCTAATGGAAACTAAATCATGAAAGAGGGTATTAAATACCCAGTGCATTGACCAATTGAGGATAGTTGATCCTTGGCAATATCTTTGGCTTGGGGGGAATCATAGGTGATTCATGGTTGGGTGGTGGTGCTCCTCCCTCCAAGTGAGGTTTTAGTTGGTGTCACAGGCATGGGATGTTTGTATGATGATTCTTACTCTTTCTCTCTCTGTTATAGTTCCAGTTTTTCTATCAGAAGATTTAAGCCTCCTCGCCATCAATGAATGAATTGAATTTGATTCTTATGAGTAAATTGCTGGTGTTTCACTTCATTCTAGTCTGAGTCACTGGCATGGTATGTTATTTATCTTAATCCTTACTTTGAAATTGTTAAATCAATCATCCCAGGGTTATATTTATTATGGAGATAATGGTTTTTCATTAAGCATGTTGCATGTGAAGTTAGCAATAGAAGTGTATAAAGTGGGCGACAGTACTTCTACCCATGAGCTATCTAATTCATGGTAGAAATTGCATGTGCCAATTATACGTAAGTAGATTACCTGTGTTAATGATTTTTATAATAATGTGTTATACATGTGACTCCTTTTATATCCTAGAGCAAAGTTCATAGTGGAAGCTTGATACGTGGTTTTAAATACTAATGGTGTTTAAGAGGAGATCATATATGAATATGTGAGATAGCTATGAAATCTACATCTTACATTTAAATAAGGAATATAATATGCCTATAATGTTATGTGATAAATTAAACGCTTATGCATGCGGAAAAATTGTGGAGTTAATTCTTAATGCTCCTCAGTGTATGGCCAATGGTTCAAATTATCTATTCTTGCATGTCCTAAGACTACCTCCTTTTAGTCTAGTCCAGCTAGTTATGCATGTGAATGAAGGGTTGGTCAGTAACATACTCACTATGTGTACAGGACTATGATCATGATACACAACCATACTAACTACAGTAAACTTGAATTAATGTCCATTAATACTTGTTAGTTTTAACGGTTGATCACATATAACAGACATATAAATGAGTCTAAGGGTCCCTATCAGAGAACAAATAAAACATAAGAGGAGTATACCATACTATGCCTCCCTAACTGATGTTGGGTAATATTTGCGCATGTAATATTAGGAGATATGACCTGTCATGATGGCTAATCCTTAACTATAAACAAAGAAAACTTACCAAAATGAGAGCCTAGTAGCTATATTCCCAAGTAGGCTCAAGAGGTATGTTACGCTAGCCATTTCTATTTTCTTGATTTGAGTCATTATTTTTCTTTCTTTTTAGAGCTCAATACATAAATCACTGTAACTCTGTAATTTCAGATCTTCAAGTTTTGAAATTTTGGCTTGTGGTAGCCCCCTGAGTCCTCTTTATAACCCCACTAGTCTTATCAATATTGGATTCTACAATAAAGAGTTATGCCAAATATCCTACAATGGCCTAATTATAGAGTGGTTCAGTAGGTAGAAATTGTACGGCCTTCGAACCTAAAAAGAATACACAGAAAGCAATAGTCCGTCCTATTTCTGTAAATTCTTTCTCTTCTACAAACTGTTCTCAGTGGGTTTAAACAAATATTCTAGAACTTTAAAAATGTGTTCGTTTCTTTCCAGTTTGATGTTGTCATACTTGGTTGAGGTATCCTTAATATCCCTTTTATCCTTGACCCCCATCATGCTTGTTGAAGACGATACTATAGAAGTCATGCTGGTTAAAACTGGGTTGGTCGTCAATGGATTGTTCATGATTGGTGGGTTGGTGACTAGTACTTTAGTCATTCTTTCCTGGTGTTGGTCAATTGATACCTTAGCCATTTGCAAGTTCCAATATTTTATGGTTTGATCAGAGTAAGTGCGCTCAAATAAATTATCTTGTGAGTTCACTTCAAAATTATCTTGTTGATCTGACCGGTTTTTCTCTAACTAGTTTTGTTTTGAATAATTTCGTTTCAACTAATTTTGCGATGACTAATTCTATTCATTTAAAATGTGCATCAAATATTTGGTGGGTGTATCACATCTTAGATCAATTGTAGTGGATTTATCAGTCCGAGTGCCAGTGGCCTGATTACTTTGATATGAGGTACCATTTTAAATGTTGCCATTTGGCCTAATGGAAGAAGTCCCATTATTCTTACTGGAAGATGTACTATTCTACTCATGCCTTCACTTATGTGAGTTAAGGAATATCTCATCCATTTTCTGGTTAAGATTATCTGCAAAGATGCCTTTGGAATTCTACATTACATTCTTGATTTTTTCTTGAATTGATGGGGCTTTGGGCTTCCATGTCTTCTTGATTTTTTTTCCTCGGTCTACATTTTTTGAATAGCTTTGCCAAGTTTCTTTTGTTGCTCAGGAACTTTCAAATGGATTTCTTTAAGTACCTTCTACCATTGGGTTCATTTAGACACACTTTGAGTGGTCTTTGTAACAATCTCAGGTTAAAATTTCATGTAATAAAGGTTAATAAAGGCACCAAGGTCATGGGACATGTATTCCAAGATGAACGATGGGAAAATCACTATAGTGGGAATCACTTTTGGTTAATTATTGGCTATAGAAATTGGCAAAGGAAAAGTGGAACTAATTGGCATTTTATATAAGGAATAAACGAAAATAGGAGAAAAGTAATGTGAAGATACACAAATTTGCATGAGAGGGAAATTGAAGGAAAAATGAAGAAAATAGAGGCGTCAATGATAAAAAGGCTTCCAAGGAACATTTCACAACATTTTTTTAGTTTTAGCTTGGATAAATTGAACAGAGAGAACAAGAGAGAGAGAGAGAGAGAGAACCAAGAGCCGAAAGTGAGCAAGCAATCAAACAAATTAAAAGGAAAGAAGAGGACAAGAAAGGGAAGAAAGCATAAGGTTGGATCAACAGCTTTAATGGGAAGATTTTGTAGGTAATAGGTTGCATGTGTGATTTCCTAGTTGAGGTGTGAATGCATGGTTCATGACTTTTTGTATTTGGTTCATTTGTTGTCATTAGCATGGTTTTTGTCATGTTTGACAATGGTTTCAACCTTGCCTTTCCAGTTCTTGGATAGCCATGGTGTTATGGGATTCATTTTTTGGTTGAGCTTTGGATTTTCGGAAGATTTTGGAATGAGGTGAGGTGGTCTCAGGAAAATTCCCAAGGGTTAGGGTGTAGGTTCTAACACTGTATAGAAATTACCTGCAAACGAATTCTTAAAAAATAGAAAATATACAATAGTGAGAAACACAAAACAAATACAAAGATATTTTCCCCTACATCCCAAAACTGGGACTACAACATTGATTTTTCATTATATTCCTTTCAATTTTACAATACATATATACACATGTTGAAGAATTCATAAAATTCTGGATTAGAACATAAACATAGGTCCCTTGACCGAATCTACAAAATACCACGGGCAGAAAACCATATTTCCTAAAACCATGTGTGAAACCCATGCAAAAAACCATAGGTAGGTCTGCCCAACTAATATCAGGGGGCTAATCATGGAAAGAATATAAAAGAAACCCAACATTTTCCCACTTGTTGTTTTTTTTTCCACACAGGGGATCATAGGAGAGCTTAGTCATTGGTCCAACCCTGCAACGCCCATTGTTTCTCTACACCAAGAAAACTTCTCAGTGGTCACAAACTTCATTAATGCATCTGCAACATTCTTCATAGAATAAACCTTTACCAACAACACCTTTACCAGCTCCTCAAAAAATTCCTATAATTAGCACATTATTTGTTGCCAACGATTTAGGGAAAATTTGTGTAACGTACCAATCCCAAAGAACAATTCAATAACCACTATTGAATTGCCAAATATTTGTAAGCACTTCACTTGCCTCGACATTGCATAATGAAGGATGAGACAAAGCCCAATTAAATTTTCTTTATTATTAGTTCTAGGCTTCAACACTAAACTAAGAATGAAAGTGTGATGATTCTCCAGGTGAAATGCAATTCATGGTTTGCATACATCCTTGACATGAATTTTTGCTCCATCAAAGAAGGCTTGTTGTAATATAATGAAAAGCGTACATTGTTACCAGTAGACAGACATCACGTAATCAGATGAAAAGCATAAGTTAAGATAACATAGACACAATAATGGGGAATCAACAAACACACATAGATATCTTTTTTATTATTAGTCGAATAAGAATGGATACATTGTTATATATATATATATATATATATATATATATATATATATATATATATATATATATATATATATATATATATATCTACACACACACACACACACCCACACACACACACACATATATATATATATATATATATATATATATATATATATATATATAGTTAGTTGGGATAGTTTCATTGTCTAACTGTCTAACCAAATATTACAACTAATCTGAAATTACTTATCACTTTATTACAATATGTATTTTTTGAATCAACTTAGGCTACTCGGCTAGGCTGGCTAGCCCCTCCAACATCTCCCCCACTCTCAAGCCTTCTTCGTCCTGAAGAAGGGGAGATTTGAAGTGGTATAAAAAGACTAAGAATTTTTTTTAACACTGCCAAAATGTTATACAATAGATGTTGTTGGCTTCTTAAAAGAAATATTCTTAATACATAAAAAGTTACAATAATAATAAATTAAGGCAAAATAACTAGAATATCTTTAGCAAATGCTTTTTTGGATGCTATTGGAACCTCTTGGATTGGATCTATAGATTGTTTGACTGCCTGGTCAAATTCAACTTTGTGGGAGTATATCCAGTGAACTTACAATTCATTTAACTCGTCATATGTTTGTCTCCAGCTAGTGCATTAGTACTTTATTAACCATTAGATAAACATTAACCATGTGTTTTAATAAACAAACCATCACACATAAGCAACACACATGAATACCAAAATTTAAGGTGGAAATCCAATGCGGGAAAAAACCACCTACTGATTTTGTCATTGTCTTCCTTTTAATATAAATAATAAGATGTTTACAATCTTGTACCAGTGCAGACTCATACCAGTATGCAGACACCCATCTACATAAGGCTACAACCTTCCTTCTCCATCTTCTACTCGAAGGGAGCTACAACCCCCTAGTTCTTGTACGGGATGATATGTTTACCAGTACGTATGCACCAACCTATAGAAGGCTACAACCTTCACTCGTTTTCCAGTTGCTACTGGAAGGGAGCTCCAAGCCCCTAATCTAATCACTAACTACTACTGGTAGGAAGATTCAACTTCCTCACTGAAGGCTCCAACCCTCAGTATCCTCTAGGGACAAAATTTCATAAATTTTTAGACTCGATACTCCTGGTACACAACAACATAATATGTAGGCCATGTTTCATCAAATTTTCATACTGGACCCATTAGTAGCATTGAAGCTCAAAATTAATCACCACTGTAATACAACCATCAAATACATCTTCATCAACCAATCACTAAAACCCAATCATCAATCTCTAATATAACTAAAACCCAATCATCAATATCTGAATCAACCACAACTGAATCAATAAATCATTGAAAACTCAATCAACCAACACTTAATAAAAATTGAACCAATCAAATGGAATAGACATATCACTATAACTAGTACACAGATCTTAACCCAAAACATTGCATCAACAACCAGAACCAACTGTAACCTCAAAAATCATATGTCAGAATGCATACATTACATCAATGAAGTTAGCCTGCATGTATACGCTACTTTCTGTAGCCCAACCTACGTACAACTCTAAATATACTGAATCATCAAACTTCGAAACCAAAACTTGAACTAACGAGAGACATTATGAAGACCTATTGTCATATTACAGAGTTCTAAATAGTTGGCAATACATATCACCCTTCTTACTCAATCATTCAATCAACCAGACTCAATATCCTTATACAATCAGTTTTACTTTCAGATCCAAAGAAAACATCATTGACAAGCATCAGTAAGACAAAAACACTAATAAGATAGATTAGTCATCTCTGAGCAACAAACTTTTCTTCTACATATGCCACTTGGAAGAGCTGAACCAGTGTGTATACGTGCCTTCACCAAGGAAAACCAGCATATACATCTACAAATAATAACCTATAACTTCGCAGCTATTCCAGACTTTAGATATAACCGTATCACAACATTTAAAGGAAAAAACATTTGCTATCACTCAAATCCTGCCTATCCATTATCAGATCACATAATGATAAGGCATTTAAGGTCTTATGATCTCGATCCATCATTAGATCTCATCCATCATCAAGCACTCAGGTGCATACTTAGTCTAGATCAAGAAAAGCATCAGAAACCCATAACACGCATATTTTATTTTTATCTAGCTATTCATAAGGTATTCATTACTTGCATGCTTAGCCCTTTGATCTTCTCATCCTTATATACTTAGAGCCTTTTTCAATACCTCAGACCAAAACAACACTTAGAACCTCTGGTATTCTTAGACGGGATTAAGTAACCGTTATTCCACTCAATATTATGGGCTAATACCATGGTATTGACCCTTGGTATTATTTAACCTTAATTTTCCATCCCATACGGACTTTTCTTCTTGTGAAAGTGTGTGCATATGTATACACTTATTTTGTTCTATGTACCCACTTGTATACGCTAATGAGGCTAGGTGAAACATTGTATACAACTTAAAACTTTCTTTCTATTCAATTGCTCGATTCTAATCTCTAGTCCTTTTTTCCATCATCCTGTTCTTCTGTGCCTTTACTTTTTTACCTCTGAATTGACCTGTTACAATTTGAGTGCCATCATACATCACTTCTGAACTACTTCCCCTTAACTGCCCTGCATTTTGTCACATCTGTAAACATAATTGCGATGCATTCTATCACATCATGTTTATATCTTTATCAAGTAGTCCATTGATCGAGGAGGTTGTCTATCAATAACAACACTAACAGAGTCTTCCTATATCAAACCTTTAACCATTATTCTATTCCATCATTCTGCCACCTCTGATATCTCTGTTTTCCATCATTTAGTCACTTTTTGTATCTTTGTGTTCCATCATTTTATCACCTCTGACCTATCCTGTAGATTCATATAGTTAACATATACAAGTGATTTTCCATCAAGGAAAACACATGCATCATAATTCCAACAATCTTCCCCTTTGGACTTGATCACAACCACTTTGGTGTTTGGTCACCACAACTTGTAAATATCATCAAGAAAAGCACTAAGCTTTTCAAAACATCAAGGTACTCTCCAAACACCAAGCTACTCTCCCCCTTTGACATCAAGGGAAAATGCCTCACCAATGTTAAATGAAGACTTCCATTTATGAGTTGTTGAATATGAACACTGATCATGCTCCCCCTATGGACATGACGAATTCTCTAATCAAAATCCCCCTTAGTACATGCTGAGATGCACTATACTTTTCATGCTCCCCTTGAGCACATGCAGAGTTTGCATAAATATTTTTCAAAAGAATAACATGAATCTATAACTCAACTATGTGAGTATGACCTTCCTATCACCAATGACTCATACATACATCAATCACCTAGCCAAGTGGTGATACACCAAATGTTCATACATGTCTCAAAATTGTAATTATTACGTCATCCTTCCCATGAATATTGGGGGTACAAATTACATCATATGTCCAAAAGGACTCATTCATAATAGACTATGATAGAAAGAGACATATTATTACACCATATGACCTTTACATAAAATGTTTTACATGACATTTATAGCAAATACCAAAGATCTAAACAAGATCATGATATTTATTAGCAAATATCATCCACCATATATGATCTGTACTATAAGCATCTGTTAGGAACATCGAGAAAAACAACATGTATATGTCCATCATCAGTTCACAAGATAATTCAATGTAGCTTTTAATATCATCAAACTGTGGCAAAGTATGCCGCATATAGATATCAACTCATCCCCTTGATCTTATCAATATCAACTTTCTCTGTTTCCTTAGTAGAAAAAGCCTTAACATACGTTTTCACAAATCAACTAAGCTTATGTCATATATCCAAGTAGTAATACAAAACCATTCACATCATATCAAATATATGTGAAGTAACCATAGTCATCATCTATGACCATAACATCATCATTGTAGAAATAACTGCATGGTCTTTCCAAAAGAACCCTCAATATATCATCCATGTATCATCAATAGGGAGTTTTCTAACATCCCACATCTAATATGCATCAACCATGATAATCAACATATGTGAGTATCAAACCTATCATCAAACCTAGCAGCTAAATCTTTCTCACACCACAATTTTTATTTGAACTTAGAAATAACAATATTTTTAATGTTATTAATGTCTTGCAGTGCAAAATTCTTGTCGATATCCCAATGGTTTAAATAGGCCCTGGTGTCTTTATACTAACCTCATTTGAGCTTTATGTGGTTTTGGCTGGAATTTAAAGATAGCTTAGGAAGTCTATCATCTCCTATGTTATTGAGTTTGTTCTTGTATAATAGAAGCCTAGTCATAGCTAGGCTCCCGATAGGGGAAACATCCACTTCTATAAGGAGAATACGATAGGGTGTATTGATTTTAATTTTGAGCTTATACATTATAAAAATGCTCCTAGATTTTCTCAATCTTTCTCCAGGATTCTCTAGAGATGCTGCTCCAACCCTAAACCTCACATCCATATAAGATAACATGGGTGACTAAAGTTTCAAAGAGGAACTTCTTTCTATCCCACATTACGAGGTTTGCCATTTTACAATCGTTTTCAATACCAAAATAAGCTTTCCACCCGCCATTAATCATTTTCTCATTGCTATAGTTCTAGATGAGCTTGTGATGATTATCAATTCCTAGGTACTTGTAAGAAGACACTTGCTCCACGTTACTATTTTCATACATAAAATTAGCGCAAGTGTCCTTCATGGACTTGATAATCATAGATTTTGTTTTGTCAGTGTTAACAATCATACCCATTGTAGGACATAAATCCTGAAGAAGTCTAAGTTGCTTATCAAGATCAGATGGGAACTTTGCGAGAAGAACAATATCGTGAGCATAGAGAGGAAGGATGATGACTATCCCAGCTAAGATTGTGCCAGCACAACCTGCTTCCTCTAAAAAACCTTCTAGATTGTCAATGTAAATGCCAAATAGAGTTTATATTATTATGAATATTATAATAATAATAATAATAATAATAACAATTATATTGTATTATTATTATTATTATAATATAATATATTTATTATATTATTACCCAAGGGATTAAGAACCCAAGGGAATAATATTATAAACCCAAGGAATTAGTGAACCCAAGGGATAAATATTAAAAACCTAAGGGATCAAGAAGCACAAGGGATTGATATTACAAACACAAGAGATTAATAAAGCTCACCATGATTGATATTATAAACCCAAGTTAATAATAAACCCAAAGGATTAATACTAAAACCCCAAGGGATTATGAACACAAGGAAATAATATTAAACCCAAGGGACTAATATTATAAACCCAACATTGGTAAACCCTAATATAAATATTAGAAAGACTAAAATAAACATGGTTTGTTTTCATGGTGAGACAATCCTTGTCACAATGTGACATTCAAACATGGCTAACCATGGCTGGCTATGATTTTCAATGGTTGACCATGATTGATATTATAAACCTAAGGGAATAATAAACCCAAGCGATTGATATTATAAACCCAAAGGAATAATAAACCCAAGGGATTAATACTAAAACCAAAAGGGATTATGAACCTTGGGGAATAATATTAAACCCAAGGGACTAATATTATAAACCCAACATATATAAACCCTACGATAAATATTATAAAAACTAAAATAAACATGATTAACCATCATTGATTTTCATATTGAGACAATCATTATCACAATTCCATGTCGAACCATGGTTGACTGTGGTTGACTTCATAATAAACCATGGTTAACTGTGAAATAATAATAATAATTATAATTATAATACTAATATAATAAATATATTATATTTTAATAATAATAATAATAATAATAATAATAATAATAACAATTATATTGTATTATTATTATAATAATACAATATATTTATTATTGTATTATTATGATAATATAATATATTTATTATTATATTATTATATATTATTACCCAAGGGATTAATACTAAACTCCCAAGCGATTATGAACCCGAGGGAATAATATTAAACAAAAGGGACTAATATTACAAACCCAAGGAACCAGTAAACCCAACTGTTTAATATTATAAACCCATGGAGTTAGGAACCCAAGGGATAAGTATTAAAAACCTAAGGGATCAAAGGCGCAAGGGATTGATATTACAAACACAAGGGATTAATAAATCTCACGATTGATATTATAAACCCAAGTTAATAATAAACCCAAATAATTAATACTAAAACCCCAAGGGATTATGAACCGAAGGAAATAATATTAGACCCAAGGGACTAATATTATAACCCAACATTGGTAAACCCTAATATAAATATTAGAAAGACTAAAAAAATGAACATGGTTTATTTTCATGGTGAGACAATCCTTGTCACAATGTGACATTCAAACATGGCTAACCATGGCTGGTTATGATTTTCAATGGTTGACCATGATTGATATTATAAACCTAAGGGAATAATAAACCCAAGAAATGTATATTATAAACCCAAAGGAATAATAAGCCCGAGGGATTAATACTAAAAACCTAAGGGATTATGAAGCTCGGGGAATAATATTAAACCCAAGGGACTAATATTATAAACCCAACGTATATAAACCCTAATATAAATATTATAAACACTAAAATAAACATGATTGACCATCATTGTTTGTCATAATGGTACAATCATTATCACAACTCCATGTTGGACCATGGTTGACTATGGTTGACTTCATAATAAACCATGGTGGGCTGCAGAATAATAAACTCAAGTGATTGATATTATAAATGCAAGGGAACAATAAACCCAAGGGATTAATACAAAAAACCCCAAGGGATTATGAACCTAAGTGAATAATATTAAACTCAAGGGGCTAATATTAAAAGCCCAAGGTATATAAATCCTTAGTGGAGAGAATTCATTTCATAATGTAATATCAAACCATGATTGACCACAGTTGACCATGGTTGGTTATGGTTGACCATGATTGATATTATAAACCAAGTTATTAATAAAACCAAGAGATTGATATTATGAACCGAAGGTAAACATAAACCCAAGGGATTATGAACCCAAGGGACTAATATTAGAAACCAAACATTGGTAAACCAAAATATAAATATTACAATGACTAAAATAAACATGGTTTATTTTCATGGTGAGACAATCTTTGTCAATATGCGTCATTCAACCAAGGTTTACCATGGTTGGCTATGACTGAAAATGGTTTACCATTGATATGAAAATGGAGCACTTATTCTTCTTTTCTAACTTACAAGAACCTCTCCCACTTCCAAAGCTTTAAATATTCCCAAGTCTTATTGATTAACCAATGCAGAATTAATAAATGCATGATATTAAGGTTTATGCTGGTATTTGTTTTAAAATATTTAGGTGTTGTAAATTAATGTGCTGAAACTGATATATAAATACATACAACAGTAAATAATGCAGCAATAAAACAAGCACATAGGACAACAATTTAATTTGGAGTTCACCCAAAACTCTTAGGCTGCATCTCCTTGAGCTCTAGTCAACTTGACTATGTTCTCTGAGATTATGGTAGGTCCTTTTACAAGCTCTTGGATCAACTCCTACTATTTTACACAGAAATAGTGGGTTTAGACACCATGTCATTCCTGGGCTCTTGAAGCTCTGGCTCTTGGCTCTTGGTTCTGGCTCTTGGCTCTGGCTCTAGCTCTTCAGCTCTGGCTTCTTTGGCCCTCTATTAGTTTACAAATCTCTTGGCTTTTCACTTGACTTCAAAGTGACTCCCTTGGTTTTTATTTTTCCTTCTACGCTGCCTCTTTCAGCTCTGTTTCACCTTAGCTTCCTGCTTTCACTTTGCTTTCAGCAACAACCCCCAACAACCTTCAACAACCTTCAACAACCCTTGTCTCTACCGTTCTATGGATTTTTAAGCCAAATCAACACTGTCGGTTCATTTTCCCTCTTGGGCTCTCTGGCTTCCTACTTTGGTCCACTCAAATCCCCTCTCTGAGCATTAAATAATCATTGCTAACGACTTTAGGGGAGGTGACCACCTATTCTACAACAGAAGAGTACATCGGCACTTCAAATCCCCCAGAAACAATCGTTCCCTGTTTACATAGAGAAATGTTGTAAAACATGGCAAAGATCACCAAATCTCTATTTCTCGGACTTCAAAAGTCCTTAATTCCACTTTATAAGATTATCGGATCCGCCTTTATGTCGACATTGCATCTCAACCGTTGATTTGGGAGATCCAAATCCAACGGCTATGGTTCATTTTGGGCGGCCCTTTCGTATGAGGGTTAACTGCCCGATAAGGGTGGTTTTCTCTCTCCTCAGCCTGGACACGTGGTAGCCAATGTATTGGTTCGGATGGAGCCCGACCAAAACCATTTACTGCCCACGACCCTCCCGAAATCCTACCTGTTTTATTTTTTTTAAAATACATTAAAATATTGCAAAAATGGCTTTATGCAGATTTGAACATTATATTTCTTTATTCACAAACCGTTTCAGGTCCGTTTACCGCATCCATAGTTATTATCGAGCACGCTCCATTGAAATGCTTCGATGCAATGTTGCAATTGCAACTTGTCGCTAATAGCATATTGCATAGATGGGTCCGTCCATATGGAAGGGCTTATGCCATCGCTGATCATAATGTCACTTAGCCCGGGGTCCTGCTTTAAGCCCTATGGCATGACCACTGTCGATGTCATTCTGTAGATATCAGTGATCAGTATATCACTCGACCTGGTCCCTATGTTATATGCACACAAACCTACCTCCGACTTGATATGTCCGGGATCGACGATCGGGGATGTTTCCCCTTTCCGGTTAAGTCTACCTTGGACCTCCTCCAATGTGATTTTCTTCATAAGGCCTCTTAGACCATTTTTTGAAGATTTGCCTCTTTTTCCAAAGAAACTAGGCATCTTCTTTTTGTGATAACTTCTGCATCCTAAGTCAGTTTTTTCCCATTCAGGTTGCAGTAGATTCAAAAGGAAAAGATCTTTGCAATGGGGCTATTTCCAAGAATTTCCTTAGACTTTCATTTTTCCTCTATGAGGACCACTAGACTTAGGAGTCCATCAAAAATCCATTTTGGATCACACATCATTGATATTATAAACCTAAGGGAATAATAAACCCAAGGGATTGATATTATAAACCAAAAGGAATAATAAAACTAAGGGATTAATACTAAAACCCGAGCATGATTATGAACCCATGGGACCAATATTATAAACCCAACATTGGTAAACCAAAATATAAAAACTACAAACACTAAGATAAACATGGTTTATTTTGATAGTGAGACAATCCTTGTCACAATGCGACATTCAAAGATGGTTGACCATGGCTGGCTATGATTGAAAATGGATGACCATGATTGATATTATAAACCTAAGGGAGTAATACACCCAAACCCAACATTCGTAAACCCAAATACAAATATTACAAACACTAAAGTAAACATGGTTTATTTTCATGGTGAGACAAACCTTGTCACAGTGTGACATTCAGCCATGGTTGACCACAGTCAGCTATGATTGACAATGGTTTACCATGATCGATATTATAAACCTAAGGGAATAATAAACCCAAGGGATTGATACCAGAAACCCAAAGGAATAATAAACCCAACAGATTAATATTAAAACCCCAAGGGATTATGAACCCAAGGAATAATATTAAACCCAAGGGACTAATATTATAAAACTAATGTATATAAACCATAAGATAAATATTATAAACACTAAAATAAACATGATTGACGATCTTTGATTTTCATATTAAGACAATGCTTATGACAATTCCATGCTGGACCATGGTTGACATCTTAATAAACCATGGTTGACTAGGAAATAATAAACCCAAGCGATTGATATTATAAACCTAAAGAACAATAAAACCAAGGGATTAATACTAAAACCCCAAGGGATTATGAACCCGAGCGAATAATATTAAACAAAAGGGACTAATATTATTAACCCAAGGTATAAAAACCCAAGATAAATATTAAAAATACTAAAATAAACATTGTTGAATTAATAAACCCTAAGAATTAATAAATTAAACTCAAGGGATTAATAAACCAAAGGGATTATTAATATCATAAACGCAAGGAGAAATAAACCAAAGGCATTAATACTAAATCCCCAATATATTATGGACCTAAGGGAATAATATTAAATCCAAGCGACTAAAATTATAAACCCAAGGTATATAAATACTAAGTGGAGATAATGTTTTCCATAATGTGAGATCGAACCATGATTGACCACAGTTGACCATGGTTGGTTATGGTTGGCCATGATTGATATTATAAACCCAGGTTAATAATAGACCCAAGGGATTGACATTATGAACCAATGGGAAACATAAACTCAAGGGATTAGTACTAATACTCAAGGGAATATGAACCCAAGCGAATAATTTTAAAACCAAGCGACTAATATTAAAAACGCAACATTGGTAAACCTAGATATAAGTATCACAAACACTAAAATAAATAAGGTTTATTATCATGGTGAGACAATCCCTGTCAAAATGTGACATTCAACCATGTTTGACAATGGTTGGCTATGATTGACAATGGTTGACCATGATCGATATTATAAACCTAAGGGAATAATAAACCCAAGGGATTGATATTAGAAACCCAAAGGAATAATAAACCCAACAGATTAATACTAAAACCCCAAGGGATTATGAACCCAAGGGAATAATATTAAACCCAAGGGACTAATATTATAAACCCAACGTATATAAACCCTAAGATAAATATTATAAACACTAAAATAAACATGATTGACCATCGTTGATTTTCATATTGAGACAACCCTTATCACAATTCCATGCTAGACCATGGTTGACATCATAATAAACCATGGTTGACTAGGGAATAATAAACCCAAGCGATTGATATTATAAACCCAAAGAACAATAACCCAATGGATTAATACTAAAATCCCAAGGGATTATGAACCTAAGGGAATAATATTAAACAAAAGGGAATAATATTAAAAACCCAAGGTATAAAAACCCTAAGATAAATATTAAAAATACTAAAATAAAAATTGTTGAATTAATAAACCCTAAGAATTAATATATTAAACTCAAGGGATTAATAAACCAAAGGGATTATTAATATTATAAATGCAAGGAACAATAAACCCAAGGGATTAATACTAAAGCCCCAATGGATTATGAACCTAAGGGAATAATATTAAAGCCAAGGGACTAATATTATAAACCCAAGGTATATAAACCCTAAGTGGAGATAATTTTTTTCATAATGTGAGATCGAACCATGATTGACCATAGTTGACCATGGTTGGTTATGGTTGACCATGATTGATATTATAAACCTAGGTTAATAATAAACCCAAAGGATTGATATAAGAACCCATGGGAAACATAAACCCAAGGGATTAATACTAAAACTCAAGGGATTATGAACCCAAGGGAATAATATTAAACCCAAGGGACTAATATTAAAAACCCAACATTGGTAAACCCAAATATAAGTATTACAAACACTAAAATAAATAAGGTTTATTTTCATGGTGAGACAATCCTTGTCACAATGCGACATTCAACCATGGTTGACCATGGTTGGCTATAATTGAAAATGGTTGACCATCATTGATATTATAAACCTAAGGTAATAATAAACCCAAGGAATTGATATTATAAACTGAAAGGAACAATAAACACAAGAGATTAATACTAAAACCCCATGCAATTATTGTAACACCCTCCACCCACATCTACCCAAGCAATCGGCCAGCCCGGGTAAACATGCGACGAGAGGCCACTATGATAAGATTCAAACTCCTTGGTGACTTTAAGTAAATGAAATATACAGAACATCAAACACAGTCATCCAACATCACTTGTTGGCCTGAGGGGGCCTGACCCATGTTCAGATTTATTTAGCCAAACAAATCCCTACACTACTGGCCCTTTCGGCATCAGCCCGCAGTGCGCGGACTGAAGTATCACTCGAAGCAGTATGGGGGATGCTAGAACCAAGTTTCCCCACCCTTGAGATGTTTGATATGTTGAATTAGTCCAACTAGATTTGTCTTCACACAGGTTTCTTCACGCACTTGTTCCAACCTTCAATACCTTCGCGATCTATTATAATCATCTTTCGAGCAGCCCTAATTAGGGGCTGAGATGCTTCCGCGCTGCTAGGGCAGCGAACTGCACTATCTCTAGAAACTACACCGTGTATCTTACTTATCTTATTATAGATGTTAGTTAACTTTGCATAAGCAGCTATTTTATCTCGCATTCACTTAATCAACACAGTCATATCTATTCGTGCATCATATAAATAGTAGAAGTGAAATTTATACCCAATATATTCAATGCATAAAATAGGAAATAAATACACAGAATTAATGTGAAACTTCTCTTTAATAATACTTCCTACTATTACAGACTCAACTCACCCTGCGCACTTAGCTATGGACTACTAGCCCTCTACACACTCAGTTGCAACGCCTTCTCCTACTTTACGACCCAAAACTAGACTTTAATCTATAGATATGACTCAACTCTTCATCCTTCTTCTGATCTGATTATATTAGATTTGTTAGATGCTTTAACTACTTAGAGCCTCTCTCTATTTATAAAATCCAAATTTAAATTAACAAAATTGAGGGCGGACAACCCTATGACTATTTTACAAGCTACGTGCTCCATACCCACAAAATACGGAGTCTTTACATTGGAGTTACTATTTTTGACCAAAATCTGGTCTCTAAGCCCCAAAACTTCCATTGGGGGATCCCGTGCCCAACAGGCCCCTAACACAAACATCGTGACTCACCCTTGATTGGTGCAGAGATCTTTGTGCTAAGACCTCCAAATTCTGCCTGGATCACTACAAGTTTGGAAACGCACTGAGCAGCTGCCTACTGTACTTCCTCGACATGCTGTTAAGAGACTGCTGTGGCTGAACTACTGCCCTGAACCTTTTCCTATGTTGCTTGCAGCTGTGGAGGTTTGCTTCAATGGAGGTTGTAATGATATATGCCTCATTAGTCCACATCTGTCAGCGTTCCTTCAAAACTTCTTCCTTATGTCGAGCAACATCTACCTATTCCTTGAGTGCTTTCGGCTGCTACATCCTCACAAGACTCTATGTAAAGGAAACCATCTGTGCAGTCCCTTTTACCTCATCATATTTCTGTTGTGGCTCGCGCGCCTCTGTCTTTAGGCACTGTATGTTTGGGTCCTCCTACAGGGTAGTGAGAACCTCGAACGACTGCTCAAACAACTTTGTGCAGTCTGTCACTACACTGTTAACTTCTGCTATTACTGTTGTAATCACGATGGCGCACTATTCCTTAACCTCTAGCAGAGTTGAAGGCTTCGCCTTCAATTGTAGTTTAACTATCTTAAGGTTTAGCTCCAGGTGAAGCCTGTCATTTCTTCCTTTCCCTCGCATACCACTGCTACTAATTTCTAGATGCGCACCTCCACTAGTTCTTCTACTTGGATGGCCAACTCCGGGACCATCTGGCAGGCTTCCTCCACTACTTGCATGATCTGTCTGTTCTGCACCACTACCTCATCACGCTACAAGCTCAGTTGTTCCATGTTGATGCATTGCTCGCTAATTACCTGGAGCGCATGACCCTCCCTGGCTCATAGTTCTGCAGTGATTCCATCCTGGAGAACATAGAGAATCTCCCAAGGAGCATAGCCACATTTAACCCAATTCGCTTCAACCCACTGACCATAGACCTGTCGGCCTCATTTTTTGTAACAGTGCTTCATCTGGAAGCACTATGGTGTTGGTCATCCGAGTGCGCAGCATTTCCTCTACCTCTGACATGCTTACTGCGAGACTGGTTGACACAGTGCCAACCTGTGGAGTGTTCACCTGCAACTCATATATCTGTGCCGAGAGGGCCCCCAACAACCTCATCCACACGACACTTCCACATAACCTTTCCTCCCAATATCTGCACCAAACTTTGATGCAGGTTGTTGATGTTGGAAATGGCATACACTCTCTTATTTTTTTCCAGCTTGAACTTCTTCTTCATGGCCTCCACAATCGCCAAGTCATCACTCTTTCCCTCTGAGATGTTCGTTGGATCCTCCCCTTTGCAAGGGAGTCGAGTAATTCTATGAATCAAATAGTCTGTGATGGGGATGGGCTCCTCCAACCAGAATCACCCATTATGCACCAAGCAGAGGAGCTTCCTGATGAGAAAAATGGTCACTAGGGCACGATGGTAATGTGGCACCCAGAGGAGGTTTAACAACCCTACTTTCACAACTCCTCTCAGTCATTTACGTGGCTCCAATTCTATGATTCCAATCGGCACGTCTTTCTTTTGGCGCATGAGCTGTGTAATCGTGAGATGCGGGGAACTTCTCGTAGTTTGTTAGATCCCCGTCTTCAAATTTCAGTATAGGCACTCACAGCAGGTGTGCTCCTTTAAAAATAAAGTCATCAAGGAATAACAGAGTCCGCAGTGAGCATTTTCTCTCATCTATATCTTTGGGCACCTTTGCTTTACCCTTCTGCAGAGGAACATATGCGGGAAACCTGGAGAGACGTCCACACCTTGGGTCTCAACCTCTATTTCTACGTCCTCCCTCCTCTACCAGGATTTCTTCAAATTCTTCCTCCTCATCAGCCTCCAAATTGATAGCCTTCCCCTTTTCTTCCATGGTAAGCTTAGTCCTTAACGGATTCCTAGGGGATACGCGCACTGGTACCATAGCCTACTTGTCTTTCTTGGGTCTCGGCATGCATGGCGATTTAGGGATTTCTGCGACTATCCCGACACTTTTAGGGGCTTCTACTTCCATAATGGCCTGCGCAGCTTCCTCAGCGGTCATTACTCTGGTATCCATGGCTTCCTCAGGTGTTGCCATAGTGTGATTCCACAATTCTCTTAATGGCTCGGGTAATTTCTCAAGGAATGAATTTGCCTTCAGAAGATCAAACAAGTCTGGGTTCTTGAATGTCTGGGCACACAACAACTCAGTTCTCAAATTGCCAAGTGTTATTTATTGGACAACCCTGTGTAATTTATAGCACCTTTTCAATTTGAATTCAACCATTCCCCCCACATTCGGTCCATTAATGCTCGATTGGCGGCAGATTTTTTAGAATATAGCCCATAAAGTTCACCTTAAATGCCTATCGCCCGCTCCACTTGGTCTCAAACCAAACATCACATCATCAATAGTGACTGTAGCGGTCACTTTCCATCTGACCGCGTGACAGCGTTGCTACCCTCGCGTTCTCGCGGACCCTGTGACACTTCGCTACTGCACACAGTCCTGACATCGCGCAGCTCCCAGGCATAGTAGTTTATAGTCCCGCGCCTCCTTTCAGCTACCTGGAGCGCTAAGACTGTGCTTCTGTTGGCTAGTCAGATGGCCGAGCCCCCTATGTATCTCTTCTGTTGGCTAGTCATATGGACTTTTCTTGGGAAGAGTTCTCCATTTAACTTTACCAACTGCATCGTGCCACCATCTGTGATCTCCTTAATAACATACAGATCCCAACCACTACTTTTGAGCTTCCCTGGGAATTTGTCAAACTTATTATCATATAACAACACCAAATCGTTCACTTTAAAGGTGCACAACTTAATATGTTGATCATTCCAGACTTTTTTGCGGTGCTTTTGTACGTGGTGGTGGAATCCAGCTAAAAACCATTCTTCTTCGAGCACCTCCAATTGTGCAAGCCTCTCCTCCAAGGCTCCGCGATCCATCATACCTATGAGCGATGCTATGTGTAGACTAGGCACGATGTATTCCATAGGCATTACGACTTCCACTCCATAGAAAATCGTAAAAGGTGTCTGTCCCGTCAGTTTCTTGCATGCCGTCCTATAAGTCCATAATATTGCAGGTACAGTTAGGTCCCAATCACTTCGTTGTGCATTTCATACCTTGTTCAGCACATTGCATACCTTTT